>CM054947.1:11680805-12233341 GCA_029168755.2 Tillandsia fasciculata | reverse complement strand
GCAGGATACAGGGGGCACAGGTTCTCTCGCCACGCTTGGGAGGGTGGTTACTCCGGTTCTTTACGGTTGATTTACTACTTTTCCTGCTCTATTGTTAGTATTCGTCACTGACTTCCCATATCGTGACAGGGTCCAGACGGGGGGAGCGGTAGGCGACGGTGAGGACGGGGCAGGAGCTTCTGGGTCGCTGGGGACCCTGGACTGTATTTCCTCTTTCATTTTTACATTTCATTTCGTTGTAGTTATTGTGAGGTTCTCGATACCCTCGTGGGGTCGGTGTGGATGTCGGCATGTTTACCTTGGTTCTCTTCTTAGCATTTATTTTTCCTCTGTTCCTGTTGGCCGTTTGAAAAAAAAAAAGAAAAACAAAACCAAAGAAAAGACTGCGAAAACCGTTTTTAAAATTTAAGTGTCGTGTGGGCACCGATTTCAAAACCCTGTGGATTTTATGGATTGCGAAAATGAATTTCAAAACCCGAGTGTCGTGTGGGCACTGTTTTCAAACCCTGTGGATTTATGCTGTTTTCGAAATGCGTTTTCAAAATCTGAGTGCCGGGTAGGCGCTTTTCAACGACTGTGGATTTATCCTTTCAAACTGATCGGCCGTGCATTTTAATAAATTATGGTACAGCTGTTGTATGTTAGTGACTGTTGTGATTGAATGGTTGGTTTTGTTGGAACTTGTACTAAACGCTACGCCGTGCATATACAGAGGAGACTCTGTCCGTTTGCAGAGAGATTCTGTATATGCGGCGGGTCTGGGCATGCGCCGGGGAATAAAGGTTTTCTTTTATCAAAAAAAAAAAAAAAAAAAAAAAAAAAATTTCTATACGTCAAATGTTCGACTTCTGTGAAACGTTTCCGCTAAAACGAACCCCCGGGGCGTGACAGATTAAGATGGTATCAGAGAGGTTCTTTCAATCACAACAGTTAATGCCGACATCCGTGGGGATACCTCACTTGCCTACAGGTGAATGAAATGGGTAGGGCATAGGAAGGTAGAACGCGAGTGATCGAGGGGGGGAAGAGTCCGAGTCCTTTTCTCTCGCTAGGTGGTTCGTTGTTTTGTAAGTGAAGTCTAGGGCTGACTCTTGTTGTGTGTGTACAGATATGGCCCATACCAGAGCATCGGCTGGGGACGCGGAGGCAGATACGACGACGTCGACGGCCGCGGAAACTAGCTCCTGCGGCAATAAATGCGAGAGTGCGGGGACTATCGAGTTCTTTTCTCGATATGGCTCGGGCGGTAGCACATCCCACCTGTGGTTGTTGGTTGTTGGCCGTCTGCCGGCCATGGGTAACCGGATAGCTGTTTGTCTAAACTTGTACCTTCTGGGTTTCCTGGTGTTAAGTTACAGCGGGTGGTCGGTCGATCCCTTTTGCACCATGGGCAAGGTACTGGTGGGAATGAGGATTCCTCCCCTATGATCGTTACCCATAGTTCGGCTTTTCACCGTAACCACTGCGATTGGTTGTAGAGATCGTCATGTTGGGTTCACGGGTGGCTCCTTTTAGTGGGGTTTGTGGTGGTAAAGCTTCGGGTTGGGCTTCTGTTTTCTGCACAAGTGCGTCGGTTCGGTTGTCCGCTGGTGGGTTGGCGTGTGATTCTTCGAGTGCGTTTGGTGAACCTAGGCAATTTTCGACACGGTTCTTCTCGCCGTTTTCGTTGCTTGTCTTCTTCCCGACCCTTAGATTTCAGATGGATAGTCTTCAGTACCTGGAGGTCTTTACTGAATGGACCTAGAGCTTAGCTTTTCTTCAAGTTGGGAGTGTCAGTGTTGGCCTAGAAGTTACCGTTTGATTAGATGCCCGGTGCTTGGTGGGGCAACGGTTGGGACCGAGAGCTAGTGGCGTTTTGGAGCGTCGCACCCCGTCGGTGCCAGGACGGAAGTAGGACATTACCTTGTTGGTTTTGTCGCCAGCTTTCTATGACTAACGCGTAGCCTTGAGGCTTGTTGGGAGCGTTGTGGAGCTGGTGTGAGTCAGGGGGGGAGGGATCTAGCGACTACTCGGAGTTTTAGTACTGGTCACCTCCGGTTAGGAGGCCCTGTACGCAGCCCTTTCTGTAGGGTAGACCTTGTGGTAGGTCTTAGAGCTGAAACCTAACGTTAGTCTTGACCGTCGCCTCGGTAGGATGGATAGTCGGAACGAGTGGTCCGTGTGGGTGACAGGGGAGTTCGTTGTTTTTGGGAGAAAACTTCGGATAGTTAATAACCCGGCTATAGCATTTTGGATGGTAGCAAGATCCAAGAGGAACATGAGAGTTAAGCGTGCTAGAGCTAAAGTAGTTCTAGGATGGGTGACCCCCTGGGAAGTGGGGCGTCACAGCCTATTTTGTTGGCACCTCTTGGAGCCTTGTGAGGGTGTTAGTGTGGTTAGTTTTTCTTGACGTCGGGTTAGTTGTTTTAGATCTTAAATGGTTCATCAGACCGAGTGTGTCATCTTGGGGCACACCCGGGCTCTTCGTGCGAAAGAAGAACAGAAGCCTGCATCTGCGCGTTGACTACAGGGAGATAAGCAAGGTTACAGTGAAGGACAAGCCCAGGGTTGATGACCTCTTCAATCAACCGCAAGGAGCACTGGCGGATTATTCTCCGGAACCTCAGGGACGAGCCGGTTGCTAAGTTGAAGAAATATGAGTTCTGACTTTGCGAAGTGGACTTTTTGGGGCACATTGTGTCAGCGACGGGAATCGCAGGGAATGTGAGCGGAACTGCCCGACATGCGATCCGGAACTGGCTGCAGTTTCAAAAACTTTGGAGACACCACCTTTTGGAATTCATTGTGATGTGTTTTCGGATCGCCAGAGCCTTAAGCTTTGCTCACCGAGAGGGATTTGATTTTGCGGCAGAGGTGTTGGTTGGAGTTGCTGAAGGATTCGGCATGTCCACTCAGCATCACCCCGGGGAAAGGCAAGAGTAGCAGCGGATGTTTTGAGCATGAAGGGTCAAATCGAGGGGGGAAACCGATGAGCACGAGCACTCAGCAGGACCGGTGTTGTCGCGCGACTTTTGTCCTTGATGGTCAAGCCAACCCTCTTAGAGAAACCCTAGAAGGTTAGAAAATGGGTGCGCGGATACAGTTTATTCGAGACAAGACCCCCGGACCACACGAGCGACTTTTCGGCGAGTGCGAACGACACAGTACGTTTCGAGGGCGAGATTGCGTGCCCGAGCTGCCAGAGTTGAAGAAAGAGATACTATCAGAGGCGCACTGCGCTCCCTATGCGGCGCATCCAGGTGACACGAAGATGTACAAGGACCTCAAGCAAAATTTTTGGTGGACTAAACCAAAGGGGGATGTAACACTGTTCACTGCCCACTGTCTAGATGGTTAACAAGTAAAGTTCGAACTTCAGCGCCCAGCAGGGAAAACTACAATCTCTACCGGTACCAGGATGGAAATGGGAGCAAATCAGCATGGAATTCGTCATGGGTTTTCTGCGTCGCATCAAGAGCACGATGCAGTGTGAGTCACAGTGGATCGACGGACGAAATCGACTCTCCTTCCACCCACCCGTACGACGTGGACTAGAGACACTCGGCTGGTGTCGAGCCTTTGGCAAAGTCTACAATGAGACCTAGAGACTAAACCACACTTCAGCACGGCGTCTCACCCCCAGACCGGCGGACAGCCCGAGCGAGTGAACCGGATTCTCGAAGATGTGCTCTGAACCCGCGTACTTGATTTTGGGTGACGGATGGTCACTGCTTTTGACCTCAGAGGGAACCTGAGCTTCGACGGAACACTGGTGCGGACCTTAGCACGAGAGGACAGAAAGGACTGCGCAACCGGACGATTCCCTATGGAAAGGTGCTGTGGAGCAACCAAGAAGAACGTGAAGCGACTTAGAAATAGGAGTCAAAGATGGAGGAGTGCTACACAGTTTTATGCGTTGCGGACCAGGATTAAGTTTCGAGGACGAAACTTTGTTTTAGTGGTGAGTGATGTAGAGTCCTGGCGTTCCCTTGCCCTTGTATACCCCCTTTTTATTTTGACGGGACTAGTAGGGAAGACTTTTCACCGCTTTCTGCAATGGACTGACCGGGGCCGCTAGTATTTTTCTGCGATTGAGCTCGAAGAACGGAGGGTGGCAAAGCGAACGAATTCGGATTCCGATTTACGGATCTCCCGGGACGGGGGTCAAAGCGGTTGCATTGGGTAGTGCATCAGAATCCGTGCTAAGTGGCGGGCACGCTTTTCGAGGCGATCAGACCTTTCACCTTTTTATGTCAGTGGCTTATTTTTATCTTTTGGGCGGTACCTCGACCTTACGGTTTCCGTGTTGAGTCCTAATTAAATAGTTCTTTTTTTTTCAGTTGATTAAGGAGGGGTTGAATTCGAGAATTTCTGGGCAGACCGTCGGGGCGCGCGGGTATTTTTAGGTGGTAGAGCTCGCAAAACGGTGAACGGTGGCGCGATCGGATTTGAATTCCGACTCCGGGATCTCCCGGAATTTAATTTTGAAGTTTGGACCCCTTTTAGGCGTTCCGGGATCCGTGTGAGCGATTGGCACGCTCTACGAGACAACCGTAGCCATCGGTTTTTGTTTCGGTTATTTTTTAGGGTTTTCTTAAAACCGGGGGCCGTAGGGTTTCTTTTCTCTTGACGGCTAGGGTTTAAGGCGGTGAAAAAGGGGAACCCCAATTCATATTTCCTCTCTTTTCAATCGTGGGCATGAGGAACCGAGGCGACGAAAGCGAAGGGAAAAGAAGGAACTGCCGGAACCGATCGGGCGACGACGGCCGATCCTCCTTCCTCCTCCCCCGTCGGCGGAATCAAGGTGAGAGGTTCAAGTTTTCCTTTTGATCTGTCCGTTTTGGGGGTTTCGGTTGATGTCGCGGCAATACGGGTTGCTGAACGGGAGGCCGCCGCCGCCGTGGTTAAACGGGAGGCCGCCGCCGCCGTCATCGTGTTGGCGGGGTCGTCGCCGGTGTCGCACGGGAGCGAAAACGGAGAGAAAACGCGAAAAGGGGGGCGTTACTGTTCATCCCGTACGGCTCCCTCAGCCGCGGTCCACCGGCCGATCGTTAACCCGGCGCACGGCTCGGCCACCTGCGGGCGTGAACCCGGCGCACAGCTGCGTGCGCCAGACCGGGCCGCAAGTGCGCGGTCCACACGCCGGGCGTGCACCCGGCGCACGCCCCGCGGCCCGGGGGCGCAGACCCGGTGCACGGGTGCGTGCGCCGGCCCAGCCCGCAAGCGCGGTCCACCGCACAGGGTGCGCCCGGTGCTGCGCCGCGGCCGGGAAGTGATGAACCCGGCGCGCGCCTTTTGCCTGTGCGCGGCCCGGCCCAGGATGGGGCGGTCCACCGCACAGTGTGCGCCCGGTCTGTGAGGGCCGCCACCCTTGGCCGCAGACCCGGTCCACGCCTGGACCGTGCACCAGCCTTCAGCTTTTGAGCCCAGAAACTCCGTTTTTGGCCCGTTTCGTCCCGTTTTTTGAGTGTTTTTGACCGCGACGACGTGTTTAACAGTATTTTTTTCACTGTAGCTGTTCCGGGCACAAGGTGGGAGTGTCTTAGCTGGAGTTTCTACGCATCTTCTTTTACGTATTTCAGGTGGGTACCCCTTAGAACCCCTTTGTACATATTCTTGTTACTATTATGTTTCATTGTCCTCATATTTGTGGTGACTGAGGGTCACGGTGCACGAGGATACATCCCGTGGTGGGGAATTTTTCCGGTGGTTGATTTACGGTATTGTGGGAAAGGTGTAAGAGTAAGTAGTGGCATCATTTTAATATTGTTAACTCCCGTTATTATTTATCACATGCTCTTATCGACGTTTTAGCAACCAAGTGTCGCGGTGCCCTATATTATGTATATGTATGTGGGTTTTATTGTGGTGTCTAGCGCCGGCCTCCGGCAGTCTTTTACTCTTGATATTACATGTTATCGTTTTACCTTTGATATTACATGTTATTGTTTCACTCTTGATATTACATGTTACTGTTCTACTCCTGATTATACATGTTAGAGGGGCACTTTAGATTTCACATGTCACCATTTTACTCTTAGTTACTAATCATGTTGCTACCGGGATAGCGGTTATAGTTTGCTCTTGATTATATATTATGATGCTAACATGATTGTGGTTATGGTTACTTTGCTCGAGGCTGCAGCACGCGCACCCGCGGTTTGGCCACCGCTAAGGGTGCGCTTTTCCGGAAAAGTGGTCTATGACCCGTGTATACCCACGAGGTGACGTAGTGGGGCCCCTTATTAGTTGTGGGGTTTGAGGCGCCGAGGTGCGAGCGGTGCGACCCGTCGGTTTAGTTGTCCGACGTGGTCGGGTTTTTGCAGGTACGGTGCGACCCGTCGGTTTAGTTGTCCGACGTGGTCGGGTTTGTTACAGGTACGGTACGGCCCGTCGGTTTAGTTGTCCGACGGGGCCAGGTATTACAGGTACGGTACGGCCCGCCGGTTTAGTTGTCCGACGGGGCCAGGTATTACAGGTACGGTACGGCCCGCGGTTTAGTTGTCCGACGGGGCCGGGTATTGCAGGATACAGGGGCACAGGTTATCTCTCCACGCTTGGAGGGGGTGGTTACTCCGGTTTGCTTTACGGTTTGATTTACTACTTTTCCTGCTCTATTGTTATTATTCGTCACTGACTTCCCATATCGTGACAGGGTCCAGACGGGGGGAGCGGTAGGCGACGGTGAGGACGGGGCAGGAGCTTCTGGGTCGCTGGGGACCCTGGACTGTATTTCCTCTTTCATTTTTACATTTCATTTACGTTTGTAGTTATTTGTGAGGTTCTCGATACCCTCGTGGGGTCGGTGTGGATGTCGGCATGGTTTACCTTTGGTTCTCTTCTTAAGCATTTATTTTTCCTCTGTTCCTGTTGGCCGTTTGAAAAAAAAAGAAAAACAAAACCAAAGAAAAGACTGCGAAAACCGTTTTTAAAATTTAAGTGTCGTGTGGGCACCGATTTCAAAACCCTGTGGATTTTATGGATTGCGAAAATGAATTTCAAAACCCGAGTGTCGTGTGGGCACTGTTTTCAAACCCTGTGGATTTATGCTGTTTTCGAAATGCGTTTCAAAATCTGAGTGCCGGGTAGGCGCTTTTTCAACGACTGTGGATTTATCCTTTCAAACTGATCGGCCGTGCATTTTAATAAATTATGGTACCTAGTTGTGTGTTAGTGACTGTTGTGATTGAATGGTTGGTTGTGTTGGAACTTGTACTAAACGCTACGCCGTGCATATACAGAGGAGACTCTGTCCGTTTGCAGAGAGATTCTGTATATGCGGCGGGTCTGGGCATGCGCCGGGGAATAAAGGTTTTCTTTTATCAAAAAAAAAAGGAAAAAAAAAAAAAAAAAAAAAAAAAAAAAAAGTTTCTTATACGTCAATGTTCGACTTCTGTGAACCGTTTCCGCTAAAACGAACCCCCGGGGCGTGACACGCAGACTTACCCGGGAGGGGGCCCTTCTGGTGGGAGCCGACCCCCGAAGTACCCCAAGATGCAACAAGGGAGTAAGAGTGCGCCTGCCGGAAAGCCACGACCAGCGAACAAGCCATGTGTGATTTGCGGAGCACCGCATCCAGTGACGGAATGCCCTAAGAGACAAGATCACTGTTACCGCTGCGGCAAACAGGGGCATTTCCGATTCAACTGTCCCCTGAACACGGGAGCGGTATCTTCCGCAGCTTCCACCGCGCCGGCGCAGCCACCAGGACGGGGTAGAACGTCAACGGGAATGTCCCCTCACCCCCCGGCGCCAAGATCGGAAGGAGAATCGCGACCACAACCAGGAGGGAGGCTCTACTCCATGGGCCAGCATGGAGCGGCACTGCCAGAGGAGGTGGTCGCAGGTATTACCTCCGTCTCTAATTTTCGAGCTCGAACCCTGTTTGACACCGGGGCGACTCGCTCCTTCATTTCCCGCACTTTTGCACAAACACATCTGCTAGAAAGTAGCCCCCTTGATGTCTTAATGACCGTCCAGACCCCTGGGGGCCAATCGCGGCGACTGGCCTAGTACCATCGTGTTCAATAAGACTGGGAAGGTTGTCGTGCCCCTGGGACCTGGTGGTCATACCTCTAAAAGAATACGACGTGGTTTTGGACATGGACTGGTTTACCGAGTATCAGGCGGTCATCGACTGCGAGAAGCGCCATGTGCAACTACAGAAGCCGGGATTCCCGGAAAACGTGTACTTGGCATGTAAAAGCACTTCCTTTTTGGCTGTCATCACCGCGTCGCGGGCTAGGAAGCTGATAGAGGGCGGGTGCGTGGCCTATCAAGCCTCGGTAGATTTAGCCACCCAACCCGTTCCCTCGCCTTCCGAAATTCCAGTGGTAAGAGAATTTCCGGACGTGTTTCCGGCGGAGCTCCCCGGAATGCCGCCGGAACGAGAGGTTGACTTCCCGATAGAGCTGCTTCCCGGCACCAAACCCATCACCAAGGCACCATACAGGATGGCCTTCGCGGAGTTGAAGGAACTCAAGGCACAGTTGGAGGACCTTTTGGATAAGGGTTTTATCAGACCAAGCGCGTCACCCTGGGGCGCGCCCGTCCTGTTTGTGAGAAAGAATGACGGAAGTCTCCGGTTGTGCATCGACTACCGGGAGATAAATAAGGTGACCGTTAAGAACAAATACCCCCTGCCAAGGATCGACGACCTCTTCGACCAATTACAGGGGGCGACGGTGTTTTCAAAGATCGACCTGCTGTCACGCCCCGGGTGTAAACCAGAACCCGGGCCCGCCAACAGATCCGCCGTGCACACAGAATTTTCCATGTGCACGAAGCGCTGGTAACCTGCTCAGATAGATAAAACATAATAAAAGAGCATAAACAGAGCTGAACTAAAAGAACTAAAAGTAATCTCAGACTGAAAATATGATACAAGCTGAAGTAAAGTACAACACACTCCCAGCTCACCAAAATAATACCACCAGCTGGCCACAGCCAGACCCAAAAGTAAACTACTGTAGTCTGAGATACAAAAGGGGGTACAATAAAAGTCCAGCTACTCTCACAGTTGGGGTAGATGATCTAGCTAGTCCGCAATCCTCTTACCTCGATCTGCCGCTGAAGGCCCAGCAGCTCGCACAGATGACTCTGCAACACAAAGGGAAAGGGGAACAGAAAACAATAATGGGGGTGAGAACTACTAGATAAACCAGTAGCCTCCCCTAGTGGGTAAAACCTCTAATGCTGACGCACCCACTAGGAATAAAGAGGCAAAAGAAAAGATCAGTGGTATGCAATAAAGACTGCTGAAAAGAAACTACCACTACTATGCCTCTAAATGCAGTGCCAAAAGATGACTGTACATATGCAACTATAAAGCTGACTGCCCAAAGAAACCCAATCAGAGGGTCAGGAAGTACTGGCGCTGCCTGCTCTGTCATCACTCACAACTCACCAACTGACCGGCACCCATCACGGTCTGAAAGCCTACTCCGGAGTGGCACTCGAGGGGAGCGACCCACACGAGTAAAGTATCTCTGTAACCGATGTCTCACAATAGCAGGACTGGATCATGACCATGATCAAAGTGGGAATACTCCATCCACTAATGCAACCCCAATCCCCAATCTGATGTGATAATAACATCCGGTCAACCGCCCAAAATCCGCGGTCACCGCTGAACCCATATACCCCCAATCTGATAAGGTAAAATCATCTGGTCAACCGCCTAACATCCGCGGTAGCCACCATACCCCACAATCCCCAAGAAGAGTCTAAACTGTCCCAGACTCAAGATCCAACTACACTATCTCAAGATCCCGATCCGACTCGATCATCATGCATCGATAGAGAAGAATAACAATAAAGCATGTTTTCTCCTAAGTCAGATCCCATAATATAGTGCTGCAGTAAAATAGTGGCTTAACTAGTTGTCCAAATAAGCATGCAAGTGTTCTCTTTTAAAAGCATTTAAAAAGTGACCAAGGTTTCATATGAAGGATCATTTTAAAATAACATTAGGTTACTTGTTTGCATGCGGTTTAGGATATAGCAATTGTCCAACTTTATTGTCCCAAATTTATCACATAGAAGCTATCAATTAATTTAGGGGGGCCCCAATGTAATAGGTTCATATACCACAAGTTATCTATCACATGTATAAATGGGAAACTCTACTATTCCTAGTGTGCAAGTCAACAAAGAGGGAAACGCAACCACCCACCTCGAAAAGCGTGCACAATAAACCCAGAAAATACCCGCTGTCCTCTAAGCACACCGTCAGCTGAAACAATACCCTACAACATCACACAAGTGTACACGGTGTAAAAACTATAAGTTCCAAACACATAATTGCTGTTTTTACAATCAGCACGCAAAACGAGGAATTTCACCTCTGTCTCGAGTTCCTAAAATCCCAGAAAAATCACGGTTGCGTTCCTCGCGAAAAGTAGCCCAAAATCGACTCTTGAATCGCCTCGATCTGATATTCCTACGCTGAGAAACAATTCGTCGAAGTCGCCGCTGTCCAAAATCCAAACAGCAAAATAGGGGGTCAAAACACCTCGGGAAACGTGCCAAGGAATCGGAATCCAGAGAAACCATCAACACGGAAAACGAAGCCCTACCTCTTAGGAACACACTGGCGAAGAAATCGTCGAAATAGGACTCCTGTACTGCGCAGGGGACTCCTCGGACTGAAATGCGACGATAACGGGCCGAAAAGGGGAAAACCGAGGCACACTGTAAAATCCGGATCGCCGCTGTCGAACTTCCAGAAAATTTGGGAACGCACCACGAGGTAGAAAAATCAGTGAGGAACAACTTCTCTTCAATGGTCTCTCTCTGGTTCTCTCTCTATCACTCGGAAAATGGCAGAAAAGAGGGGAGGGGAGGCCTTTATATAGGCCCAAAAAATCTTTTGGGAAAATTCCCTCTGTGTCCCAACTTCCGGGCGGCTACAGTACCCAGGCCCACTTTCGGGCTGCTACAGTGCGGCCCGGCCCGCCAAGTTCCGGGCGCGCACAGTGCGGCCCGGCCCAGCCCAGTCCGCACACGGGATCCCGCCCTGTCCAACCGGCCGTCCGACCCGGCCAAGGGCCCGACACGTGTCCGCCAAACAGGCGGCAGCCGTGCGGGCCCAACGGGGAAGCGCCACGTGTCCCAGCCGCCCACGTGTTCCACGCGCCCGGCGCACGTGGGCGGCCGTGCGCCCGCCAGTGAACAGTGGACACGTGTCCCACGCGGTCCACGGGTCGCACGAGCCCGGTCCACGCGCCGGGTCTTCCGGATCCTGTCGGCCAATGGGAGGATGCCACGTGTCGCACGCCAGCCGCCTCTCTTGACGCCGTCCAGCCAATCGCGAGCGGACACGTGGCATCCCAAAATTTCGGTGCACCCGGTGCGCGCCTGTTCTGTGGACCCCGCCGCATGCGCCCTGTCCGCGCCCTGCTCCGCCCCTGCGCCGCCCTGCGCCGCCGCGCGCCGCCGCCCGCCGGTGCCCGCCGGCCGCCGGAACAGTAATTCCGGCCGGCCGGAGTTACTGTTCCGGTGAACAGTAAAAATGCGCCGAAAAATGCCGTAAATATACCATTTTGATCGTTTTCGCGCGCTGAGTCCAAATCCGCCGTCCGTTTCTTCAAATTCTCATCCGAAATTTTGCCGAAAGCTCCCGAAAGGCCCACTTGATCCGTTTTTCGCGCCGGATCCATTTCTGAAGTCCGTTTTCGACGCTACAAGCTCCATTGCACTGTGTAGGCTTCCTCTAAGCGCCGTTAACGCTGCAAAATCCTTCATAAAAATCCGGATCATCACATCCTCCCCCACTAAAAAGAGTTTCGTCCTCGAAACGAAAATCATACCTCAGTCCAAAGCCTCAAACAGGTAGGGGTAGGTGTTCAACATTTCTGACTCGAGCTCCCACGTCGCCTCGCGTTCGTCATGATTGCTCCAAAGGATCTTCACATAGGGGATGGTTCGATTGCGCAATTCTTTCATTTCCCGATCTAGAATCCGCAGCGGGCGCTCCTCATATCTCAAATCCTCGCTGATCTCGAGTGGTGCGAAGTCGATGACGTGCGACGGGTCGAAGACATATCTCCTCAGAGTAGAAACATGAAATACATTGTGGACACCAGCAAGTCTCGGGGGAAGTGCAAGTCGGTAAGCAACTGGCCCGATGCGCTCCAATACTTCAAAGGGTCCAATATATCGGGGGCTAAGTTTCCCACGAATGCCAAACCTTCTTATCCCTTTGGACGGCGAGACTTTTAGAAATACATGATCTCCAACCTGAAACTCTAAGTCTCGTCGCCGAGTGTCGGCATAACTCCTTTGTCGGCTCTGGGCGGTTTGAAGATGCTGTCGAATCACTCGGACCTTCTCTTCTGCCTCTATCAATAGCTCTGGTCCCAAGGTCCGCCTTTCGCCCACGTCACTCCAATATAGCGGTGATCGACACTTGCGTCCATACAACGCTTCAAACGGAGCCATCTTAATGCTCGCTTGAAAGCTGTTGTTGTACGCGAACTCAGCTAAAGATAAGTGTCGAATCCACCCTCCGCCGAAATCCAAGACGCAAGCCCTCAGCATGTCTTCCAGGATTTGTATAGTCCGTTCTGACTGCCCATCAGTCTGCGGATGAAAGGCTGTACTGAAGTTAAGCTGAGTCCCCATGGATGTTTGCAAGCTCTTCCAGAAATGCGAAACAAACCTCGGGTCTCTATCTGATACTATGGAGGCTGGTACTCCATGTAATCTCACTATCTCATCCATGTATAACTGGGCTAGTCGTTCGAGTGGCCAAGTAGTCTGTATCGGCAAAAAGTGCGCTGACTTGGTAAGTCGATCCACCACTACCCAGATAGCATCTGCTCCGCCCTGTGCCCTCGGCAATCCGACCACGAAGTCCATGGTAATGTGGTCCCATTTCCACTCAGGGATTGGGAGACTTTGTAACTTGCCAGCTGGCACCCGATGCTCAGCTTTTACTTGCTGACAAGTTAAACACTGGGCTACAAATCTCCCGACATCCCTCTTCATGCCATTCCACCAGAAATGTGCCTTGAGGTCCTTATACATCTTAGTCCCCCCAGGATGAAGGGTATAAGGTGTATAATGGGCCTCTCTCAATATCTGTTCTCTGATCTCAACATCCACTGGTACACATGCCCGGTCCCTGTACCGTAGTACTCCCGCAGCATCAACTGAAAAGTCCCCTGATCGATCACTCGGAATCTGATCTCGAATCTTGGTCAAATGGGGGTCCTCACTCTGTTTCTCCCGGATCCTCTCCAGCAGAGTGGGCTGCACGACCAAAGACATCAGTCTAGCAGAGACCCCAGGGGATACAACCTCTATCTCGAGCCGTCTCAACTCCTCTAACAGTGGCGCCTGATTTGTAATCAACATGGACAAACTCTGCACCGCTCTCCTACTCAAGGCATCTGCAACCACGTTGGCCTTTCCTGGATGGTAAAGGATATCCACATCGTAATCCTTCAGTAACTCTAACCATCTGCGCTGCCTCAAATTCAGTTCCTTCTGCGTGAACAGGTACTTTAGGCTCTTGTGGTCGGTGTAGATCTCACAGTGCTCGCCATATAGATAATGGCGCCAAAGTTTCAATGCAAACACCACGGCAGCAAGTTCCAAGTCATGGGTAGGGTAATTCTTCTCGTAATCCTTAAGCTGTCTTGATGCATAAGCAATTACCCTCCCTTCCTGCATCAGCACGCATCCAAGTCCACTGTGCGATGCATCACTGTAGATCACATATCCTTTCCCCATAACAGGGAGGGAAAGGATAGGTGCGGTCATCAATCTATCTTTTAGCTCCTCAAAGCTCCTCTGGCAGTCCTCACTCCAGATAAACTTAACTCCTTTACGCGTCAACCGAGTGAGGGGTGTGGAAAGCTTCGCAAAGCCTTCCACAAACCGACGATAATAACCAGCTAACCCCATGAAGCTGCGCACCTCAGATACAGTCGTCGGTCGGGGCCAATCTCGAACTGCCTCAATCTTTGCCGGGTCTACTGCTACACCGGCGGCGGAAATCACATGGCCCAAGAAAGCTACCTCCCGAAGCCAAAACTCGCACTTTGACAGCTTGGCATACAACTTCTTATCTCGTAGAAGTTGTAGCACAGTCCTCAAGTGCTCCTCGTGCTCGGCCTCGCTTCGGGAGTAAATAAGGATATCATCAATGAACACCACCACAAAGCGATCCAGAAATGGCCGAAATATCCTGTTCATCAAGTCCATAAAGGCGGCAGGGGCATTAGTCAATCCAAACGGCATAACTGTAAACTCATAATGCCCGTACCGTGATCTGAAAGCAGTCTTAGGAATATCCTCGGCCTTCACCTTCAGTTGGTGGTAACCAGACTGTAGATCAATCTTGGAAAATACACAAGACCCTTGCAGCTGATCAAAGAGATCATCAATGCGCGGCAAAGGGTACTTGTTCTTAATGGTCACTTTATTCAGCTCCCTGTAGTCCACACACAGTCTAAGCGACCCATCTTTCTTCTTCACGAATAGCACCGGCGCTCCCCAGGGCGACACACTGGGTCTAATGAAACCCTTATCCATCAGATCTTGCAGCTGTGCTTTAAGCTCTCGCAGCTCAGCCGGTGCCATCCGATAAGGAGCCTTAGAGATTGGCGCAGTTCCTGGAACTACGTCAATCACAAACTCAATCTCTCTGTCTGGCGCATACTAGTCAGCTCAGGTGGAAAAACATCCGGAAACTCGCGGGCAATAGGAATATCCCCGAGTCCCGGTGCCGCCGTAGGCCCCTCAACAACACTAGCCAAAAAGGCTACACATCCTCGATGGATCATCCGCCTCGCTCGGGAAGTCGAAACCATAGAGGCAAAGAAAGCACTCTGACATCCCCGATATACAAACATCTCCTGGCCTGGCTCTCTAAAAGTGACAGTCCTCGCGGCACAATCAATAGTCGCGAAATACCGAGCCAGCCAGTCCATCCCAAGAATCACATCAAAGTCCCTCAGCTGTCTCAAGACCAACAGGTCTGCTGGCATAATCCAGGACTCGATCTGCATCGGGCAGGACCAACAACACTCCTCCACGTGCAAAGTGTGATCGGGAATCTGAACCTCTCGTGCACGTGACAAAAGTCCTACCTCTAACCCATGTAATGATGCAAAAGATCTACTAATGAAAGAATGCGATGCTCCAGTATCAAATAAGGTACGAGTCCTAATGCCAGAGAGTAAGGTGATACCTGCCACCACGTGGTCCGCTGCTGAAGAATCCTCTACCTGTGCAGCATACACTCGCCCACTCTGAGCTGGAGGGCGATAATCGGTGGGATGGGAAGAAGATGGCTTGCTTGCGAGAGCATATGGCCGCTGAGCCGTTGACCGCTGCTGCGATGATGCTGGGGCAGATGCTGAAGAAGGGGCGGCTGAGGTCGAAAAGGGGCACGCAGCTCGAATGTGCCCTGGCTGTCCACATCCGTAGCAGCGACCCCACCGCTGGTCGCAAGTGCCGGGGAAGTGCGGACCTCCACAGAAGATACAACTGCTGGGAGCCCGTAACTGTCGGGACTGCTGCTGCTGAGGCTGTCTCTGTCGCTGTGGCTGCCGCTGAGACCCGCGCTGCGACGACTGCGATTTCTGCTGCTGCTGCTGCTGCTGGGGCCTCTGGGATCCACCAGGCCCTCGCCGCTCCGAACGCCCACGGCCCGGAAACTGAGGCGGTGGCGGTCGGGGCGGCCTCCAAGTACTGGCCTGTCCCCCCTCATCCTGGGCTGGTCGCTTTCTGTCGGAGCTCTGAGCGACCGCGGCCCGATGTCTGGCCACCACCTGATCACCTCTCTCCACCCACTGTGCATGCTCTGCGGCTGCATCCAGAGTCTGAAATCTCTGAGCATGCACCAGGGTGTAAATCTCTGGGCGAAGGCCTCCCTCGAACATCTCGACCTGGTGCGGCCCGTCACGAGCGACGAAGGGCACGCAGTTCAACAACTCCATGAACTCCTGGAAATAGGCATGGGCCGATCGCTCGCCCTGCTGCAGGTTCTTCAAGTCGTCCTCCAACTTTTTCTTCACACTGGTCGAAAAATAGGTGTCCAGCACCAACCGCCGGAACTCCTCCCAGGGCAGCTGTCGAGAAACCCGGAACTCCGGTGGCTCTACCCGCTGCCACCAAAAATCTGCATCTCCGTCCAAACAGTGCACCGCCATGTGCACTCGATACTTCGGGTCGATGAAGAAGTCCCGAAAAAGCTTCTCCATCGCAGAAAGCCATTTCCCTACAGCCGAGGGCGGAGCATCCCGCCCTGAGAATCTAGGTGGTCCCCGCTTAACAAACTGGGAGAGTTTGTCAGCAAAATCCTGCTCCTCCTCCGCACTCAAAGGCTGAATAGCTCCAGGAGCCCCGCTACTCGAAGATGGCGCTGACGGCACAAAAGGTGCAACAGGAGGCACAAGGGCCTCAGGAACAGCTGGGGGTGGTGCCTCTCTCTGGGCAAGCAGCTGATCGATCCTCTGCCCCTGGCGGCGCTGACCCTCCGCCAATTGGGCCACCAAGGCCCTCAACTCAGTAAGCTCGGGGGGTGTAGGCTGCTCTGGCTCATCAGTGGGTAACGGGACACCCTGAGTGAGCATCCGACGTCGGGGAGGCATCCTGCCACAAGAAATCATAAATCAGTAACATAACCCCACACGACCCAATCTAGCGAAAGTCAAAGACATCTCCTTATTTCTGCGGCTTTATGTTGTCTGCAGCCAACATAACTGTCCACCAGAAATTGGGTATGTCGATCCCTCTTCACTCACTGGAAGAGTCCAATAAATAAATCAACGACTTTCGCGAAGTGTCACGCCTCTCGCGCCCTATCATCCTAGGGTCTGCCAAAAGCCTAGGGTTTCCTAAGTCCCAACTGACCTATCCCTAAGCTCTGATACCAACTTAATCTGTCACGCCCCGGGTGTAAACCAGAACCCGGGCCCGCCAACAGATCCGCCGTGCACACAGAATTTTCCATGTACACGAAGCGCTAGTAACCTGCTCAGATAGATAATACATAATAAAAGAGCATAAACAGAGCTGAACTAAAAGAACTAAAAGTAATCTCAGACTGAAAATATGATACAAGCTGAAATAAAGTACAATAAACTCCCAGCTCACCAAAATAATACAACCAGCTGGCCACAGCCAGACCCAAAAGTAAACTACTGTAGTCTGAGATACAAAAGGGGTACAATAAAAGTCCAGCTACTCTCACAGTTGGGGTAGATGATCTAGCTAGTCCGCAATCCTCTTACCTCGATCTGCCGCTGAAGGCCCAGCAGCTCCCACAGATGACTCTGCAAAACAACGGGAAAGGGGAACAGAAAACAATAATGGGGGTGAGAACTACTAGATAAACCAGTAGCCTCCCCTAGTGGGTAAAACCTCTAATGCTGACGCACCCACTAGGAATAAAGAGGCAAAAGAAAAGAACAGTGGTATGCAATAAAGACTGCTGAAAAGAAACTACCACTACTATGCCTCTAAATGCAGTGCCAAAAGATGACTGTACATATGCAACTATAAAGCTGACTGCCCAAAGAAACCCAATCAGAGGGCCAGGAAGTACTGGCACTGCCTGCTCTGTCATCACTCACAACTCACCAACTGACCGGCACCCATCACGGTCTGAAAGCCTACTCCGGAGTGGCACTCGAGGGGAGCGACCCACACGAGTAAAGTATCTCTGTAACCGATGTCTCACAATAGCAGGACTGGATCATGACCATGATCAAAGTGGGAATACTCCATCCACTAATGCAACCCCAATCCCCAATCTGATGTGATAATAACATCCGGTCAACCGCCCAAAATCCGCGGTCACCGCTGAACCCATATACCCCCAATCTGATAAGGTAAAATCATCTGGTCAACCGCCTAACATCCGCGGTAGCCACCATACCCCACAATCCCCAAGAAGAGTCTAAACTGTCCCAGACTCAAGATCCAACTACACTATCTCAAGATCCCGATCCGACTCGATCATCATGCATCGATAGAGAAGAATAACAATAAAGCATGTTTTCTCCTAAGTCAGATCCCATAATATAGTGCTGCAGTAAAATAGTGGCTTAACTAGTTGTCCAAATAAGCATGCAAGTGTTCTCTTTTAAAAGCATTTAAAAAGTGACCAAGGTTTCATATGAAGGATCATTTTAAAATAACATTAGGTTACTTGTTTGCATGCGGTTTAGGATATAGCAATTGTCCAACTTTATTGTCCCAAATTTATCACATAGAAGCTATCAATTAATTTAGGGGGGGCCCCAATGTAATAGGTTCATATACCACAAGTTATCTATCACATGTATAAATGGGAAACTCTACTATTCCTAGTGTGCAAGTCAACAAAGAGGGAAACGCAACCACCCACCTCGAAAAGCGTGCACAATAAACCCAGAAAATACCCGCTGTCCTCTAAGCACACCGTCAGCTGAAACAATACCCTACAACATCACACAAGTGTACACGGTGTAAAAACTATAAGTTCCAAACACATAATTGCTGTTTTTACAATCAGCACGCAAAACGAGGAATTTCACCTCTGTCTCGAGTTCCTAAAATCCCAGAAAAATCACGGTTGCGTTCCTCGCGAAAAGTAGCCCAAAATCGACTCTTGAATCGCCTCGATCTGATATTCCTACGCTGAGAAACAATTCGTCGAAGTCGCCGCTGTCCAAAATCCAAACAGCAAAATAGGGGGTCAAAACACCTCGGGAAACGTGCCAAGGAATCGGAATCCAGAGAAACCATCAACACGGAAAACGAAGCCCTACCTCTTAGGAACACACTGGCGAAGAAATCGTCGAAATAGGACTCCTGTACTGCGCAGGGGACTCCTCGGACTGAAATGCGACGATAACGGGCCGAAAAGGGGAAAACCGAGGCACACTGTAAAATCCGGATCGCCGCTGTCGAACTTCCAGAAAATTTGGGAACGCACCACGAGGTAGAAAAATCAGTGAGGAACAACTTCTCTTCAATGGTCTCTCTCTGGTTCTCTCTCTATCACTCGGAAAATGGCAGAAAAGAGGGGAGGGGAGGCCTTTATATAGGCCCAAAAAATCTTTTGGGAAAATTCCCTCTGTGTCCCAACTTCCGGGCGGCTACAGTACCCAGGCCCACTTTCGGGCTGCTACAGTGCGGCCCGGCCCGCCAAGTTCCGGGCGCGCACAGTGCGGCCCGGCCCAGCCCAGTCCGCACACGGGATCCCGCCCTGTCCAACCGGCCGTCCGACCCGGCCAAGGGCCCGACACGTGTCCGCCAAACAGGCGGCAGCCGTGCGGGCCCAACGGGGAAGCGCCACGTGTCCCAGCCGCCCACGTGTTCCACGCGCCCGGCGCACGTGGGCGGCCGTGCGCCCGCCAGTGAACAGTGGACACGTGTCCCACGCGGTCCACGGGTCGCACGAGCCCGGTCCACGCGCCGGGTCTTCCGGATCCTGTCGGCCAATGGGAGGATGCCACGTGTCGCACGCCAGCCGCCTCTCTTGACGCCGTCCAGCCAATCGCGAGCGGACACGTGGCATCCCAAAATTTCGGTGCACCCGGTGCGCGCCTGTTCTGTGGACCCCGCCGCATGCGCCCTGTCCGCGCCCTGCTCCGCCCTGCTCCGCCCCTGCGCCGCCCTGCGCCGCCGCGCGCCGCCGCCCGCCGGTGCCCGCCGGCCGCCGGAACAGTAATTCCGGCCGGCCGGAGTTACTGTTCCGGTGAACAGTAAAAATGCGCCGAAAAATGCCGTAAATATACCATTTTGATCGTTTTCGCGCGCTGAGTCCAAATCCGCCGTCCGTTTCTTCAAATTCTCATCCGAAATTTTGCCGAAAGCTCCCGAAAGGCCCACTTGATCCGTTTTTCGCGCCGGATCCATTTCTGAAGTCCGTTTTCGACGCTACAAGCTCCATTGCACTGTGTAGGCTTCCTCTAAGCGCCGTTAACGCTGCAAAATCCTTCATAAAAATCCGGATCATCACACCTGCAGTCGGGCTATCATCAGGTCCGGGTTAAGGGGGAGGACATCCCCAAAACGGCCTTCCGAACTCGCTATGGCCATTATAAATTTACAGTAATGCCGTTCGGGCTCACAAATGCCCCGGCGGTGTTCATGGATATGATGAATAGGGTATTCAAACCCTTCCTGGACTTATTCGCTGTGGTCTTCATCGACGATATCCTCATCTACTCCCGTACAGACGAGGAACATGAAGAACATCTGCGCACAGTCCTCCAGACCCTACGGGAACAGAAACTCTACGCCAAACTCAAAAAGTGTGAGTTTTGGCTCTGTGAGGTCGGTTTCTTGGGGCACGTAATCTCGGCGGCTGGAGTCGCAGTGGATCCGAAGAAGATAGATTCGGTGACGGACTGGCCCCAACCGACGACGGTGACGGAGATTCGAAGCTTCCTGGGATTAGCCGGGTATTACCGGCGCTTCGTGGAGGGTTTCTCCAAGATAGCCACCCCCTTAAACCGTTTGACTAGAAAGGGGGAAAAGTTCATCTGGACGGACAAATGTCAGAGGAGCTTCGAGGAGCTCAAGGATAGATTGACGCGAGCCCCGATTCTCGCCCTGCCAGAACCAGGGGAGGATTATGAAGTGTATTGCGATGCGTCGCGAAACGGATTGGGTGGAGTACTCATGCAACGGGGAAAGGTTATAGCCTATGCGTCAAGGCAGCTCAAGGAGTACGAGCGGAATTACCCCGTGCACGATTTGGAACTCGCAGCGGTGGTGTTTGTCCTCAAGCTTTGGAGACACTACCTGTATGGGGCGCACTGCAATGTGTACTCAGATCATAAAAGCCTCAAGTACCTTTTCACCCAAAAGGAGTTAAATTTGCGACAAAGGCGGTGGCTCGAGCTACTGAAGGATTACGATTTAACGATCCACTATCACCCGGGAAAGGCAAACGTGGTGGCCGACGCCCTGAGTCGCAAGGGGCAGGCCGAGGAGGCAGGTGTAAGTGCCATCACCCAGCAAGATAGTCTGATTGCGGAATTTTCGCGATTGAGACTAGAAGTAGTACCGGCAGGTACAGTCGCACAACTTCTGACACTGGTGGTCAGACCTACCTTGCTGGACAGAATTCTCGAAGGGCAATCGACTGATGATCAACTCCAGCTGGTGCGAAGTAGAATAACCGCCGACCAGGAAGGTGATTTCACAGTAAACTCCGACGGCACGATACGATTTCGGGGACGAATCTGCGTGCCGGATCTACCGGAACTCAAAGAGGAAATCCTGCGGGAGGCGCATACTGCCCCGTATGCGGCGCATCCCGGGGGAACGAAGATGTACAAGGATGTCAAACAGACCTTCTGGTGGCCCAAGATGAAGGAAGACGTGACCCGATTTGTGGCACACTGCCTGGTGTGCCAACAGGTGAAGGCCGAGCATCAGCGCCCGGCAGGAAAATTGCAACCTTTACCGGTGCCCGAGTGGAAATGGGACATGATTACCATGGATTTTGTGACCGGATTCCCGAGATCGCCACAGGGACACGATGCGATATGGGTGATTGTGGACCGTTTGACGAAATCGGCCCACTTTCTGCCCATACACACGACGTGGACGCGGGAACGACTGGCACAAACCTACATCAACGAGATAGTAAGGTTGCATGGGGTACCGACATCCATCACGTCGGACAGGGACACGCGATTTGTGTCAAACTTTTGGCAAAGCCTGCAACGAGCAATGGGAACCAAGTTGCACTTCAGTACGGCTTTTCATCCGCAGACCGATGGACAATCAGAGCGGGTGATACAGATTGTGGAGGACATGCTTCGAGCATGCGTTTTGGACTTGGGCGAAGGGTGGGCACGGTGTTTGCCCCTGGTGGAATTTGCCTACAATAACAGTTACCAGGCCAGCATTCAGATGGCACCATACGAGGCCCTGTACGGGCGCCGCTGTCGGTCTCCAATATGCTGGGACGACTTGGGTGAGCGTAAGTTTCTGGGCCCAGATTTGGTGGAGGAGACCGAAGCAAAGGTGCGATTGATTAGGCAAAGGCTACTGACCGCCCAGAGCAGACAGAAAAGCTACGCGGACAACAGACGCCGAGACTTAGAGTTCATGGTGGGTGAGCATGTGTTACTCCGAGTTTCGCCCTCCAAGGGGAACCGACGTTTCGGCATAAAGGGAAAGTTAAGCCCAAGGTACGTGGGACCGTTCGAGATCCTAGAACGCGTAGGACCGGTGGCGTACCGATTAGCCTTACCGCCGAACCTCGAACGAGTCCACAACGTGTTCCATGTCTCAATGCTCCGGAAGTACCTCGCTGACCCCTCTCATGCCTTGGATGCCTCCACCATCGAGTTGCGAGAGGATTTGAGCGTCGAGGAGACGCCGGTGCGGATTTTGGCAAGAGAGGACAAGAAGTTGCGTAATCGAACTATCTCCTATGTGAAGGTCCAGTGGAGCAACCACGAAGAGCGCGAGGCGACATGGGAACTGGAATCGAAGATGAGGGAATGTTTTCCCGAATTGTTTAGTGAGGTTTGTACTTAAGTTTCGGGACGAAACTTTTTATAAAGTGTGAGTGGTGTAGTGATCCGGCCCTTAGGGGTATTTTTGACTCACATGTAAGTTATTAAGCCTTTAAGTGAAATAAAATTATTTAATTTTAAAAGTCGGTCGGTGTGTGGTGCTGGTATTTTTCTGCGATAGAGCGCGAAAAATGATGACCGACGGTGCGATCGGATCTGAAATCCGATGTCGGGATTTTCCGGAACGGAATTCTTAGTGATGCGGTGATTAGTCATGCATCGGAATTCGTGCAAAATATCTTGCACCCGTTGGAGATAAGGTGGGTTATCTCGTAGGGGATAATTAATTAATTAATTAATTATCCGGTGACGGAAAATAGAATTTTCTTACGTACGAATTAAAGAGGAAATTAATTAAATATACGTAATTAAATAATACGGATTATATAAGTGATTCCGGTTATCTGAGGGAAAGAAAAGAAAAATAAAACCCTAACCGGTGAGGAGAGAAAGAAGGAGAAAAAGGAAAAGACGGAACCCTAGCCGGAAGAAGGGAAAAGGAGAAAGAGAAAGAGCCCGATCTTCCCGGACATCGAACCGAAGGCAAGAACGCGACCGGACAACCTTCCCGTCGATCTTCGGTTAGTATAATAATTTTTATAAATTTTTCGAGATTTTTCCGTCGTCCTTTTTGTTGAGTTTTTGGGTTTCTCCGTCGTCTCCGTCACCGTCGCCGTCATCGCCGTCGTGCTAGGGCGCGGAACGGACGGCGGAGACGCGCGGTGCCGCTAGGGCATCGCGCGGAGGAGAGTCGCGGACGGCCGGTCGCCGCCGCAAGCGGCGACGGGACCGCGCGGACGCCGCGCGGCCGCCGCGCGGGCGACACCCGCGCGGACCCGCAACCGCGCGGGCACCGCGCTAGCGCCGCGCGGCTGCCATGCGGGCGGCACCCACGCGGGCCCGCAACCGCGCGGCGCGCGGGGCACCCTCGCGGGCGCCGCGCGGGCAACCCCGCGCGGGCGCCGCGCGGGCCCGCACCCGCGCGCTCACCGCGCGGGGCACCCGCGCGGGCGCAGTGCGGGCGACCCCCACGCGGGCGCCGCGCGAGCCCGCACCCGCGGGGACGCCGCGCGGGGCACCCGCGCGGGCGCCGTGCGGGCGACCCCGCGCGGGCGCCGCGCGGGCACCGCGCGGCCGCCGCCGCCGCACGGGCAACACCCGCACGGTCGCCGCGCCGCGTGGGCGCCGCCCGTGGAGACACGCCGCGCGGTTCCGAGCCGCGCGGGGCTCCGGCGGGCGGCGACGGCGGCGCAGGATTCCGGTTTTCGGCGAACCGGACGGTGTTGGACTTTTCCGTCAAAAAGAGTAAATTGGGTCTTTCGTTTTGGGATGTTAGTACACGTTTTTGACTTTAGATTATCCTTGCGGACTTTCTTTAGGTCCAGGTGCGCAGCGGGAGTGCGCGGAGCATTCAGGTGTTCCGATTTCTCTCCAACAAGGTGGGTACGGTTGCTATAAGTGCAACAAGTGCAGTAAATGCATCTATCATCATTAAAATGCTCTCAATTTGTCTAACAAAGTAGATGGTCAGTTTAACCTTTCGCATGGATATATTTTATCTAACAACTGTTGCGGCTGCGGTCGCGGTGCTCATTACACGCCGATCTCGGCAAATCCGTATTCGGATGCTGCACGTACACCGGCGGATAGGTCCACCGCATGGTGTACTTTTACGGAAAAGTGGTCTTTTGACCCGTGTGCCTCACAAAGGAGTGGGAGCCGTGAGGACCTCTTCACGGCAGCTATAGGTGCCTCACTAGCCCCGTGAAGAGGTTAAAAGCATCAAAAGGTGATTGCGCACGAGGGGAGACTTTAGTCTCGCCGACAAGTACTCTGGGGTTGGTGCCCAGCCTAATTAATAAATCTGGGGTTGGTGCCCAGCCTAATTAATAAATCTGGGATTGGTGCCCAGCCTAATTAATAAATCTGGGGTTGGTGCCCAGCTTAATTATGTACAGGATTTTTAGCGAAAGGTTTCGGTGTAATCGGTTTGTTGTTCCTTCTTTGTTCTTATTTAGACTTCTACTTTGTTTGTCACTGACTTTACCCACTCCGTGACAGGTGTTACTAGGTGCGTTAGCCGGAACGGCGGTGAGACTGCGTCGCGAGGACCGTAGTCGGGATACTTGGTTTTTATCTCATTTTTCCTTTAAACTTTGATTAGTTAATTTGCTTGTGGATTACTTTAGTTGTGGACATGTATTAGTTAGCTCTGTGGATGAGATGTTCTTTTATGTTTTTGATACTTTTAGTGGTGTTTTCATACGCGGCACGTTTTCATGATAAACCAAATGATTTCGAAAATGTTTTCTCAAAACGAAGTGCCGTGTGGGCACGGGTTCTGCAACCGCTGGTTTTATCCTTTCCAAACGTAGACGCCGCTTTAATAACTCGCTTGAAAAATAAGGTGTCGAGTGGACACCGGTCTTTTAAAACACTAGTTAAATTAATGTACTTTGATTGGTGATGTATGTCTACTGTATGGTTGATGGTTGATGTGTGATGTTGTAAATGAAACGCATGTTGTAAATGAGACGCCGTGCATATACAAAGGAGACTCTGACCGTTGGCAGAGAGAATTTGCGTATGTGGCGGTCTGGCACGCACCGGGGATGAGGTTTATATTACTTTATGAAGAAAAAAAAAAATAGACACGCAATTTTCTGCTTTGATTGACTCAAAAACCCCCGGGGCGTGACAGGTTACTTCAGTCCGGACCCCGAACGTGGAACTTGCTGGAATTGCATGAACAGTCCGGACCGTGGGAATTTCAGTCCGGACCCCGAAGGTATGTTTTTCTGGAAAAAAGGCTGTTTCGCCACGACAATCCGGACCTCCATAATTCCAATCCGGACCGTCGTCCTGTAAAATTTCAGAAAATGTTAGTTTTTTATTCTTATCTTCTTCCAATGGTTTCTAACCTATAAATAGACCCTACGATTCATTTTTTAGGGTAATCCAAAATAGATCCGGTATACGACCAAAATAGAAAAATCCACATATAGAGAAGAAAGGAAATCAATAGATTTAATTCTATGTTTCTTCATCTATATTGATTAATTTGATTCTAGGTTTTCAAACTCAGATTTTGAGTAGAATCAAATTAATGAATACTTAGATGGTATTTCCGATCTATTTCTAATCTAAGTATTCGGCGGATCATCACCACCCAAAAACAACGATTTTCCCAAAATCGGCGCGTGGACTCGCGTGGCCTTGTGGATTCAAGGTGCTACCGCTCTCGTGGATTCGGAGCGAGGTACGTTCGTGGATTCGAGACGTGCTACTGGGTGAAGACCGTGGATTCGGTCGGACGTCGTGGATTCGACGTTGGACGCCGTGGATTCGGCGTTGCACGCAAATCGCGGATTCGAGGAGCGTTGCGGAGCGAGCGGAGAAGATCTACTCGGAGCGTATGGAAAAGGTTGAGTCGTCTGTGAGTACGTTATATCACCTTGTACGTGTTTTAATTCTAGTGGATTTCGCCGTGTTATCGGTCCCGTGGTTTTTTACTCCGGTTTGGAGTTTTTCCACGTAAAAATCTTGCGTGTTATTTTTTATTTCCGCATTGGGTTTTATTGCGCAATGATTTTTTGAGTGTTTATTGTTTACACCTATTCACCCCCCTCTAGGTGTTTTTTCCCCTATTTAGATCCAATTAATACAACCCAACAAGTGGTATCAGAGAGGGAATAGGGTTGTAAACAATGGTTGAAGGTGGAAACATCAACAGACCCCCTTTCTTCGATGGAACAAATTATGCCTACTGGAAAGTACGGATGAAAGCCTTTTTAATTTCCATCGACGAACGGGTGTGGCAATCAATTGAATTAGGATGGTCTAATCCAACTGAAATTATTGCTGATGTTCGCACCATCAAACCTAGGTCGAAATGGACCAAGGAAGAGATTGATTCATCTTCTTACAATGGCAAAGGAATTAATGCTTTATTTAATGCTTTGTCACAAACTGAGTTCTCTCGCGTCTCGGCATGTGAGACTGCGAAAGAAATCTGGGATGTTCTACAAGTTACACATGAGGGAACAAACCTTGTGAAGATTCAAAAACTGCAAATGCTTACGAGCAAGTTTGACTCTATTTTTATGGCAGAAAATGAATCGTTCACAGACTATTACACACGATTGCAAGACATCGTGAATACATGTGCTAACTTGGGAGAGAAAATTCCAGAATCTAAAGTTGTAAGAAAGATTTTAAGGACTCTTCCTGAAAGATTTCGTTCCAAGGTTACAGCCATTGAAACAGTTAAACACCCGGACGAAATCCGTGTAGAAGAATTAGTTGGTGCACTTCAAACTTATGAAATGACATTTCCTACTAACTATTCTTCTGGAAAAGCATCCTCTTCTAAGTCTTCAGGTTTTGCATTGAAATCAACAAAAGAAGAAGACGCGGATTCATCCTCCTCAGACGATGACGAGAACCTATCTATGGAGGACTTTGAGAAGCAACTTGCTCTCTTGACAAGGAAGTTTCGCCGAAACTTTCGAAGGGGTAATTCAAGCAAAACTCCATCCTTCGGAAAGTCGAAGAAAGGCAAGGGTTCTTCAAGCTACAAGTCAAGAAAGCAAGAGAGTTTTTCAAAGGATAAGAAAAACTCTGAGGGACAAGTACAATGTTTCAATTGTCGAGGCTACGGCCACATTGCAACGGAGTGTCCCAATAAGAATCCGGCAAAGAAGAAGGCGATGCAAGCCGTCACTTGGGATGACACCTCAACGTCCAATGAGTCATCTTCCAGTGATGAAGAAAACAACGCAACGGCGTTCCACGCGTCCACATCTTCACCCTTCATGTGCTTAATGGCGAGTACATCCGATTCGTTGTCCAACTCCTCCCATGCTGAAAAGAATGCCATGGACGACGAATCGAGTAACTCCGAAGGTGAAGATTTTGCTCTTGCCTACCATAAACTTTTGAGGGATTCAAAGAAATTGGCAAAGCAAAACAGGAGTTTGAGAGGGAGATTGCAGGATCTCGAAGAAGAAGTAAAAAGGGCAACTTCTCTCTCAAACGCTCTTGAAGTGGAAAGGGATAACCTGATTAAAGCAAATGTTTCCCTTCAAGAGAAAAATGAGCATTTCGAGAAGGAACATGTAAAACTGGTGGATAAGGCGAATTACTTCTTGAAGCTCTACAGCGAGGCTCGACAGGAAAAAATGGAAATGACAAAGACCATTTTCCAACTCAAGGATGATTTAAAGCGATTTTCATCGGGAAGGAGTAAGTTGGATAAGCTTCTTGGTCTTGGTCAAACAAACCAGTTCGGCCTCGGATACAATCGAACGGGAGACAGTCCTAGTTCGAGTAAGACAGTGTTTGTGCCTCAGTCGGTATCTCCTCCTCCGACACCGGAATTCACGACAAACAACGACAACAAGCCTACCTCACCCACTTCGGGATCGTCAAGCACAAAGGTATGTTTTCGTTGTGGTTTTGCAGGGCACATAAGGAGAAATTGCAAGATGGGAGCGAAACGATCAACTCAAGCACCTCTTGCAACGACTACCAAAAAGGTGATTCCCCGAAAATCAAAAGAAAATTTTTCAAAGGGAAAGAGCCTTGGTAGTTCACCTCGCAAGACGACGTCATCAAGGAGTAGCAATCAATCAAACAAGACGCTTTCACCGAGGAAAATAACCTCACATTCATTGCCTACGCAATCCAAAAAGGTTTGGGTGCGCAAAGGTGAAATCTTCCCTTGTCTTGTTGTTAATATCTCCTTGCATGCTTATGACAATTCGTCTTGGTATCTGGATAGCGGGTGTTCCAGTCACATGACCGGTGACAAAAATTGTTTTCAAACTTTTGAGAAAATCTCCGGAGGACTTGTAGTTTTCGGAGACGGTCGTTCTTCCAAAATTATTGGAAAAGGAACTATAGCTATTCCAGATGGCCCGGTTCTGAACAATGTGTTATTTGTTGAAGGCCTTAAGACTAACCTCATCAGTATTAGTCAACTTTGTGACAATGATTTTTCAGTTAATTTTTCTTCTGTCGAATGTATTGTAACTGATAAGGACCATGTTTTTTTTTTAAAAGGGGTTAGATCTGATAATAATTGCTATGTTGTTCCAAATAAAATTTCAAAAAATTGTAACCTAGCTTTTTTGAATAATGAAACGCTTTGGCATGAAAGGCTAGGTCACATAAATTTTAAGGAACTTGCAAGAATTTCAAACAAAGACGTGGTCAAGGGGGTTTGTCACGCCCCGGGGTCGAAACTGCGACCCGGGCTCGCCAACAGATCCGCCACCTATGCCGAAACCCGCATAGGCGAAGCGTCTAACCTGCAAAAGATAGTACTACAGCTACACAAATATCAGAGCTGAAATAAAATGCTATAAAATAAAATCCAATCACTGTACAACATGAGATAAAGTACAATATCCATTTCCTTGAATACAGGTAAACAACATACAAGGTCCTCACTACAGCATCTCTCAACTATAAAAGGAAATAAACTAAACTATAGTACATCCGTCTCAACTCTGTCTCTCCAAATACAGAAGATCTCCCTCCAGGATAACAGTAAACATCAGCTGACAGCTATCAGGAATCTCCAACCAGGGGGTACAGCTGCACACATCGGGTGGTACAGATCTAGCTCACGACTCCCTCGCCCCGGACAACGATCAAAGATCAGCAACTCCCGAAGAGGACTCTGCAAAACAGGGGGAAGAAAAGAAAGGGGAAGCAACAATGGGGGTGAGAACCACTAGTAAACCAGTAGCCTCCCCCTGTGGGTAAAGCCTCAAGCTCTGGCATACCCACTAAGTCTACTAGAGGCAAGAAAAGGGCAAGGGGGTAAAGCTGTAACAGAACTACTGAATAAAAGGGGAAACCACCACAAGTATGCCTCTAAATGCAATACCGAAGGAAATGACGGTATGAATGCATCGGGGAACAGTAACTGACCAAATAGACCCAATCTGGTACCACCAGTAAACTGGTACTGCCTGCTCTGCCATCGCTCACAACTCACCAACTGACCGGACCCAACACGGTCTAAAGCCTACTCCGGAGTGGCACTCGAGGGGAGCGACCCACACGAGTAAAGTATCACTGTATCAAGCATCTCTGTAACCAATATCTCACAATAGCAGGACTGGATCATGACAATGATCAAAGTGGGAAACTCCGTCCACTAATGAAACCCCGATCCGATACAATAATACTCAAAAGTGGGAAATACCATCCACTAGAGAAATCTAATACCCAATCTGATGCAATAGTAAACATCCGGTCAACCGCCCAAAGTCCGCGGTTACCGCAATAACCCCCAACCCACAATTGGGTGAAATAATCAAGATCTGGTCAACCGCCTACTGTCCGCGGTTGCCGCAATAGCCCACAATCCAACATCAGGTACACCCTATCACTGACCCTCAGGTCCCAGCTACACTATCCCAAACCTCTGCTCGAATCCGAGCAACATGACTCAAAAGTCTAAATAAAAAGGAGAAAGAGAACAATCATGGTTTCTCCTAAGTCAAATCCCAATATGGTAGTGTAGCAATAAAATAGTGGCCTATCTAGATGTCCAAATGAGCATGCGAAAGTCCTCAGCAGTGTGAAAGAGAGAATATATCAAATAACAGTTTTACGAGTGTAATACATAATAATATCCAGATAAATATCACCATCAGGCTAAAAACATCAGTGGACTACACATGTATAAGATCCCTGTTCCATAATAAATTCCCAGAGTGAAACCCGCACATTGATATATCATTATGTCCCAACAGTTAATCTATTTAATCCTCTTTCATACAATTCTAGGTGCTAATGTGGCATGTTAATCATCACTTATTAAATTATTCCAAAGACCATGTTCCAACAGCAATATTATCCCAATAATATCCCCAACATGCTTTATCCACTAACTTAACCACAGATAGAAGGTTCACATGTATATCAGTCAATCATGCATATTAATCAATCAATATGCTCAAAGGGGGATTTTCTAATAAACTTAGTGAGTAAGTCAGATATAGAGGCGAGCAACAACCACCCACCTGAAGCGCTAACTGTCCGGGTCCGTACAGCTGAAAATGCCAAAAACTCCAATCCTGCGCTCCAACAAATACAGTACACCCGAAACACTCCTGGCACAACACAAAGTCCACTAAACTCACTCAAATTCCCAAATAATGCTCTTATAGATACATACAACAACAGTCCCAGAACTGTTAAATTATCACCTGCAGGAAGTGCCCAAAAAATTCCCAGAAAAATATCACGGCGATCCTCGCGTCGATAGCTTCGCAACGGTACCTTGCACGCCCAAATCAGAGTTCGGTAAGCCAAGTTATAAATTCGGCAAGGTGGTAATCCAATCAACAAACTGTGAAGAAAAACTGTACACAGTACACTGAGAAAACAGTGATTATCATCTCGAAACAATTTTTCTAAAATCTCAGAAAAATCACCATTACGTTCCTCGCGACGAGTAGATCAAAAAGTTGTATAAGCTCGTCTTCGTCTGACGCTCGTGCGCGAAGATATGGCTGAAATACTCCGCTGCTGTCAAGGAAATCCACACAGCAAAAAGGGGTCACTGTTTGCCTCGGGATCCGTGCCAAAACCTCGAAATGGAAAAGCGCGATCAAAATGAAAGTTGAAGCCTTATCTGTAAGGAGTCAGCCGGCGCAAGAATCACAGAAAAGGGACCTCGGGGTAGCCCAGGGGAGCCAAAACATCACTGCTGCGCCGAAGAAGGAAGCAGGAAATGCATCGTCGCGCCGCGCCGTAAAATGGGGAACCTCGGGATTCGAGCCTCCTAAAATCCCAGAACTTGGCAGGGAGATCAAGCATCAAGAGGTGAACAAATCTCCTTAGGGTGGCTCAGGCAGAGGAGGTGCGGTTTGGGAGAAAAAAGCCAAAGAAGAGGGCTCGGGTTGGCTATTTATAGAGCTTGGAGGAACAATTGGGAAAATTCCCATTTTGTCCAAGATTCGGGCGCCCGGCCCATTTCGGGCGTGAACAGTGCGGCCCGGCCCGGGATTTTTCGGGCGCGCACAGTGCGGCCCGGCCCAGTCCAGCCCGCACACGGGATCCCGTCTCGTCCAACCGGCCGTCCGACCCGGCCCAGCGCGCGACACGTGTCCCCGAACACGAAACAGCGAATCCGCCCAACCTCCTCGCGCCGCGTGGCCCTTCCTCGATCAACGTATCCGCTGGCGCCAGCCAATGGCTGGACGCCACGTGGCGCACGCGTGCGCCACGTCGGCGCCGTGGCCGCCACGCCCGCCGGCACCGCCGCCTGCCGCCTGCACGCCTGCCCCGCCGCTGCCGCCCGTACGCGCACAGTAGCCCGGCCAACCCTCGCTTGCCACGTGTCCAACCCCCGCGCTCGCTGCACCCGGTGCACAGAACGCCGTACACCGGACCAATGACAAGATGCCACGTGTTTTCCCGCCCGGTCCACCAAACACTCCCCTGTTCCGTAGACCGGGACCAATGCACCGTCCAATCATGTCATGCCACGTGGCACCCCTCTCCGGTGCACGCCGGCCGCGTGGACCGCGCACCCGCGCGCCCTGCCAGCGCTCCCTGCCCGCGCCCACGCGCCCTGCCCGCCGCCGCTCTCCGCCTGCCCGAGGCCGCGCCGCCGCTCTCCGCCGCTGCCCGCCGCCGCAGCTGCCGCCGGCGATCGCCGGAATTACTGTTCCGGCGGTGAACAGTAACCCGAGCTCAAAAATGACCAGTGGGTAGTCCATTTTGACCGTTTTCGCGCGCTGAATCCGAATTTGACATCCGTTTTGCCAAATTCCAACTCTAAAATTTGCCGGAGGCTCCCGGAAGTGTGTTCTTAGCTCGAACTTCGTGCGGAGCCCAATTTAAATATCCGATTCGCGCGAAACCACTTCTAAACCCTCCACGGGGTCCTCCGATCACTCACATGATCCACTTGGGCCCGAAGTCCAACTCTTGTGCCCAATTATGCCCCAAACACCTCCAACACACCATGTAGGCCTCCAACAGCCACCCCAACGCACTGTAGCAGCTCTGCGGAGATCCGGGTCATCACAGGGTTCCTAAACTTTCACTTAAAGAAAACTTTGTGTGTGGCGGTTGCCAAAAGGGAAAACAATCAAGGACTGCACACAAGAACTTGAACCACGTTGGTACCAAACGGCCTTTAGAATTATTGCACATGGATTTAATGGGGCCAACACGTCAACCATCTTTGGGAGGTAAATGGTATATTTTTCTATTGGTTGATGATTTCTCTAGATACTCATGGGTAGCATTTTTAAAAGAGAAAGCAGATACTTTTGATTCTTTTTATGAGATTTGCCATCGTATTATGATTGAAAAGAATGAAAAGATCGTTCGTGTTAGAAGTGATAGAGGTGGAGAATTCATAAATTCTAAATTCATTGATTTTTGCACTTCCAACGGCATAAAACATGAATTCTCAGCACCCTATACACCTCAACAGAATGGTGTAGTCGAGCGCAAAAACAGGGTTGTACAAAAGATGGCACGTGTTATGCTTCATAGCCGGAATTTACCGCTATATTTTTGGGCTGAAGCTGTGAACACTGCAGTCTATGTAATTAATCGAGTGTATTTGCGCCCGGGAACTTTAAATACACCATATGAACTATGGTTTTGTAGAAAACCAAATATCAAGTATTTTCGTATCTTTGGGAGTCGCTGTTACATTTTACGTGACCGCGAAAATCTTGAAAAATTTGACTCTCGAAGTGACGAAGGGATTTTCATAGGTTATTCTACAAACAGTAGAGCATATCGGGTATTTAACTTGGAATCTAAAACGATGGTAGAATCTATAAATGTTAAAGTAGATGAAGCTTTTCACTTTGCATCTGATAAATCTACCCTGATATCTCTCTTGATGATGATACTCCTGCAAATGCATCTTCTCATAACAATTCTTCCGATAATGATGATGCATCTAATGGTTCTTCAAGTTTATCTGATGTGCAGGAATCATCACATGTACCTCCGAGTACTCCGCTACCTCAAACGTTACGCATCTCCAAGGATCATCCAGAATCTAACATTATTGGAGACCCACAAGAAGGAGTCAGGACTCGGAGACAGTTGGTTTGTGGATTCGCTTGTTACGTCTCCTTGATAGAACCAAAGAACGTCGATGAAGCTCTTCAGGATGACTACTGGATTGAAGCAATGCAGGAAGAGCTCCATCAGTTTGAACGAAACAAAGTCTGGGAATTAACGAAGCCTCCGAAGCAACACAATGTGATTGGTACTAAATGGATTTTCAAGAATAAGAAAAATGAGGATGGTACCATCATCAGGAACAAAGCACGTCTAGTTGCTCAAGGCTATTCTCAATAGAAGGTATAGACTTTGATGAAACTTTGCCCCGTAGCTAGACTCGAGTCCATTCGTATCTTATTCGCGATAGCTTGTCACTTTAAAATAAAACTCTTTCAAATGGACGTTAAGAGCGCGTTTTTAAATGGGTTTTTAAATGAGGAAGTTTATGTGGCTCAACCGAAAGGTTTTGTAGACCTTAAACTACCTAACCATGTTTTTCGTTTGAAAAAGGCTCTTTACGGTCTAAAACAAGCACCGCGAGCATGGTACGAAAGGTTGACAAAGCACCTTTTGGAGAAGGGCTATACTCGAGGGGGAGCAGATCGGACTCTCTTTGTGAAGCATTATCAGGATAACTTCATTGTAGCACAAATCTATGTCGATGACATTGTATTTGGTGCAACAAGAGATAATGATGCTTCTAAATTCGCTGAAACCATGGAAAGCGAATTTGAGATGTCCATGATGGGCGAACTGACATATTTTCTTGGATTGCAAGTGAAACAAAGTGAAGAAGGCATTCATCTGTGTCAATCCAAGTATGCAATGGAGTTGGTCAAAAAGTTTGGTTTAGAAAATTCTAAAGATTTTCCGACTCCAATGGGAACTAGCAACAAGGGATTAGGAAGTGAATCTCTTAGTGAGAATGTAGACGAGAAACTTTATCGCAGCATGATTGGAAGTCTACTTTACCTCACGGCTAGTCGCCCGGATATATCCTTTAGTGTTGGGATCTGCGCGAGATATCAATCAGCACCAAAGGAGGTTCACCTGAAAGCGGTGAAACGGATCATCCGGTACATCAAAGGAACCGTAAATTTCGGAATTTGGTATCCTATGGGAACAAGTCTTGACATTGTAGGATATTCAGATGCCGATTGGGCAGGATCTGTGGATGATCGGAAAAGTACGAGTGGTGCATGTTTTTATCTTGGCCATTGCCTTGTTGCATGGCATAGTAAAAAGCAAAACTGCATTGCACTCTCGACTGCCGAAGCGGAATATATTTCAGCGGGTAGTTGTTCAACCCAACTCATTTGGATGAAAAGTGTGTTGAGCGACTTCCGAATTTCAGCAACTTCGGTAACGATTCTCTGTGACAACACCAGTGCTATAAACATTTCCAAAAACCCTGTGTTGCACTCAAGAACAAAACACATTGAACTTAGATATCATTTTCTTAGAGAGCTAGTTGAATCAAATATTCTTCAACTTTCCTACATTTCAACTGAGGATCAATTAGCTGACATTTTAACAAAACCTTTGGATCAAAAACGATTTATTCATTTGCGTAAGGCAATTGGAATGCTTTCCTTGAAATAATCTCTTTTTGAAACCAATGCTTAGGTTAGGTTTTGTTTTGTGTTTTTGTTCATTATCTATGTTTGTACATAGAACATTAATTGAGCATTAGTTATATTGACTTTAACTGCATCCTTTCATATATTTAGAAATTTATTATGCTTTAGATATCATAATAATTCAGTTGATGCAATGATCATTTATGTCAATTAAGTCATCTTTTAAGTGATCAAAGTCAATTTCTCTCTCAATGATCTCTTGGTATAGTTTTTATCTTATTTGACAATTTAGTCGAGTATGAAATCGAGATGATCAATCTTTGGTTGAATACTTTATATCTTAAATAATTGATAGCCAATTGAGGGGGAGTCAAAGAAAAGTGTTATGCTCAAAAGATGTGGAAAGAGTTACATCCCAATGAGGAGTGTGAAAACTACCACCACATGGAGGAAAGAGCTACCACCTCGGTCGTCCGAGTACTGTGTGCAGCTACCACATGTTTACCAAGCATGGTTTTTCAAGTTGATTAAATAAAATGCATTATGAAATACTTGACTCTGTCAAATTTCAAGGTTGGTATAAGGTGGGAATTTTAATGAAAGATGCTCAAAGAGCCACTCTCTTCAACAAATTGACTAGATATATTATCTAACATATTTGGGATTTCAAACATCTATTGATCTTGGTATTTCATTTTCTTTACCAAATTGATGATTTGATAAAGGCATTACTCATAAGATCATGTTAGATGTGATTGAAGTTGTTCAACTTTAAGGGATTTAATTTTTATAAATTTTCGTTTCATTATTTGGATATTTTTGATAGATTTTGCATAATCTATTTCTTGTTATATGAAACGATGATTTTCATTTAAAGTTGATACACAAAAGTGCTTACAATCTTTTTCTGGATTTTCTGGAATTTTTCTGAATTTTTCTGAAGAAAAAGTTTGAAGCCGGTCCGGACTGGACAAGCCGATCCGGACCCCGAACGCAGGTAATCCTGCGGGTAGCCGATCCGGACTGGATTCTTGAGGCAGTCCGGACCGCGGCTAGGGTTTTATATAGAACAAAAGGGTTTTGATTTTTTTTTACTTCAATCTTTTGTTTCTAAGTCTCCAGACCTTCTCTCTCTAGAAAGCAACGATTTTGGAGCCTTCCCAACCCATCTTCTTCGATTCAAAGTGAGTTCTCATGATCAAAAACTCGGTTTTTCACAGTTTTTCTCTTTTTTGCTCAAAACGTGATGAAAATTGTGTATCTTTTTCGTTTGAGATTGGTTTTTGATCAAATTTCTTTTGAAATAAGAACTCTGAGTAGATTAGTTTTGATTATATGCTAGGTTTTCTCGTGATAAACAGATTTTTAGGCTTCGATTTCTAAAAATTCGGTTTTAGGGCATATATTGAGAATTTTTGAAAATCATGGAATTGATCTATTTTTAAAATTCTTTTTGCAAAACTAATTTGATTCCTAGTCTCTCTACACGATAATGATTGTTTGGGTACAATTTTTCAAATTTTTGAAAATTAACAATTTTTTCGTGTTCTTGAGTTGTTGCTCACAGGACTCTTCTTCACAAACACTAGCAGAAATGATTTTCACGTGGTTAATAGTCCTTCTTGTTGGCATGGTGCACACACGTGCGACTATCAAAAGAGAACAAGGTGACTCAATTCTAGAAGAGACAAGAAATGTTGGTCAAAACAGCTCAGAATCTGATGAAGAAGAATGGGAAGAATTCCTTAGACAAGCACAACAAAATGTTGATGAGGAAGACAGGCTGTATTTGAGGAATAAAAAGCTAATGAAGTCTGCCTCAACAACCAAGCAATATACGAGGCGGAAGAATGTCAAGGGAAGTGGCATCAAAATCAATGAACCTCTCGCTAGAGCACCCTCACTTCCCAAAGAATCCCCATGGATTGAAGGCCAGCATGCACCATCTGCATCTACACTACGTCCATCAACTTCCAGGAGAGACACTTCAGAAGCTAACGTATTGTCCTCCATCCGTCAAGAACAGAGAAGACTGTCTGCTGAACAAGAAAGATTGTCGATAGATCTCCAACAAATTACTTCTGAACATAAAAAGATAAGAAAGAAATGTTCCAAAATATCAAGGATGCTTAAAGGAATATTAAGCAAGTTGGATTGTACCAGTTCTGACAGTTCTGACTTAGCATGATCTTTTGCACTTGTGATCTATTCTTAGGGTTTAACTTTCTTTTGCAGGTTTTTCAGTTTTTTTCTTTGTTTTGTTCTTCAGTTTTTCTTGTTTTAAACTTTTAACTCTCCGTTTATTTTGTAATTTTGGCTTGATTTTGTGACAAAAAGGGGGAGAGAGAGAGAGAACAAACAATGATAACAATGATCGACTATGGTTGTGAACTTTGAACAACTTTGAACTATTCAAGGTAAGTATGACTTCAACTTTGGTTTATATTGTGTTTTGATGCATGCCTCAACTAACTATTCGACTAACTATTTGGGCATGTAATATAACTAACAAGTTGATGTTGACTAACAATTCTGTGACATTTGGATTTCTAATGTTTAGAAGATATGTCGATTTTTGATTGTGATCTTATTACATATCTGAATTTGTAAATGTCATGGTGAGTATAAACTCTATCTCTGTGTTTGGTTTTGTATGCTAAAATTCTTGAGGTATCTAACGATTTCGTTTGTCAAGAATGCTTCCTTTTTGCAGAGAGTACAGATGTCTAAGTCTAGAGTCTGTTTTAGGAGTTTATCTCATGTATTTATCTTTATTTGGATCTCCATTGTAAATTTTTGTTGTATGGTGATAGCAACAAAAATATCTTTTTGAATTTTCTTGAGTGGATTTGTGTTTTGTCACGAAACCGCCAAAGGGGGAGATTGTTAAGGAATTTGTGTTGGCGTATTTCGTGAAAATGGTTAAGTCTTGAAGATTGAAGATGAAGAAGTTTGGATCATATACCTCAATCTCAAGAAAAAAGAATTCAAAAGGATCAGGTACGTTTAACTAAATATTTTTGGTGATCCGAATACTTCTTATAGTGTAGAAACACTTGGATGAATGTTTGATTGCATAAAAATCAAAAACTGGACATACTACATGTTCAGGATCCGGATCAAGCATTACAGTCCGGACCCCGAACATAGGATAGTTCATGCGCAATTCCAGTCCGGACCTTAGTTACTTCAGTCCGGACCCCGAACGTGGAACTTGCAGGAATTGGATGAACAGTCCGGACCGTGGGAATTTCAGTCCGGACCCCGAAGGTATGTTTTTCTGGAAAAAGTCTGTTTCGCCACGACAGTCCGGACCGCCATAATTCCAGTCCGGACCGTCGTCCTGTAAAATTCCAGAAAAGGTTAGTTTTTGATTCTTATCTTCTTCCAATGGTTTCTAACCTATAAATAGACCCTACGATTCATTTTTTAGGGTAATCCAAAATAGATCCGTATACGACCGAAATAGAAAAATCCACATATAGAGAAGAAAGGAAATCAATAGATTTAATTCTATGTTTCTTCATCTATATTGATTAATTTGATTCTAGGTTTTCAAACTCAGATTTTGAGTAGAATCAAATTAATGAATACTTAGATGGTATTTCCGATCTATTTCTAATCTAAGTATTCGGCGGATCATCACCACCCAAAAACAACGATTTTCCCAAATCGGCGCGTGGACTCGCGTGGCCTTGTGGATTCAAGGTGCAACCGCTCTCGTGGATTCGGAGCGAGGTACGTTCGTGGATTCGAGACATGCTACTGGGTGAAGACCGTGGATTCGGTCGGACGTCGTGGATTCGACGTTGGACGCCGTGGATTCGGCGTTGGACGCAAATCGTGGATTCGAGGAGCGTTGCGGAGCGAGCGGAGAAGATCTACTAGGAGCGTATGGAAAAGGTTGAGTCGAAGTGTGTACGGTATATCACCTTGTACGTGTTTTAATTCTAGTGGATTTCGCCGCGTTATCGGTCCCTTGGTTTTTTATTCCGGTTTGGAGTTTTTCCACGTAAAAATCTTGCGTGTTATTTTTTATTTCCGCATTGGGTTTTATTGCGTAATGATTTTTTGAGTGTTTACTGTTTACACCTATTCACCCCCCTCTAGGTGTTTTTTTCCCTATTTAGATCCAATTAATACAACCCAACACGGATTGGGGCGTTTCAAGAGGCGTTTTGCATCTACACATCACGAGGAATATCCCCAAATTTTCTTGGAATTTTCTGAATTTTCCCCGAAGGTGAAAAGTCCCTGTTTGCAGAACCTTGTGATTCAGATTTTGCGATTGGTTTATTTCGGGGTGGTTCCCTTGTCGAATTTGTATCTCAGCGTAGGAAACTCGGTTTTGAACGTGCAGGTACTCGTTTCGACCGGTTCGTCGCGTGGATCGTGACAGTATTTTTTTTGGAATTTTTCGAGCACTTCTCGCAGGTAAAAGTAGGGCATCTTTGGACTGTTAGCATTGGGACAGTATGTTTTGAGTTTAATTGTTTGTTTTGGGGTAATTCTTGTACAGTGATCGCGGCGGCTTAGCTGTTTGGGCGGGAGCACTTTTTGGACTTGGAATTGTTACGGAATTTGAGTTGGCGTATTTCGTGAAAGTGTTAAGTCTTGAAGATTGAAGATGAGAAAAGTTTGGATCATGTACCTCAATCTAAAGAAAGAAGAATTCAAAAGGATCAGGTATGTTTAACTAAAGATTTTTGGTGATCCGAATACTTCTTGTAGTGTAGAAACACTTGGAAGAATTTCTAATTGCATAAATATCAAAAACTGGACATGGGACATGTTCAGGATCCGGATCAGACCTTGCAATCCGGATCCCGAAGGGTGTTCGTTCATACAATGGTTCAATCCGGATCGCAGCATCCTTTGATCCGGATCCCGAACACTAGTTTTAACTTTGTGGTTGAACGATCCGGATCAGGCTTTGCAATCCGGATCCCGAACATGGGTGTTTGGTGAAACTGTATGAACGATCCGGATTAGGAACCTCGATCTGGATCCCAAACCCTGTTTTCTGGAATTGTCTATCACACTACGACGATCCGGATCGCAGCTAATCCGATCCGGATCGCCGTCCTGAAAATTTCCAGAAACGTGTAGGTTTTTAAGGATCCACCAGGATCTAAATAGGTACTATCAAACACCTAGAGGGGGGTGAATAGGTGTAATATTATAAAAACCAATCTCAGTGCAAAAATAAAGAACAATGCGAAAAATAAAAATCAACACACCGAGATTTACGTGGAAACTCCAATCCAGGAGAAAAACCACGGGACCAACACGCAATAACAATCCACTAAGAAAAGAAGAATAACAAGGTGATTACCGACTCCACGGACTCAACCCCTCCTTCAAGTTCTTCGGACCTTGCGCTCCACCGATTGCACGTCCACTGCACACGTTCGAATCCACGAACGCCACTCGAATCCACGAGCACACGTTTCGAATCCACGAAACGCCTTCAACACACCGAATCCACGATGCCACGTCGAATCCACGACGCAAACTCAGCCGATAAGAATATTGGCTTCGATGGTGATCCTTTGCTTAGATTATCATTGAAGAACCGTAGAAGAAATCTCTAAGCAAAGATTAGATCAATTCGACAAAAGATAGATCTTGGAAGAACCGTCGAATTGACCTAAAAGAGGCTAAAAAGAAGAACGATAAAAACCTAGCCTCTAGGGTTGCTCTCAAGTGTTTTCGGTATTGGTCCCACGTTCTTGAGAAACCCTAAGTGTCTATTTATAGTTTAGAAACCTTTGGAAAGAGATAAGAATCAAAAACTTACCTTATCTGGAAATTTTCAGGACGGCGATCCGGATCGGATTACTGCGATCCGGATCGTCGTAACGAGATTGACGATTCCAGAAATCCAAGGGTTCGGGATCCGGATTGCAAGGCCCGATCCGGATCGTTCATGAATTTCAGCAAAATCCAATGTTCGGGATCCGGATCAGAATAGGCTTGGATCCGGATTGGATTTGCCATGAACAATACCCTTCGGGATCCGGATTGGATTGTCTGATCCGGATCCTGAACATGTCCCATGTCCAGTTTTTGATTTTTATGCAATTAAAAATTCATCCAAGTGTTTCTACACTATAAGAAAGTATTCGGATCACCAAAATTATTTAGTTAAACATACCTGATCCTTTTGAATACTTTCTTCTTGAGATTGATGTAACTGATCCACAATTCTTCATCTTCAATCTTCAAGACTCAAGACACTGAGTGTCAACTTGAGCTCTTGTTGAATCTTCTCTAAGTCTTTGATTGCTGATTGACAATTTGATCCCTTTAAGACTCCGACTCAACTCACTGACTTGACTCACGAAATATGCCAACACCAAAATGCCGTAACAATCTCCCCCTTTGGCAATTTCGTGACAAAACCCAAAAATACATAAAAACGCTCAAGTCACTCATCTTAAACCAAAAAATCGAAATTCAATGTCATCACCAAAACATTGATTTTCTTTGCGTGAAAGATCCAATAAATACAAAATTACATTTGAACCAAACAGTCCTAGAACATACTCTATGACTTAGGACTTGGAGTCTTAAAGTGATGTAATTCCTGCAAAACAAAACTCCAAACAAAATCAAACGTTAGTCGTTAGAAATTAAAATCCTACATTTGATTCGTCCTTTTGGTTCTTTTGTTTTTCGGCTCTTTCAATCTTTTCTTTATCTCCCCCTATCTTGAGCATCTCTAACATGTTCTCCATGTTCTCCATGTTCTCCCTCCCTTGAGCATCTATGTTCTCCCCCTTTGTGATACGATCATCATTTTCGTTCTCCCCATTTTTCCATTTTCGTTTGTCCTCTCTTGATGATCTCATCTCCGTCATTTCTCTTCTCCCCCTTTTTGTCACAAATTGTCAAACAGTGAACATACTAGACAAAAGGAAATCACTAACAACATTAGTTCATAGAGAAAGAGAGATAAAAGCTCAGTTCCGGTATATAACAAAAATGCAGATTGCGTACCGGTACCAGAAAGCAAAAATCAAATAATTTCTTGAAACAAATCCAGATTTTAGAATCTTTTCAAATACCGATTTGTATTCCATCAAGAAATCAATTTAAGTGCTTTAAACAATAAATTCACACAGATGCCATTCAATCCAAATTTCACAAAACTAAAAAGATTTACTCCTAAATCATGAAAAACAAAGATAAAACATTATAAACAGTTTTTCATGTTATATTCATCAAACACAAGTCATCAAAAATAATCTTGAGATCCAAACTCTATCAAGATGTAACGGATTTACAAAGATGACTTACGGAGATTTCCAAATGACATCAATCTTGAATTCTACCCTTTCATCAGAATAATTTAGAAAAATTCCATAATAACCAGAAAAAGTATGTAAGCACTTTAGCGCATCAACTTTAAACAAAAGTCATCGTTTCATGCAACAAGAAATAGATTATACCAAATCTATCAAAAATACTCAAAAATGAAACGAAAATTTATGAAAATTAAAACCCTTAAAGTTGAACAACTTCAATCACATCTAACATGATCTTATGCGTAATGCCTTTATCAAATCATCAATTTGGTAAAGAAAATGAAATACCAAGATCAATAGATGTTTGAAATCCCAGATAAGTTAGATAATATATCTAGACAATCTGTTGAAGAGAGTGGCTCTTTGAGCATCTTTCGTTAAAAATCCCACCTTATACCAACCTTGAAATTTGACAGAGTCAAGTATTTCAACATGCATTTCATCAATTTTTTTTGAAAAAAAATGCTTGGCATACATGGGGTATCTTTTTCCTCCATGTGGTGGTAGTTTTCACACTCCTCATTGGGATGTAACTCTTTCCACATCTTTTGAGCATTTTACTTTTCTTTGACTCCCCCTCAATTGGCTATCAATTATTTAATATATAAGGTATTCAACCAAAAATTGATCTCGCATTCATACTCGACTAAATAGTCAAATAAGATAATGACTATACCAAGAGATCATTGAGAGAGAAATTGACTTTGATCACTTAAAAGATGAATTAATTAACATAAATGATCATTGCAACATCGAAATATTATGATGTCAAAAGCATAATAGATTTCTAAATGCGTGAAAAGATGCAATTAAAGTCAATTATGACCAATGCTCAATTACAAAAATCACTATAATGAAGTATCTTCAAGATTATGATTATGGAGTAAAGTTGATAATCCAATAAAATTAATTTGGAGTGAATGAACGTGAAGCCCTTTTTATTCAATGCACTTGTTCGTTAAAACCCTTTTGTTCAAAAACAAAGTATAAAAACAAAGAGCATTGAAAAACATGTAATGCAAAGATTAAGAAAAATATGAAGGGAAAACCAATCAAAGCATTACATACAGTCATAAGCTATTTAGAACTTAAGACAAGGAAAGATATCACCTTTCCGAATCCAAAATCGCTGGATTTTGGGTTGTCTTGATTCGTTGTGGCCGGGGGTTGTCCGCTTTGACTGTTGATCCACCTTAGGTCTTTGCCTCGCAATGATCCACTTGTATGATTGATGTTGTGGCTCGGACCTTTGGTGGGTTGAGTGAACTCCTTTGACTTGATGTGTCTTTTGATTCCGTTGAGTCCGCTCCGTAGATGAAGTTGCCGAAGGATTTTTCTTTCTCTTTTTCGGGCAATTCTTCACCAAATGTCCTTCAAGTCCACATAGGTGACAAGTTCTTCCTTTCAATTTCATTGTGGAACTTGAAGCCTTCACAGTTTGGTTCTTTTTAAATCCCAAACCAACCTTGCTTGTTTGACCTAATCCGGACATACAATCTAGTTTCTTGGAACCGGTTGAAAGCCTTTGTATGTCGGATTTGAGTTGATGAACTTGCTTGGTCAAAGCTTGGTTGGTGACATGAATCTCTTCAAACTGCTTTTCAAGAAAACCAATCTTGTCCATATATGATTTTGCGTTTGTCTCCGATTGGTTTAACTTTTCTTGGAGGATTTTATTGTTCTCCAATAAACGTCCTTGTTCCTCCTCGAGATCATGAAGTTTGATCTTTAAAGCTTGATTCTCGTCTTGAACTTCAAGTCGTTGCTTCCTCAACTTCTTGATATGCTTGGCCATCTTCTTTGATTCCGCAAGAAGTTGTTGGTATGCCTCAACGAGTTCTTCTTCGTCCGACTCCCCCTCACTTGATGACTCTCCTCCGGATGTTGATGTTTCATGCAAAATCAAAGGAATAGAGTCAGTGACTAAAGATGATAAGCACAAATTAGAAGAGGGAATTTGAGAGGCATGAAAAGCAACAATTTTTTCTTTTTCCTCTTCACTTGAGGTCGATTCATCGAAACTAGAATCGTCCCAAGTTTTTGCTTGCAAAGCCTTCTTTTTGTATGATTTCTTAGAAGGACAATCCGTTGAAATATGGCCGTAGCCTTTGCATCGATAACATCGGATTTCCCCTTCGAAATCATCTTTTTCTTTTTCTTTAGAAGGTTTTGCAACGCCTTTGAGTTTAGAGGATTTAGAACCCGATGATCCTTTAGATGGTTTCGTGGATGAAGATCCATCGGTTCGATTCTTCCAAAATTTCCGACGAAATTTCTTTGTGATCCGCGCCAATTGTTCTTCAAAATCGGCAAAAGAGATTTCATCGTCGGAACTTGATTCGTCATCTTCTTCCTTTGTTGATTTGAATGCAATACCTGTAAGCTTAGAAGAAGACTTGGAAGAAATTTGATTAGTAGGAAAAGTCATCTCATAAGTTTGCAAAGCACCTACTAATTCCTCTACACTCATCTCATCCGGATGACTAACGGTTTCAATGGCGGTAACCTTTGCCCTAAACCGTTCCGGAAGAGTCCGAAGTATCTTTCTTACAATTTTCGACTCCGGGATCTTTTCTCCTAAATTAGCACATGTATTAATTACATCTTGAAGTCTAGTGTAATAATCTGTAAACAATTCATGCTCTTCCATATGAATAGAGTCAAATTGACTTGTAAGCATCTGGAGCTTTTGAATTTTTACAAGATTAGTACCCTCATGTGTAATTTTGAGAATATCCCAAATTTCCTTCGCGGTTTCACACGCGGAAATTCTTGTAAACTCAGTCGAGGAAAGAGAATTATATAAAGCGTTCATACCTTTCCCATTGTAAGAAGATCTTTCGATTTCCTCTTTGGACCATCTAGAGCGAGGTTTTGGGGTAGTAGAATTTCCTACTTCCTCAACCGGATGCACCCAACCGTATTCCACGGTTTGCCAAACACGCTCATCAATTGAGATGAGAAAAGCTCTCATCCGCACTTTCCAATATGCATAATTGGTCCCATCAAAAAGAGGAGGTCTAAAAATATTACCACTTTCACCCGACATGATAGATAAACCTAAAACCCGCTCTGATACCAATTGTTGAGTTATTTAGGATCCACAAGGATCTAAATAGGTACTATCAAACACCTAGAGGGGGGTGAATAGGTGTAATATTTAAAAACCAATCTCAGTGCAAAATAAAAACCAATGCGGAAAATAAAAATCAACACACCGAGATTTACGTGGAAACTCCAATCCAGGAGAAAAACCACGGGACCAACACGCAATAACAATCCACTAAGAAAAGAAGAATAACAAGGTGATTACCGACTCCACGGACTCAACCCCTCCTTCAACTTCTTCGGACCTTGCGCTCCACCGATTGCACGTCCACTGCACACGTTCGAATCCACGAACGCCACTCGAATCCACGAGCACACGTTTCGAATCCACGAAACGCCTTTAACACACCGAATCCACGATGCCACGTCGAATCCACGACGCAAACTCAGCCGGTAAGAATATTGGCTTCGATGGTGATCCTTTGCTTAGATTATCATTGAAGAACCGTAGAAAAATCTCTAAGCAAAGATTAGATCAATTCGACAAAAGATAGATCTTGAAAGAACCGTCGAATTGACCTAAAAGAGGCTATAAAGAAGAACGATAAAAACCTAGCCTCTAGGGTTGCTCTCAAGTGTTTTCGGTATTTGTCCCACGTTCTTGAGAAACCCTAAGTGTCTATTTATAGTTTAGAAACCTTTGGAAAGAGATAAGAATCAAAAACTTACCTTATCTGGAAATTTTCAGGACGGCGATCCGGATCGGATTTACTGCGATCCGGATCGTCGTAACGTGATTGACAATTCCAGAAAAACAAGGGTTCGGGATCCGGATTGCAAAGCCCGATCCGGATCGTTCACAATTCAGCAAAATCCCATGTTCGGGATCCGGATCGGAATTGGCCTTTGATCCGGATTGAATTTGCCAATGAACAACCACCCTTCGGGATCCGGATTGGATTGTCTGATCCGGATCCTGAACATGTCCCATGTCCAGTTTTTGATTTTTATGCAATTAAAAATTCATCCAAGTGTTTCTACACTATAAGAAAGTATTCGGATCACCAAAATTATTTAGTTAAACATACCTGATCCTTTTGAATACTTTCTTCTTGAGATTGATGTAACTGATCCACAATTCTTCAGCTTCAATCTTCAAGACTCAAAACACTAAGTGTCAACTTGAGCTCTTCTCTGAGTCTTCGATTGCTGATTGACAATTTGATCACTTTAAGACTCCGACTCAACTCACTGACTTGACTCACGAAATATGCCAACACCAAAATGCCGTAACACGGCGGTCATGGCGGTCTCCATGAACTGGCCTGTCCCCCGTCATCTGGGGCTGGTCGCTTCCTGTCGGAGCTCTGCGCGACCATACCCCCCATCTGGCTACCACGTGATCTCCTCTCTCAACCCATTGAGCATGCTCCGCGGCCTCCTCAAGAGTCTGGAGCCTCTGGGCATGCACTAAGGTGTATATCTCGGTACGGAGGCCTGCCTCGAATAACTCCACCTGGTGGGGACCATCTCGAGTGACGAAAGGCACGCAATTGAGTAACTGCGTGAACTCCTGATAATAATCCTGAACCGGTCGGTCGCCCTGTTGAAGGTTGTTCAAATCATCCTCCAGTTTCCTCTTCACGCTGGTCGAAAAGTAGGTATCCAACATCATCCGTCGAAACTCGGACCATGGTAGCTGTCGAATAATCTGAAACTCTAGCGGCTCTACCCGATGCCACCAGGCATCTGCATCACCATCCAAACAGTGCACCGCCATGTGCACTCGGTACCTCGGATCGATGAAGAAGTCCCTGAAGAGCTTCTCCATCGCTGAAAGCCACATCTCAATCTCCCAGGGCTGTGCATCCTGCCCCGAAAATCTAGGCGGTCCTCGCTGACAGAACTTGGTGAGTTTGTCAGCGATGTCCTGCTCCTCCTTCGCAGTCAAAGGCTGGATAGCTCCCGGAGCCCCACTACTAGACGATGGTGCTGTCGGCACAGATGGTACAACTTGAGGCACAGGGGCCTTCAGAAACAGCCGGGGGTGGTGCCTTTCTCTGGGCAAGAAACTGATCCATCCTCTGCTCCTGTCGGCGATGACTCTCAGCCAACTGGGCCACCAAGGCCCTCGGCTCACTAAACTCAGATGGTATGGACTGCTCCGGCCTCTCGGGGGTATAGGAGTACCCCGGATAGGGATCTGGCGTCGGGAGGCATCCTGCCACAAGAAACCAAACATCAGCAATAAAACCCCACACGACCCAATCTAGCGAAAGTCAAAAGACATTCCCTATTTCTGTAACTTTATGTTGTCTGCAGCCAACATAATTGTTCAACAGAAATAGAACATGTCGATCCCTCTTCACTCACCGGAAGAGTTAACTAATTAAATCAACAATTTTCGTGAAATATCACGCCACTCACGCCCTATCATCCTAGGGTCTGTCCAAAAGCCTAGGGTTTCCTAAGTCCCAACTGACCTATCTCTAAGCTCTGATACCACCAGATCGTTTTAAAAATCGAGAAAAACCTGTTTAAAGAAATTCAACATTTTCAAGGTGGTTTTTAATTTCTGAATTCGTCAGAGTTAGGGCATGAGTTCAGGGTGCATGTTTACTCGTGCCGGGGGGCCGAGTGGATTTTTAGACTATTATGAGACGGATTTCTAGTGTCATGAGGGTTTGGCTTCCCTGTTGGGAGTGATTCATAGGTTATGGATCTCTGATCTGGTAGTGGAGATGGTTCTCCGACTTAGTTATGAGAGTTTTGGGGTTCTGGCAGATCGAGTCGTGGAGGTTTTCCGACTTAGCCATGGGTTGTGCATTATCAGATTGAGTCGTAGAGGGTTCTCCGACAGTTCATGTGAGGATTTGGGCATTTCCTGAGTGAGTCGTAGAGTCTTTTCCGACTGAGTTGTGCTTTTGAGCATCGAGTTGCCGATCTGTTTGATCGTGGATTATAGCATGCATGTGCCGCTTATGAGACAGTTGAGACTGCTGAAATACTTGAGTTCGGTGGGGTCGCTCCCCTCGAGCTACGCCCCGGGTGCGTGTTGTTGATGGGACTAGTTGATACACTACAGTTCGCTTGAGATTGAGATAGTCCGTGCGGGACGCCCTACGTAAGTCCCGTCCCAGTGTGGATGAGGTGGCAGTAGGTTTGGCGCAGGCTTGACTGGACCCTATGAGGCAGTCATTGAGATTGGGTGATATGAGCGGGTGGTTACATATTATGTCCTTAGATGGGTTTCCTTCCTCTGAGCATTGATACTGAGGCATCTTAGCAGTAGAGAGTGTATGCATATCATGTTATTGGTAGAGTTACTTGAGCTTTATGATTGAGACATTATAGCTGTAGTTTTTCTTTCAGCTTACCCATTATCTATCTATTTGCATACCTATCTGTTTTGCCTCCAATAGACTTAGTGGGCATACCGTGGATATTGGGACGATACCCACTGAGATCTGCCTTCTGCAGTAGATCTCACACCCGCTGCGGTGACAGGTTGAGGTAGCTATTCCGGCTTGGTTCGCGCGGAGACAGCAAATTGAGGTGAGGGCATGGCCGATTAGCTCCTTACGAGCATTGAGAGTCTGAGGTAGATGTACCCGGTATATTTTATATTTCCACTTTTGTACTGGACATTCTTTGAGTATTATTGCATTGATTGGGGGTTTGGGTTATCTTTAGTGGAGGGCCTTTCCCACTTCGATCAGTGTCGTGATCTAGTCCTGCTCTACAGTGATACTTGTTACAGTGATACTTGTTACAGTGATACCTTACTCGTGTGGGTCGCTCCCCACAAGTGTCACTCCGGAGTTGGCGATTTTCACAGTGGCCAGTGAGTACCGGACAGTGAGTGCCGGTCAGCGAGTGCCGATCTATTAGCAGATACTTGAGACAGTTTGAGCAGGTAGTACCAGTGGTTACTGGTCCATCGATTGGGTCTTTTCATACAGATAGTTTTACTGATGCATGCATTCAGTTACTCTTTTCGTTATTGCATTTAGAGGCATAGTAGTGGTAGCTTTCCTTTATCGGCAGTTTTATAGTTTACCACATTTCTCCTTATCTTTTTGCCTCTGGTAGACCTAGTGGGTGTGTCAGGATTTGAGGCTTTACCCACTAGGGGAGGCTACTGTTTTTATAGTAGTTCCCACCCCTATCGTCTTTTCTTTGTTTTTTTTCCTTTGTTTTGCAGAGTCCTCTGCGGGAGTTGCTGGACCGTCAGCAGCAGATCGAGGTAAGAGGATAGCGGACTAGTTAGAGTGTCCACCCGACAGTTGCTAGCAGGATTTTTGGTGTACCCTATCTTCTCAGACAGCTTTATTGTATTTTATTTTGGGTTTAACTTTAGCTAGTTAGTTGTATATTTGTGGTGAGCTGGGAGAGATACTTGTATTTATTTTTACAGTTGTTCTTTACTTATTTCCATCTTTTGTCTGAGATGTAGTAGTTGTAGTTCAGTTCTGATTTTATGCTCCTTTATTATTATTTCTTATATCTGAGTAGGTTACCGACTCTTCATGTACGCGGAAAATACCATGTGCACGGCGGATCTGTAGACGGGCCGGGGTTCTGGTTTACACCCGTGGCGTGACAGATTAGAGCGCCCATGGGCGCTGCGCGCAGCAGGCAGAGGCGCTGCGCGCGCGCCAGAGGTGCGCGCAGCGGGCGCACAGCGCGCAGCGCGCTGCGGGCCAAGGCGCCGTGCGGCGGGCCCTGGCAGCGCGCGGCAGCAGCGCGTGTGGTGGGCGCGGCTGCTGCGTGCGGTCGGCAAGCGAGCGGGAGTCGGTGCCGGTAGGCTATTTGCGCGCACGGCGTGGGCTGGTGGACGCCCGGGTGTCATGTGGATTTTTGTGGGTCGTTTTTGACGAGGTTTTTTCCCCTTTTTCTCTCACAGGACGTCGTCAAATTGGACGGTTTTCGCCGAGGTGCCGTGCGGAACCCGGATCGAGTGCGCGGCACTCGGTTTTTCCACCTGAGCAATCTGGGTTGTGTTAGTGTGTGCTGTGGGTGTATTTAATTATGCTGGAGCTTTGGTGTGTGAGTGTTGTGGGGGCTGCAGGGTGTTGGTGAGTGTGTGATTTTCCTTATGTGTACAATTGGAGCAGGTTGTGTTTTGAAGGTGCTGTGGATTTATGGGTGTGTGCAATTGGAGCCGGCAGTGTGTAAGCTGGAATTATGTAATTTGCTTAATTGGAGCTTGTATTTTAAGTGTAAGCTATTGAAGTTGGGGTGGACTTGATGTGGGCAGATGCTTGATGCTGGAGTTTTTGTGTGGACTTAAATGAATTGTGTATGTGAACATTATTTATTAATGTGCAATTGAAGCTTTAAGTGTGCTGTTGGAGACTCTTTGGAAGCAGATTGGCTGGGGACCTTGGTGATGGTGTTGTGGTGTGTTTGAGCCTTGTTTGTGCTGTGTGTTGGTTGGGGAGTGATCGGAGTGCATAGATTTTTGTAGAGGACTCAAGGATTTTATTTGAGCTTCCGGGGATTTCTTTTTCCGAGTTTCGCGGCAATGTGCGCACGCGGCGCGTTTTTCGAAGTTTCATCGGTTTGAGGTTTCGGCGCTTCCCCGACTTCAGCAATGCCTACAGAAAGCGTTCCAGGTGGGTTGGAATTTCTCCAAAATGTGTGGAATGCCCTTTAAAGCTCTTGAATGCAATTTGATCATATTTTCCATGTTATTTTCACAGTTGATTAAATCTGATAGTTGCATGGGAATTTTTAGAAAACTATTCAGAACCCAGATTATTTTTAGAAAACTAATCAACATCTGGCTAACCGCCTAATGTCCGCGGTCGCCGCAACACCCCACAAGACCAACATCAAGTACACCCTGTCTCCGACACTAAGGTCCCGGTTACACTATCCCAAACCTCTGCTCGAACCCGAGCAACATGACTCGAATGTCTAAATAAGAAGGAGAAAGGAAACAATCATGGTTTCTCCTAAGTCAAATCCCAATATGATAGTGTAGCAATAAAATAGTGGCCTATCTAGATGTCCAAACAAGCATGCAAAAGTCCTCATGCAAGATGAAAGAGAGAATATCAAATAACAGTTCCACATGTGTAATAAATAATAAATTCACATAAATATAACCATCATGCTAAAATCATCAGTCAACTACACATGTATATACTCTCTGATCCATAATAAATCCTAAAGTGGTACCCGCACATAGATATGTCATCATGTCCCAATAATTAGTCAATTTAACCAACTTTCATAAAATCTATCTGCTAATATGGCATGTTAATTATCACTACTAAAATGTCCCCGCAATCCTGTTTCCATAACAATATTATCCCAATAACATTCCCAACATGCTATGTCCACAAACTTATTCTCAAATGATAGGCTCACATTTATATCAGTCAATCATGCATGGTAATCAGTTAATATGTCCAAAAGAGGGCTTCTCTAATAAACTTAGTGAGCAAGTCAGAAGTAGAGGTATGCAACAACCACCCACCTCGATCGCAGAGAATGAGAAGCACAGCCCAAAAATGCTCTCACATCAGATCATCACGGCACACTGCACGGTAATCCAAACAGCGCACAATTAATCCCAAAAAATACACAAATACCTACTGTCCAAAAATCAGCCCCAAAAATGGCTAAATTTTACCTCTTTGCAGTCCTCTGAAAAATCCACAAAAATAACCACTGCGATCATCGCGTCGAGCCGATCGAAACGAGTACTCGCACATTCTGATCCGATACCTGTAGATCAAGTTACAAATAAAACACCGCGGTAAGCCGCAACGCCACATAACCAAAATCCTGTGGTACACAGTCCAAGAAAAGCTTAATTATCACCTTCGAATCAATTTCCAAAAATCCCAGAAAAATCACCACTGTGTTCCTCGCGACGAGTAGATCAAAATCGAGTCCTGATACTCCTTGATCCGATGCTCTTAAGCCAAGATATAAAATCAACAAGTCTCCGCTGTCCGAAATCCATCACAGAAAAAGGGGGGTCAAAAATACCTCGGGAACCGTGCCAAAAGTGCAAAACTGGGCAAAATGATCAACACAAAAATCGAAGCTTTACCTCTTAGGAACGCGCTGCCGTAGAAATCTCCCAAAAATTTCCCCTGGTTTGCCCACAGTGAAATTTTGACTGATTTGTGACGGTAATGGGCCGAAATGGGGGAAAAACTGAGACGAACTGTAAAATCGATATCGCCGTTGCCGAGCTTCCAAAAATTTCGGGGATCCACCACTAGATCAAGAACATCAAGGGGAACAAATTTCATGTAGAGCTCTCCCTCCCATTCTCTCTCTAAAGCTCGAAAAAGGGAAAGAAAGAGGGAGAGGAGGAGGTATATAAAGGCCCAAACCAACAATTCAAATAATACCCGTTGTGTCCTAGAATCCGGGCGCCCGAATTGTTCGGGTCTGCACAATGCGGCCCAAAAACCCGGCTCGGCCCGCGCCCGAAATATCTAGAGCGCGACACGTGTCTGCATAACAGCAGACAGCGGCGCCCGCCTATCGGGCGCCGCCACGTGTCCTGCAACCGGCTCGCGCCAGACCGCTGGCGAGGCGCCACGTGGCGCGGCACCGCCCCGCCCGACACGCCAGCCGGCGCTGTCAGCGCGCTGCCCGCGTGTCTGCGCACGCGTGCGCGTACGGCCGCAGCCTCGCGCCCGCGGGTGCACTGAGCGCACCTGCGCCAACCAACCCGGGGCCGCCACGTGGCGCGCCCCGGTCCACCGTGCACCGCGCCTGCCCGGCCCGCCCGGCCTGCCCGCGCGCCGCGCGCACAGCACCGGGCCAGTAGCACGTTGCCACGTGGCCCGCCGGTCCATCGTGCACCGGCGGCCCCCCTCCATGGACCGAGATGCATGCGCCGGCCCAATCACGGGCTGCCACGTGTGCAAGGCCGGTCCACGGCTCCCCCATGCACCGAAATACACCAGAAACTTTCGGGTCTCCGTTTTTGGGCGTCCGGACTCAGAAAAATACAAGTAAATAGCCGTTTTTTATCGTTTTTCCGCGCTGAATCCAAATACGACCTCCGTTTTGCCCAAAGCTCCTCCCAAAATTCGACGGGGGTATCCGAATACACTCGGGGTCCAATCAACACACTGAGTCCATTTCTTGAGTCCGATACACACCCAAACACTCCCATAGCATAAGATAGTCCTCCAGAAGCTACTGATCAAGCCATAAACCTCCAATGAAGATCCGGGTCATCACATCTATGCAGTTGTTGAACTGCGCGCTCCAGGTTTCGAGGGACGAGGCGCATAGGATATGTGTGACTGGGAGTGGATTGCGTTAGGGTACCTTTCAGTTTATTCGGTTTTTCCTGTACAGATTTTGGATGTCGCGACGTAGTAGGCGTTGTTTATGGAGCGTGGCGTTGCGGTTCCTTTGGATAGGGATCTACCGCCAGTGGCGAGTTTTGGATGGAGGCGCTTGACACTAGGTGATGGAGGACAGATCGACTTGCAGAGGCATTCTCGATTTCCTTCTCCATGATCGTGGATTTCTGAGACATCAGAGGTCGGGTGGACCCCGATGGCAGCATCAGCATCTATAGCAGAGTAGCGCAGCGGTAGCGTGGATTTGTTGTCTGCGGAGGACCATATTCGTCGCCTCAGTGTGAGCAGAGGCAGAAATCGTGCTCTCTATGTGGGCAGTTTTGATATTTTCAGGCAGACTGAGCGACGACCACCTGCATCGAGCAGATGAGACTGTGCTGCCTGGTTGGAGGGCGCCAAGGCAGTGGATCGGGTTGTCGCAGGTGTGATTCCATCATAGCAGTCGGAGTTAGAGCACTCTGCAATCCTGCATGGACTAGAGATACAGGTTCCGTTGGTGTGGTGCATGTGGAGGAGGCTTGTGGATCATGTCCAGTGTAGTTGAGACCTCGAGTTATATCGGCAGACTTATTGATATTTGTGTTAGTTCGGTATTTTGACCCAGTGGTTACCACATGCACTAGAGATACAGGTTCCGGTTGGTGTGGTGCATGTGGAGGAGGCTTGTGGATCATGTCCAGTGTAGTTGAGACCTCGAGTTATATCGGCAGACTTATTGATATTTGTGTTAGTTCGGTATTTTGACCCAGTGCTTGGGATTGGTTGGTACAGTGCCACATGATGTTTGACTGCGGAGAGAGAAGGCTATGACCTTTTGCGAGGCAGACAAGGAAGGCTCATTTGTTGAGACAGTTAGAGCACATAGGTTGCAGCGACAGTGCGAGAGGTGCCTACGATGGCACCGGGACTCAAGGATATTCCTGTTGCCCATGAGATCCCGGGTGTGATTCCACCTGAGCTGATGATGATGCCGCCGGTTAGGGAGCTTGAGATTGCGATTGACGTGGCTCTAGGAACCGCGCCGACCTCGACAGCTGTGAGGACCCGGATCTCCGCGTTAGGTTTACTAGTTGTTTGGCAGCTTTCGGAGGCCTGCGTGGTGTGTCGATGGTGTTTGTGTGTAATTTGGACACAAGTGATGGACTTAGGGCTTAAAAAAGGACCACGTGGGTAATTGGAGGACCCGTCGAGTGTTTAGAAGTGGTTTCGCGCGAAATGGAGATCAAAATTGGACTTAGTGCGAAGTTTGGACAAAAAAACACCTTTTCGGATGCCTTCGAAAAATTTGAGGTTTGGAATTTGGCAAAACGGACATCGGACTTGGATTCAGCGCGTGAAAACGATGAAAATGGACTATTTATTTGCATTTTTCAGAGCCCGCATGACGCGCACGGATTTCGAGGCACATGGTACTGTTCCGGCAACCGGTGGGCAGCGGAGACGGCGGCGGGCAGCGGCGGAGCGCGGCTGGCAGTGGCGGAGCGCGGCGGCGCGGGCGCGTGGGCAGGCGCGCGGGCGCGCGGTGCACGGGGGCGACGGGCCACGTGGTGTTTTTCTACTAGTTGGGCGCGGGACACGTGGCGGCTTCCGGTTGGCCGGCGCAGCAGGAGCGGTCCACAGGAAAAGCGCGGGTGTACGGTGGACCGGAGGGTGACACGTGGCAGCGTGTGGTTGGTGCGGTGTAGCGTGCTCGGTCCACGATGCGTGCAGGGATGGCCTTGGGATGCGTGCCTGGCAGAGGCGCAGGCGGCGACGCAGGTGCGCACGTGGGCGCGCGTTGACGCGTTTCCCGCGCTCGGGCACGCCACGCGTCAGGCGTCCGGGTGGCCACGCAGCGCAAGGCGGTTGGCGGTGCAGGCCGTTTTCTGTTTTGCACTGACGTGGCACACCTGTGACGTTTCGGGCGCTGGTTGGCTGGGTCCACTGCACCCGGTTTTCGGGCGCCCGAATGTTTCGGGCGCCCGAAACCAGGGACAAGATGGGAATTAACTCAATTATTTTCCCAGCCTATAAATAGGCCCTGTTCAAGCCCTGAGAACTCTTTCCCTGCTCAGTTTTTCGCAGTGCAACCTACAGCAAATTTCCTCTTCTTCCAGAGCTGCTTCCATCTGTGGATTCCTGGGATTTTTGGTGGCACGCACTTCAAGGTTTCTATTTTTACGGCGCGGCGCGACGCTCGTTCATTTGTGATCTCCTTCGTCGCGTTTCGGTGCGAGACTCTCTCGGCTTACTCCGACAACCGTTTTCGTCGATTCTTGCGTCGTTGGCTTCACGACAGGTAAGGCTACGATCTTCGTGAGTTGAGTTTTCCCTCTTTTCGAGTTTTTCTCAGAGTTCTACGAGCCTTTTTATGACCCATCTTCTACTGCAGAGTTTTGGACAGCACCTTGGTTTTTCGGCGATATCTCCGCGCACAGGCATCGGATGGAGGCGTGCCGGTAGTCGTTTTGCATCTACACGTCGCAAGGAACGTCCTTGAATTTTCCTGGATTTTTCTGAGTTTTCTCCAGAGGTGAAAAATCCCTGTTTCCAGAGCTAAGTGCTACAGATTTTGTACAGGATTCTTTGAGAGGATCACTTTGTCGGATTTTTATCTTGATGTACGAAACTCGGATTGAGACGAGCAGTACTCGTTTCGAAGGGCTCGACGCGACGATCGCAGCGGTATTTTTATTGGATTTTTCGGAGTCCTATTTTTAGGTGAAAATATTGCTTCTTTGGGACTGAAGTTTCATCTTGGACAGCACTCTTGGAATGTTGTATAAATTGTAATATTGGACTCTATTTTTGTATCCAGGGGTATTTGTCGGAGTTTTTGGGGCAGATAAATTTGTGAGAATCTGTGGATTGCCCCGGTTCAGTTTCTGCATGTTGGGACTTTGGACAGTTTAGCACTTTCAGGTAGGTTGTTTCGCCTCCAAAACCAGTGGATTTCCTACTAATTCTATAATATAGAAACATGCATGTATGAGATAGATTAGGATGTATGTTAGAGAGGGAGATGTTATCTTTCCTGTATCATGTTTGATATCTTGTTAGTTGCTACTTCCTGATCCTGCTTTAGATAAACTAATTCTATTATTGGAACTTGACCTAGCACCCCGTCATATGTTTCATGTGTAACCAGACTAGTAGAAAACTCTCATCTGCGCTAGGTTTATTTATGCTTTAGACATCCACACTGTTCTTCTATTCCTGGACATAGTGTCTTCCTCGCTCGGGTAGTGGGCCGAGCGGTCGAGTTTCTTCTTAGTGTGGGGTGCATATTACACTCGTGCTTGGGGGCCGAGTGGAGTCTGGTAGATATAGCTAGTCGTTTATTTATGACAGGAGCCGTTTGGGTAGACGGTGATCCCGAGATGTCGTGTTCTTCGATTTGGGTGTTGCTACAGTGGTAATGGCAGTAGTGTACCAGTGACAGCAGAACCTTGAACCCAGAACCTTTCTGGACACACACATGATTTTTAGTCTACTAATGTTTTCTTCCAAGCATCGTAAGGTCGCCTGAGTCTGTTCTTGTTTAATTGGACGAAGGCATTAGCTCTTCGAGGTTTGGATATAAAACTTGTTTTCAAATCTGTTTTCCTAAAAAGAACGAAAAATCATTAAAAATAGATTTCTCTCAGATCAAATGGCTTTTAGTAACAAATATCACCTTTTCCTATAAACTTACCCACTCGAGATGATTCGAGTGGTCTGGGTTCTAAGGGCTGCCTTTTCTCTGGGTCGAGAACAACGGGGGGCTATGCCTAGAGCCTGTTCTTGTTTGATTTGGGTTGTAGGTTCTAGTCTTTCGGGGTTCTCGGACCCTTCATTGTTGCCGGTTGTGGAGTATACCCGGCTAATGAGTTGCATGTCGAGCTGTTATTCTTTCTAGGGGCCTTTTCTGTTTCTGTTCGGGACGAAAGCTACGGGGACCGTGCCTGGAACCTGTTCTTGTTTGATAGGATTGTAGGTGTTGGTCCTTTGGAACTTTCGGGCCTGGTTGGTTTCCTCCGCATGTGTTATCGAGGGAGTCGTTTTCCCGAACTGTAAGGGAGTCGAGAACTTCGATAGGCGGAGCTTGGAGTCTGTTCTTGTTTGATAGGGTTCTAGGCACCGACCTATCAAGATTTTCGAACCCTTATGGTGTCGGTCAGTGTTGTGTCGTTATGGTTTGGTGTTCTGTTTGGGGAGCCGTTGGGTTGACGGTAGTCCTAGCTGTTGGATATTTCTAGCTAGTGAGTCGAGATGCGATGTTGGTTATTGTCGATCTTGTTGATCGTGGATTTGGACTATAGCCTGCATGAGCCACATTGAGCTCGACAGAGATGCGCTGATACTTTCCTCGGTAGGGTCGCCCCCCTCGAGTGCCACTCTAGAGTTGGGCCTGTTACTTTGCTATCGCGACTTGTCGACGCAGTCCCTCTGGCTGGGCCAGTTTTGGCAGTCACGGACACCCTACGGTAGACCCGTTCTCTTATGGATGTGCGGCAGTAGGTGGGCGCAGGTTTGACTGGACCCTATGCGGCAGTCAGTGTAGATTGGGTGATTATATTTGAGAGTTAGTAGATGCATCATGTTTCCATCTGTTCCACTTCTTGAGCATTTAGATAGAGGCATAGTAACTGTAGAGTTATTTTCCAGCTCTTTCCTTTCAGTATTACTTTTGTTACTTCATACCTCTAGTAGACTTAGTGGGCAGACCGTCGGGCTTGTTGGCGGCACCCACTGAGAACTACTGTGGGATGTAGTTCTCATACCCGCCGTGATGTATTTTTCCCCAGGGACCTCTACTCCGGTTCCTGCTACTCCTGTTGCTGATCCTGTTGATCGAGGTGAGGGAGTCACGAGATAGATCCATACCAGTCGTCTTCCTGAGAGAGAAGATGTACCCCCTTTTATTTCTTGAGAGTTTTTATTTTGAGAGACCTTTGTAGTGAGGTTCAGACTTATACTTTTCTTTTTCTTTTGAGTGACTTATGTATTTGTGAGGACATGGGTTGCATTTATTTTATTTCTAGTAGTTTACTTTTAAGCTCTGATATATGTATAGTGTAGCATCTTCTTTTGCAGGTTAGTCGCTTCGTCTCTACGGGGCTTCCCGTATGGGCGGCGGATCTGTTGACGAGCCCGGGTCGCAGTTTCGACGACGGGGCGTGACAACAGCACCTCATTTGATATCACCTGTAGAGCTGAGAGAGCTGATGGCGCAGTCGCAGGATCTGATGGATCGAGGGTCTGTTTGACCTAGTGCCATACGGTTGATACACGGTGGTGATGCCACACCGTTGATACACGGTGGTGATGCCACGCCGTTGATACACGATGGTGATGCCACACTGTTGATACACGGTAGTGATGCCACGTCGTTGATACACGGCGGTGAGGGTTCTTGTGTGGTGTGACCGCAGGCAGGCCCGGGTATTATTTAGGACCTTTTGATGGAGTTATACTCCAGCAGTTTTTTGCTTATGATGCATGTATCTATTTGGAATCATACAGCTGAGTATTTCGCAAAGATGGTGTTTAGGACACGGTAGGGGCATTATGAGTACTGTAAGGTCAGATGGAATGACTAATACCCTGTCGCCTTTAAGATTTGAGGAATTGTGTGTTCCAGCTGCACTTGGAAGGATTATTGGCGATATTCTCCCAGGATATTTTGATTTTACCCCCTCCCTGTGTGATTTAGAGCTTGTGGAGCACTTGTAGATGGTGTGACAAGGTCTGTGAGGAAGAAGCTATATGCCAAGTTGTTGTGGTACAAGTTTTAGCTTCGAGAGCATATCTTCTTGTATTACATATTCTAGCCATAGGGGCGGCGGTGGAAATCTTGCCAAAATGGATGCTATTCGAGACTGGCCGAGACCGACAGTTATTGTTGAGGTGAGGAGCTTTTGGACCGGATAGTGCCAGTAGAGCTTGACGAATGGGTGATGAGACTGATACCAGCGCCGATTTTAGCATCGCCAGTGATGAGAGATGGATTTGCGAGATACAGTGATGCCTCCCATAGTGGCTATGGAGTTACAGTTGGATTATTGATGAGCATCCAATATCACCCCGACAGGGCCACTGTGGTGGCGGATACCTAGAGCAGGAGAGCTATTTGGGGTTGAGTTTGATGATTCCGTAGCTGGCGCTGTGTGGGACCGTTGAGGTGAACAGGGCTCGAGGTTGTGTCCCTGGGGGTTCCTTTTGATGGTAGACTGCGGTGGAGCAGTCCACTCGGATGGTCAGGATTTGAGAGTGACCGAGTGAGGACCCCGGCTTGTTAAGGGTTCTTCCATTCTTAGATGATCGCGTGGGGGTGTTTTGGGTTGCACTGGTCGGGTTGGCACCAGGGTGTGGTGTTGATGCGTGTTGTACTGTTCTTCTTCCCTTTTCCCCAGCCTTTTGTTGGAGTCCCTGAGATTTTTCCACATCTCAACACGGGAGTGATGTGCTTTTGGATCCCTCGCCCGTGATTGGCTCGCTCTATTTGATATCTGTGAATGTTTGGGGTACGAGGGACGCCCGTTGCGACTTCTAGCTCGTGAGATGAGAGAATTGCACAATCAGGCCATGCCGCACTGGTTGTTGTTATTGTTGTTGAGGAGTAATCACGGAGAGTGAGTAGTGACTTGGGAGCTAGAGACGGTGTTGATGGATACCTACCCTACTTTTGAGACTCCCTTTTGAGTTGTTTTAGTTTCGAGGATGAAACTTTCTTTTAGTGGGGAAGGATGTGATGACCCGGATCTTCATTGGGGGTTTATGGCTTGATCAGTGGCTTCTGGAGGACTATCTTGGGAGATGGGAGTGTTTGGGTGTGTATCAGACTCAAAAAATGGACTCAGTGCGTTGAATGGATTCCGAGTGTATTCGGGTACCCCTGTCGAATTTTGGAATGAGCTTTGTGCAAAACGAAGGCCATATTTGGATTCAACGTGGAAAAATGATAAAAAACGGCTATTTACTTGTATTTTTCTGAGTCCGGACGCCCAAAATCGGAGACCCGAAAGTTTCTAGTGCATTTTGGTGGATGGGGGAGCCGTGGACCGCCGGTCGGGACACGTGGCAGCTTCGGATTGGCCGGCGCACACTTCTCGGTCCATGAGGTGAGGCACTGGTGCAGTGGACCGGGCGGGATGACACGTGGCAGCGCCGGATTGGCGGGCGCAGCACGCTCGGTTCACGGTAGAGCGCACGGGTGTACGGTGGACCGGCGGGAACACGTGGCAGCTCTTCATTGGTTCGGTGCAGTGGACGCGGCGCACGCAGGGGGGTGCGGGGGCAGGCCGGGTAGGTGCGCGGGGTGTGTGGACTGGTGGTGTGCCACATGGCGGTTTCCTATTAGTTGAGAGGTGGACACGTGGCAGTTTGTGGTTCGTCGGGTGCACGGAGTGTGTGCACCGGGCGCAGCGAGCGCGGGGGCCTGACACGTGGCGCGCGGAGATTGGGCGCGCCACTGTGCACGTACGGGGGGCAGGTGGTATGGAAGGCGACGGTTGGTAGGGTGGTGGCTGGCGTGGCGGCCACGGCGCCGACGTGGTGCACGTGTGTGCCACGTGGCGGCCCGCCATTGGCGGGCGCCACCCACCCAGTTGACCAGGGCGGGCCACGCGGCAAGACGGGAGCGGCTGTCCGCTGTTCGGGGACACATAGCGCAATCTGGTGAATTCGGGTGCTGGATGAATGGCCCGGTTTGCGCCCGAAACATTTCGGGCGCCCGGAACTTGGGACACAGAGGGAATTAATCCATTTGTTTGGAATGGGCTATAAATACTCCATTTGGGCTGCTCTTTTGGGCCTTTTCCCGAGCTCCTCTCGGGTTGGAGCCTTAAGGGAATTTGTTCATCACCTTGTCCCCTACTTCGTGGAGGATTTCTGGAATTTTTGGAGGCCTCGACATTTGCGTTATCTGCGATTCGGCGCACTGCGACGATTCTCTTACAGTGGGTTTTTCCGTCGCTATTCAGTCTGAGAGCTCCCCTGGGCTACCCCAATGAAAGTTTTGTACGATTTTTATGGCAGCGTGTTCTAGAGAGGTAAGGATTCGTTTTCCGTGTTGATCATTTCACCTCATTTTGGGTTTTTGGCATGGTTTCCGAGGCACCTTTGGACCCTATTTTTCTGTGGTGACTTTTTGGACAGCGGGGGCTTGTTTGATTTATATCTCGGCCTACGGGCATTGGAACAGGGCGAATAAGTACTTGATTTGGATCTACTCGTCGCGAGGAACACAGTTGTGATTTTTCTGGGATTTTTGGAGGTTTTTGCAAAGGTGATAATCCCACTTTTCTGGACAGAATGCTACAGGATTTTTGTTGTGGGAAGTTTTGAGCATGCAGCGGTGTTTTTATTGTAACTTGACCTACAGGCATCGGATCGGAACATGCAAGTACTCGTTTCGATCGGCTCGACGCGACGATCGCAGCGGTTACTTTTCCGAATTTTTTCGAGTTCATCTCGTAGGTGAAATTTAGCCATTTTCGGTACTGGTTGTTGGACAGCGGGTTATTGTGCATTTTTGGATTAATTTTACGTCGTTTGGATTACCGTGCAGTGTGCCGTGTTTACCTGAAGTGAGGGCGTATTTGGGCTGTGCTTCGCGTGCTCTCCGATCAAGGTGGGTGGTTGTTGCATACCTCAACTTCTGACTTGCTCACTAAGTTTATTAGAGATTTCCCCACTTGGACTATGTGATTGATTACCATGTATGATTGAATGATATAATTGTGAGCCTAGCATGTGAGATTAATTTTGTGAACATAGCATGTTGGAACATGATTATTGAGATATTTTAATAGTAATAATTAACATGCCATGTTAGCACATAGATTTTATGAAAGTGGGTTAAATGGATTAATTGTTGGGACATGATGACATATCTATATGCGGGTACCACTTTGGTTTTTTATTATGGATCAGGGATTATATACATGTGTAGTTGGTTGATGATTTTAGCATGATGGTTATATCTATGTGAATTTATTACTTGATACACATGTGGAACTGTTATTTGATATTCTCTCTTTCATCTTGCATGAGGACTTTTGCATGCTTGTATGGTCATCTAGATAGGCCACTATTTATTACTACACTATCATATTGGGATTTGACTTAGGAGAAATCATGATTGTTTTCTTTCTTCTTCTTATTTAGACTTTTGAGTCATGTTGTTTGGGTTCGAGCAGGGATTTGGGATAGTGTAGCCGGGACCTTAGGGTCGGAGACAGGATGTACTTGATGTTGGATTTGTGGGTTATTGCGGCAATCGCGGACAGTAGGCGGTTGACCGGATATTGATTATTTTACCCGATTGTGGATTGTGGGTTATTGTGGTAACCACGGACATTAGGCGGTTAGCCAGATGTTGATTACTTTATCAGATTTTGGTCTTGTGGGGTGTTGCGGCGACCGCGGACATTGGGCGGTTGACCGGATGTTTACTTATGCATCAGATTGGGTATCAGATTTCTCTAATGGATGGAGTTTCCCACTTATTGAGTACTATTGCATCAGATTGGGTATCAGATTTTTCTAGTGGATGGAGTTTCCCACTTATTGAGTACTATTGCATCAGATTGGATATCAGGTTTCTTTAGTGGATGGATTTTCCCACTTTGATCATAGTCTTTATCCAGTCCTGCTATATTGAGATTTGTGTGACAGAGTTACTTTACTCGTGTGGGTCGCTCCCCTCGAGTGCCACTCCGGAGTAGGCTTTAGACCGTGACGGGTACCGATCCATCTGATTGGGATTTCGAGCCTTGTGTGCTGGTCCCTTGGGATTTCGAGCCTTGTGTGCTGGTCCCCTACTGAGTTCTTGAGTTCGACAGTAGAGCAGGCAGTACCAGTTTTACTGGTGGCTAGATTGGGTTTATTTGGACAGATACTATTTTCTGTTGCATTCATACAATCATTTCTTTCGGTATTGTATTTAGAGGCATACTAGCGGTGGTTTCCCTTTATTCAGCAGTTCTGTTTACAGCTTTACCACTTACCTTTTCCTTGCCTCTGGTAGACTTAGTGGGTACGCCGGAGTTGGTGGCTTTACCCACAGGGGGAGGCTATTGGTTTACTAGTGGTTCTCACCCCCATTGTTGTTTCCCTCTTTTCTTCCTCCTATTTTGCAGAGTCTTCTGCGGGAGTTGCTGATCTTTCGGTCGTTGTTCGAGGCGAGGGAGTCACGAGCTAGATCCTTATCGCCCGAGGAGTGTAGCTGTATCCCCTGGTTGGAGATTCCTTGTAGCTGTCAGCTAGTTTTTATTGTTTACTTTGAGAGGGATCTTTTGTATTTGTTGAGACTGATGTACTATAGTTTTAATTTATCTCCCTTTTGGAGTCGAGAGATGCTGTACTGAGGACATTGTATGATGATTATCTGTATTTGAGGAGATGGATGTTCTACTTTATTTCGTGTTGTACAGTGATTGGATTTTATTTTACAGCATTTTATTTCCGCTCTGATATTTGCGTAGCTATAGTACTATCTTTTGCAGGTTAGATGCTTCGCCTATGCGGGGTTATGCATAGGTGGCGGATTATTTGGCGAGCCCGGATCGCAGTTTCGACCTCGGGGCGTGACAATGCTTGTACAAGCACCAAGTAATTGGTGCTTATAAGTTTTTTACTGTAAGATCTACCCTTTTGACTACTTTCATTCGTTAGATCATTCTATTCCACCAGGCACTCACTTAAATGCATCAAGCACTAGGTGCTTATAAAATTTTCACTGTTAAATTCATTCTTTTAATCAATTTCACCACTTAGTTTATATTATTTCACCCATCACTTACTAAATTCTAGAAGATCACTATCATCTTAACTATGTTACCATATATATTATTACCCTATATATTATTTTTTTGTTAGGATTGTAATATTTATATTACCATATATTCTACTTTCTTTACATGGTATACTATCATATATATTTCTTTATTGTTATGATATATTACCTTTCTTTACATGGTATGCTACCATATATATTGTTATGGTATATTACCATATTTTCTTTATATAATAGGATACAATCCTGTTCTTCAATGTAAAACTTTTTCCTTCTCTCTATATAAGAGAATGGGTTTAGATGAATAATATATACAAAATTTTCCAATTCTCTTGTTTCATGGTATCAGAGACCTTCTAGGGTCTTATTTTTCTTATTATTATTATTTTTTTTCAATCGACGACAGTATTGCTCCGTTCTTCAAAAAGCGAATTGTTCGTCCGAGGTCAGCACTGGTGTTGCACCGGTTCATGTCATTGACTAGGGCCGCGATCGCCATCATCACTGTCACGCCCCGGGGTCGAAACTGCGACCCGGGCTCGCCAACAGATCCGCCGATCATACGGGAAGCCCCGTATAGACGTAGCGACTAACCTGCAAAAGAATCATCTACACTAACAGATATCAGAGCTGAAGAGTAAAATGCTGAAATAAAAGATATATAAACAACTACAACTCCAAATAATACAAACCATCCTCACCAGAATACATAAGTCTCTCTCAGCAGTAAAAGAAAGATACAACTCGATACCTCACTACAAGGGTCACTCAACATATCACTCACCAAAAACTAGCAAGGGGTACATCTACTCTCTCTCAGAGGATGACTGGAAGGGATCTATCTCGCGACTCCCTTACCTCGGTCTGAAGGAGTAGAATCAGTAACTGGAGCAGCAAGAACCGAAGCAGAAGTCCCTGGGGAAAAGACACCACGACGGGTGTGAGAACTACATCCCACAGTAGTTCTCAGTGGGTGCCGCCAACAAGCCCAACGGTCTGCCCACTAAGTCTACTGGAGGCATAAAGTAACATATGCAGTGCTGTAAGGGAAAAGCTGGAAAAGTAAACTCTACAGCTACTATGCCTCTATCTAGATGCTCAAAGAGTGGAACAGAAAGAACATAATGCCACAACTAGCCCTCAACTCAGATCACCCAATCTAAACTGACTGCCTCATAGGGTCCAATCAAACCTGTGCCTACCTACTGCCGTGACATCCCGGAGGACCGGACTTACGTAGGGCGTCTGTGACAGCCAAAACTGGCCCAGCCAGAGGGACGGTGTCCGTGACTACCAAAACTGGCCCAACCAGAGGGACAATGCATCGACAAGTCGCGATAGAAGTATCAGGCCCAACTCCGGAGTGGCACTCGAGGGGCGCGACCCCACCGAGTAAAGTATCCGCGCATCTCTGTCGAGCTCAAATGTGGCTCATGTAGGCTATGATCCAAATCCTCGATCAATAAGATCGGCTGTAACCAACAAAACACTGTCTCACTCACAGGCTGGAAAACCACACAGCCGAGACTCACTGTCACTCAGACGGCTCCCAAAGAACCCTGATCTACAGACTGCTATCAGATTCCATTCGGTCCCCAGACACGAGTGTAAATGCATCCCACAACAACTCGACCCTCGGCCCACTACCCGGGCGAGGAAAACTCTAAGTCCAGAGCGAAATATAGAATAGTGATGTGGGAATGTCTAGAGCAATAAAAACCTAGCCCAAGTTGGAGTTTTCTACAGTCTGGCTGAACATGCTACATATGGCGGGGGTGCTAGGTCAAGTTCCAAGATATCAATAAATAACAAGTGGTAGGAAATAATGCATCACAAGATCATCAGAATTTAATAGGAATATCAACTTTCACAGACTAGCATGCTAACAATATACTATTCCTATCATGCTTGTTCCTACACATATAGAATTAATGTGCAATTCGAGGATCTTGGAAACGGGCCACCCACCTGAAGAGCTGAACTGTCCAAGTCCCACAACTGAAATACCAAGAAATCAAATCACTCCAACACCAACTGTCCAGCAATACCCGCAAACCTCCTGGGTACAACACAAGGTTCACCATTACACTTTAATACCCAAAATTTACCCAAACAAACACAATCTGAAATCAGCCCCAAAGATGCAATTATTTCACCTGCTGAAAGTGCCCTGAAAAATCCAATAAAAATATCACAGCGATCGTCGCGTCGAGACCTTCGAAACGGGTACCTGCACGTCCAATTTCGAGCCCCGTAGGCCGAGTTACAAATTCCACAGTACAGGTGCGCAAATACTCACAACCACACAACTGTAAACTCTTGCACAGATAAAAAGGGAATAGTATACCTCTGGGAAGGTCTCGGAAAAATCCAAGAAAAATATGGTGATAATCCTCGCGACGAGTAGATGAAAAAAGTGTACAGGCTCGTCTCGATCCGACGCTCGAGCGCGGAGATAAAATTCCGGCAAGGTTCAGCTGTCATGAGAAAATCCAGTAGCAATGGGGGTTAAAAATGTACCAGGAACCCCAAGAAGAGCTCGGATCTGAAGAAAGCGATCAATATGAAAAACATAGGCCTACCTCTCGTGGATCCAACGCCATGAAAATCGTCCAAAAATACAGTCGGGGTAGCTCTGTAGACCTCTCAGACTGAAATGCGACGAAAACGGGCCTCCAACAGTATATCGTCGCTCTGCGCTACGATGCCGAAGTCGTCGACGCCGCGGCCTCCAAAAATTCCGGGCTTCCTCTGCAAGATGCACAACAAGGTGAGCAACAAGTTTGATTGGGGGCACACAGGCTAAAAAGCTCGGAAAAAGCTTGCAAAGAGTGAGCAAATGGCCTATTTATAGGCCCAACCCGAAAAGAAATCCAAAAAGCTCTCATTGGGCTTTTGGGCCCTGAATTCGGGCGCCCGAAAGATTCGGGCTGCTACAGTGTTGGGCCCGGCCCAACACTATTTGCGCCCGAATCCACCAGGTGATGCCACGTGGCCCGCCAAACAGCAAACAGCTGTGCGGGCCACTCAAGGTCGGCCACATAGCCCCACCCGGTCAAACAGGGTGGTTGGCGCCCGCCAATGAGCGGGCGCCACGTGTCCAGCCGGGGAAGCCGCCGACCGGTCGCCTGCCCGCGCCGATCGCGCCGCCTGCCCCCCCACGTGCACACGCGCCCCGAGGCGCCAGCTCACCCTTCCGTGCACCGCGCCCGATGCGCCCGCGAATGACAAAGCGACACGTGTCCCCTACACCCGGTCCACGCATCCTACTTCGGAATTTCGTGGACCGCGCCGCGTGCACCGACCAACCGGAGGCTGCCACGTGTCCCCCGCCTTGGTCCATGCACCACCGCGCTCACCCGGTATACCGCGTGCCTTGAGCCCGCCAATCAGGCGGTGCCACGTGTCCCTGCGCCGGGTCTGTGCACCCAGTCGCGCTGCTCTGTGGACCGAGCGCTGAAAACCGGCCAATGATAGGCCGCCACGTGGCATGCCGGCGGTCTACGGCCCCTCCCATGCACCAAAAGCCAATAAAAACTTCCGGGAGTCTTTTTGGGCATCTGGACTTAGAATCAAACAAGCAAATAGCCGTTTTCAAGCGTTTTTCCATGCTGAATCCATTTCCAACCTCTGTTTGGCCTAAAACCTCATGAAAATTTTGGCAAATACAGCCGAAGGCCAACACAGCTAAAGATACCTCACTGGGTCCATCTGTGGCATCCCTTTGATGCACCATGGGCCAGATACACCAACACTAGGTGTTCTAACAGTGGATTCATCGGAAAAAGGTTGCATGGGAACCAGGGCCACTACAATCACGTCAGTGTGGTCCCACATCGCTGGGAGCCTGCCCGAGTCCATTTCAGTTGTCGGCAAACTTGCTGTCTAGCAAGTCATTTCTTCATATTTGTCTATTCTGTTTATTTATTTGTTTTGTCATGGCATCTTCTACCTCTCCATTTCCACAATTAGATGTCAAATTATCTGGATCTAATTACCGGGAGTGGTCGGTGTCTTTACCACTTCTATTTGATGCTCTAGACTTAACAGATCATATCGATGGAACTAGCCCTCCTGTTGATGAGAAGAAACTCATAGAATGGAGTATTGTTGACAGACGTACTCGTGGAATTATATCCATATCTGTAGAAATTGACATTAGAATGCAGTTGGTGAGTTTCTCTACAGCTCAACAAATGTGGGCTCATCTTAAAAAACTATATGAGCAGTCTAGCTATGCTCAGTCCTATGCTGAATTTCAAGAATTGACATTGGCCCATCAAGATGAACGTTCTATTCAGGAGTTCTACAGCTTTATGCAAGCACGGTGGCACCAACTATCAACCATGGAAGGGTCACTGTGCCAGACTTGTTTGGCTTCCACTTGTGCTACCAAACAAATGCAAGTTTGTGATCAGCAGCGCCTTTTCCAATTTCTTATGCATCTACGGCTGGAGTTCGAGGCCTTACGAGGCCAACTTCTTCTTCGATCTCCGCTACCCACCATTGATGCTGCACTCGCCGAGCTTATTGCAGAGGAAACTCGACTTCGAGTATTGCATTCCTCTAGAGCTGTAACACCGACTATACTTGCTGCACCAAATCAAGTTCCTCCTGCTCCAGTTGTTTCTTTATCCGAGTCCGTGAGTTCCTCCGCCTCGTTTGGCCCTCGAAAGAACAAACTCCATATCCAATGCAAATATTGCCAACTCTGGGGGCATTCTATTCAGGACTGCAGGAAAAAGAAGTGGGTTGATCAACATCGACAGTCTCCACGCGGTTATCCTGTTGCTGCTTCTACTCTACAGTCTGAGCATCCTTCTTCTAACGAAGTGGGACATAACACAGCCTCTATTCAACTTAGCTGGCCTCAACTAATGAATCTTCTCCAACAGAGCAATTTGAATATATCGCCTCCGAAAGAGCCAGAATCTAGTCCTCAGACATCATCAGCACCACCAGGTTTTGGCTCCCTTTCAACACCTAGCTTTGGAGGTACTTCTAAGAATTCCTGAATTTTAGACTCAGGTTCTTCTTTTCATATGACTCCCAATAGTTCATTACTTTCTTCACCTTCCTTTTTGTCTTCTCCGCTCAATTTTTTCACTGCTGATGGTACACCTATTCCTGTTACTCATTCTGGTACATTATCACCTACCATTAGCAATTCTGCAAAATTTTCAGTACCCTCTGTTTTGCACATACCAAAACTTTCCTTAAATCTTTTATCTGTTGGCCAAATTACTGATCATGATTGCACAGTTATATTTGACTCATCTTCTTGTCGTGTTCAGGATCGTCGAACAGGGAATTTGATTGGACAGGGCCATAGGCGAGATCGCTTGTACTACATGGATCATCTGCATCTACCATCCAACCATGCCTTCTTTAATGCCGCCACAGTCTCCACCACCTCTAATTCCACCACCTCTAATACTACTTTATGGCATCGTTGCTTAGGTCATCCTTCTTCTGAACATCTTAATGTCTTAGTTCGTCGTGGTGTTTTAGGCAAATTTTCTATTTCCAATAATTTTAGTTGTATGGGTTGCAAACTTGCTAAACATACTACTAAACCTTTTCCTATAAGTAATTCTATTTCTCATGCTGCTTTTGAATTAATTCATTCTGATGTTTGGGGCCCTGTTTCTATTTTTACACGAATTGGCAATCGATACTATGTGAACTTTGTTGATGATTATTCTCGTTTTACCTGGATATATTTCATGAGCAATCGGTCTGAACTGGTGCAAATATATAAAAATTTTACTATTATGATTCAAAATCAATTTGGTACAAATATTAAAATTTTTCGTTCAGACTCTGGAGGTGAATATACCTCTTATGAATTCAAAAATATTCTTGCAAGTCAAGGCACCTTACCTCAGCTTTCGTGCCTATATGTGTAGTGATTCGGCTTTTTCGTGTATTTGCGACTCACATGTTAATTAATTACGCCCTTTAAGTAGAATAAAATTGTCTAATGTTTGAAAGTCGGTCGGTGGGTGGTGCGGGTATTTTTCTGTCGAAGGGCTCAGATAATGAAGACCGACGGTGCGATCGGATTGGGAATCCGATGTACGGATCTCCCGGAATGGGGTTTCTAAGATCACGGTGACTTAAGGTGCGCATCGAAATTCGTGTAAAATATCTGGCACGCTTTTTGAGGAAGTTTGGATATTCCGTGTGATTAATTAATTAAGGAATTAATTAATCGGTGACGAGAAATTAATTTGGGAATTTATTTCCTATGATTAATTAATTAGGAAATTAATTAATCAGTGACTAGGATTTAAAAAGGTGGGGTTTATCTCGTGGGACTAGATATTTATTGTTAGAAGATAAATATCCGAATATTCGTGGGTTTTTCCTTTTTACGTACGTATGATAAAGGAAAAATAAAAGAATAAAATAAAAGAAAATAAATTAATAATAAGAGGATAATTAAACCCCGTTACCGGAAGGAAAACCCTAATCTAAAATACCGCCTCCTCAAACCCTCCTCTTTTGTGCGTACCGAAAACCAAACGAAACCCTAGCTTGAAAGGAGAGAAAGGAAAAGAGAGAAAAGATAAGAAAACCCTAACCGGAGGAGAAAGGAAGGAAAGAAGGAGAAAGCGGAGGACCCGATCACCCCGTTTGACGTGCCGGAGACCGGAGAACGAGACGCCATCATCTACGGGAAGCGGATCCGGGTCTCCAACGCCGCAAGAAAACAAGATCGGTTCTTTAATTCCGATAAATTAAGGTTAGTGATCATCGTCTCGTTTGTCAAATTAATCGGGGGTTTTCCGTGTTCTTGTAAGGTCGTTTTAATCGGTACAATGATTACGGGTTCTTGATTTTGGTTTTGATCAATGTTTTGTTCGTTTTCTTGATCGGGTGTGATCGATGGTTTTTATCGGACTTGGTCGGAAGTTTGATCGGGATTCCGATCAATGTTTTGGTTGTTCGTTGATCAACGGTTTAGTCGTTAGATTTACCGCGGATTTATTCGGAGATTTTTGTGGGTGTTCGTTAGATCATAGTGGGTTAACGGGAGGCCGCCGCCGCCGTTTTTAAACGGGAGGCCGCCGCCGCCGTTACCATGGTCGCGGGGTCTTCGCCGGAGTCGCACGGGAACGAAAACGGAGAAGAAATCGCGAAACGGGAGCGAAAACGGCGAAGAAAATCGGAAAAAGGGGTTACTGTTCATAGCCCGTACGGTTTCTCGGCCCGCGGTCCACGGGCCGGGGCGTGCACCCGGTGCACGCCCCGCGGCGCGGGAGCCGTAGACCCGGTGCACGCTTCGCCCGTGCACCGGCCCAGCCCGCAGGCGCGGTCCACGACCAGGCGTGCGCCCGGTTCTGGCGCAGCGACCCGAAACCGTGAGCCCGGTGCACGCTCGAGTCGTGCACCGGCCCGGCCCGTAGCGCACGGTGCACGCTCCCTGCGTGCACCCGGCGCATGCCGCCGCCTCCACCGAGCTGTAAACCCGGTCCACGGTTGCTCCTGTGCACCATCCGACAGCCCGAAGTTCGCTAGCTCCGTTTTTGCCCGTTTTTCCACCGTTTTGAGCGCCGTTTTCACCGTTGGGATCACCATCTCCGTGATTTTCTTGGCATGGCCACTTGGGACCTTTTTGGTCATCGTATCGCCATGTCGGGTGCTATTTTCGCCGACGCTCCGCGCCTCGACGAAATCGTCGGGGGCGCGCCGTCGGGTCTCTTTTCTCATCATTTTCGCCGTCGGGGTCTTCCTGGTTTAATCATTGATGTCTCGAGTTGGCTACCGGTTGAGGGTTGAGTTTTGCTGAATTTCCGTTAGCGGTTTTGGGTTCCGACGGAGTTCGCGACGAAATAGTCGCGGTCCGATTGTTGTTAGTCTTTGGCATTACCGGTTTGATCTGAGTTTTCAGTTTTACTCGATGGTTTTGACTTGTTAGGTTTTTGACCGATGTTGCGGTCCCCTAGGCACGATGATTTCGCTTTTGCGGGTTTAACGTAACAGTGGTTGGGACCACTGATTTTTACCTGATTAGGGTAAGGTGATAATTTGTACTCTTGAATATTTTAGTAGGCCGCGCGGAGTCCTGATTTGCTTAGGAGGGTCGCGGGTGCGGTCGGTTATCTTCAACCAGGTGGGTACCCTTGCTATAAGTGCAACAAGTGCAGTAAGTGCATCTATCATCATAAAAGACTCGTTAAATTGTCTAACAAAGTAGATGGACTGTTAAATCTTTCGCATAAATGTTTCTGGTTATTCTAACATAATAATTGTGGCGACTGCGGTCGCGGGGCTCTATACACGCCGACACCGGCGAATTTTGGGGTGGGAAGCTGCACGTACACAGGCGGATTGGCCTCCGCATGGGTGTACTTTTCCGGAGAAGTGGTCTTTTTGACCCGTGTGCCTCACAAAGGAGTGGGAGCCGTGAGAACCTCTTCACGACATCTAAGGTGGCCGCACTAGCTCCGTGAAGGGGTTAAAAGCATCAACGGGGTTGTGCACGAGGGGGGACTTCCGTCTCTCCGACAGGTACTCTGGGGTTGGTGCCCAGCTTAATTGGGTATTCTGGGGTTGGTGCCCAGCTTATTTATGCACAGGGTTTTAGCGAAAGGTTCCGGTGAAATTGGTTTGTTCTTAAATCCATGTTAATATTAAGACATCTACTTTGTTTGTCACTGACTTTACCCACTCCGTGACAGGTTTGACTAGGTGTAGTAGTCGGGGCGACGGTGAGGCAGCGATTAAAGAACATTAGCTGGATGAGGTTTATTCCATTATTTCTTGCTTGAGTTATCCCATCCCCTTGTTATCTAAATTTAAGTTCTCAATTGCTTGACTGTGGAATGTTGTGGATGTTGGATTGAGAGACGGTTTTGTGATGTGATTTCTATAATGTTCCTTAATGATTTATATGCGGCATGTTTTATACCGAACAAAAAGGGGTTTCGAAAATGTTTTCCAAAACCAAGTGTCGTGTGGGCACTGCTTTGAAAACCTGTGGATTTATCCTTTCCGAAACGATGTAGCCGCCTTACTGTGAATGTGTAGACGTTTTTAAAGGAATGGGTGCCGAGTGGACACCGTTTGCAAACTTGTAGGTTCCTCCTAATGTGATTAAATGTCTTTACACTCTCGTACTTGTTGACTGTGATTGCGTGGTTAAAGATTGTATGTTGAATGTTGTAAGTATGACGCTTGTAAGTATGACGCCGTGCATATACAAAGGAGACTCTGTCCGCGTGAAGAGTGAATTTGTATATGTGGCGGTCTGACACGCACCGGGGGCGAGGCTGATACTTATTTGTTAAAAAAAAAAAAAAAAATACATACGCATTGTTACGGCATTTTGGTGTTGGCATATTTCGTGAGTCAAGTCAGTGAGTTGAGTCGGAGTCTTAAAGGGATCAAATTGTCAAATCAGCCTTCGAAGACTCATTGAAGATTCAACATGAGCCCAAGTCAACTCTCAGGTATGATTAAATATTGTTCATGGTGATTAAAGTTCGTTTATAATCATTGGAAACAGGAAATTAATGAAAACCGGTTTAGACTTGGTTTTAGGAACTTGGTTTTAACTTACAACTTTATTTAAGTTTGGATTTCGGTACTTGGTTTGTTTTGGATAAAGTTTATCTTGGAAAAATCAGTTTTTACATTGAGTACCGGAACCACACTTGGAGTTCCTCAAACCCGACACAGAATTTTCTGAAATTTGTATTGCGTACCGGAACACAGACTCGCGTACCGGAACACAATAGAAAAATCTGTGTTTTGCACCATTGAGTACCGGAACACAATATTTGGTACCGGTACACAATGTTATCTCGGGAAAAGTTTCCTAAACCGACTCTAATTTGTTTCCAAGGGTTATAAATAGATACTTAGGGTTTCTCGACACAATTGACCAATACCGAAAACACTCGAGAGCAACCCTAGAGGCTGATTTTTATCTTTCTTCTCTTTAGCCTCTTTTAGGTCAATTCGACGGTTCTTCCAAGATCTATCTTTTGTCGAATTGATCTAGACTTTGCTTAGAAATTCTTTCTATGGTTCCTCAATGATAATCTAAGCAAAGGATCACCATCGAAGCCTATATTTCTTTATCGGCTGAGTTCGCGTCGTGGATTCGACGTAGCACCGTGGATTCGGTGTGTTGAAGGCGTTTCGTGGATTCGAAACGTGTGCTCGTGGATTCGAGTGGCGTTCGTGGATTCGAACGTGTGCAGTGGACGTGCAATCGGTGGAGCGCAAGATCCGAAGAAGTTGAAGGAGGGGTCGAGTCCGTGGAGTCGGTAATCACCTTGTTATTCTTCAATTCTTAGTGGATTGTTATTGCGTGTTGGTCCCGTGGTTTTTCTCCTGGATTGGAGTTTCCACGTAAATCTCGGTGTGTTGATTTTTATTTTCCGCATTGGTTTTTATTTTTGCACTGAGATTGGTTTTTGTAATATTACACCTATTCACCCCCCTCTAGGTGTTTGATAGTACCTATTTAGATCCTTGTGGATCCTTAAAAACCAACAATTGGTATCAGAGAGGGTTTTAGGTTTATCTATCATGTCGGGTGAAGGTGGTAATATTAATAGAAGACAACCCAAAATCCGACGATTTTGGATTAGGAAAGATGATATCTTTCGTTGTCTTAAGTTTTAAATTGCTTTTGACTGTGTGTAATGCTTTGATCGATTTTCTTTTCATATTTATCTTGATCTTTGCATTACATGATTTCAATGCTCTTCGTTTTTATACTTTGTTTTTGAACAAAAGGGTTTTTATTGAACAAGTGCATTGAATAAAAAGGGTTTACTTTCATTCACTCCGATTTAATTTTATATGAATTATCAACTTTACTCCATAATCATAATCTTAAAGATACTTCATTATAGGAGTTTTTGATAGTTATAAGCATCAAATTTTAGAAATCATGTGTGATCTTTAGATGCTTAATCTATCTCGGTTGTGTGAATTCATTGTGATAAATGTGAGACAACCGATAGACTAAAATTTGGGATTTAATTCTTTCACGTAAGAGATTGCCTTCTTACAAGGGTAAATAATTGAATTGTGAAAGATGTGGAAAGAGTTACATCCGAAAGGAGTGTGAAAACTACCACCACATGTTGGAAAGAGCTACCACATGTTTATGGATGCTTGGAAAATATTTTATGAGAAAATCTTTAGTTGAAGCATTCGGAGATTTGAATTCAAAGTTCTTATTTTAAACAATCTCCTGGTTGGTATAAGGTGGGATAGTTAAAAAGATGCTCAAAGAGCCACCCTTAGGTATTTTAGTGCTTATCTCAATTTGAAAGGGTAGAATTCAAGATTGATGTCATTTGGAAATCTCTGTAAGTCATCTTTGTAAATCCGTTACATCTTGATTGAGTTTGGATCTCAAGATTATTTTTGATGACTTGTGTTTGATGAATTTAACATGAAAAACTGTTTATAATGTTTTATCTTTGTTTTTTCATGATTTAGGAGTAAATCTTTTTAATTTTGTGAAATTAATTGGATTGAATGGCATCTGTGTGAATTCGTTGTTTAAAGCACTTAAATTGATTTCTTGATGGAATACAAATCGGTATTTGAAAAGATTTCAAAATTTGGATTTGTTTCAAGAAATTCTTGTCTTTCTGGCTCTGGTGTACCCGTACTTGAATTTTAGTACCGAAACCAAGATTCCGGATCAAAAACCCAATCCGGATCCCGAAACATGAAAATCTCTGTTTTTCTCTTGTGTACCGGTACTCCATGTTTAGTACCGGAACTAAATTGCGGATCCGGATCAGAATTTTCAATCCGGAACCCCAACGAAGGATTTTCGGTTTTTGCACTGCGTACCGGTACGCGACTACTTGTACCGGTACGCGATCTGGATTTCTTTATATTCCGGAACTCCAAGGTTTTTAATTCATCTCTCCCATTTCAAAACACTCCCTCTCTCTCTCTAAAACATCTCTAAGGGTATTCTCTTCAAGATCAAGAGATTTGTTGCTCTCATTTGTAAGTTTCTACATTAATCTTGCTTTCTTTAACTTCAAAACCCTAGTTTTTAGGTTTTGATGTTGTTTTTAGAGATTTTTGAGTAGATCTTTGGTTCAAATGAAATCTCTTGCATAAATTTCCCTTAACTCATGTTTAGAACATAATTATTGCATCTCTAAGTAATTAGATTCATGTTTCCATGCTTATATGCTTGAATCTATCATTTGCATGTGTTCTTAACATAGAGAAAATTGAAATTTTAGGGCTTTTAATGTAAATGATTTTTAAATGATGAATCATCAATTGTGACATGTTTAGAATGTTTCTTAGACATGTTTAAACCCTTCTATATGATCAAATCATAGTGCATTGTGTTCTTTGTAGGAAATGGCTTTTTCATGGCTACTTGCACTGGTGATTTTGATGGCCACTGGAAGTGGACGTGGTCACGGTTCTGGAAAGAAAAAGACTATCAAACGATCACGCAATGAGGATTCAACTAGCTCAGAATCTGAACATTCCTCAGAATATGAAGAGGAATCAGTTCAAGAAAAGGGGAAAGCACCTTTGGCTCCAAGGAAAAAGAAGAGTGCAGATTCTCCTCCGCGTAGGAGTACCGGTGGACCGGTAATACGCGACCGCTCTCAACGGAGATCTAATGTTGATGAAAGTGAACAGCATGTAAGTGCAAAACGCCGTGCCAGATTTGCAAACCGTACATGCATTGGAGAGCGTCACGTGAATTTCAACGAGCTATGTCGCGAGCTGCCAGACTTTGTGAGGCTTTTGGAACAAAATCATATTCGACCACTTGGCAGAGTCCAACCAAAGATGGGTTTTTGTGTTGAGATCATCAGGGAATTCTATATGAGAGCTAACATACTCCAAAAGGACCATGACACAGGGACTTTTATCATTGAAACAACAGTTAGAGGCGTCAAGTTTGACATTACTCCAGCAGTAATTGGGGCAAATCTTGGGCTAGCTGTTGATACTTCTGGTCTTTACTACACAGATGGTGATTTCCAGCATGACACTCATTGGGACACTGTTGTGGATTCAATTTGCAAGTCAGGGACACACACAAATAGGTCATATGTTGAATCAAAGGACCTAAAATCAGAATATCACATTTTGTCCTTAATCGTCTGCTACAACTTATTGCCTACAATGGGGACCAAAAGGATTCGATGGGATCGATTGCTACTTCTCTTTTTCCTTGGTCACCCGGAAAATGCAAATGGAATCAACATCAACATTCCGTTTCTAATTTGGCAGCAAATGGTACATGTCATTGAGGGATCAAGGCAACGTGACCTTCTACCGTTTCCAATCTTGATTACTCGTATTCTGGAAGATCACGGTGTTGACATTTCTTGTACCAAGTTTGACTACGGCTTAGGCTCAATTGATGGAATCACATTAGCCAAGTCAGTTAGCACTTTGAAGACATTTGGACACACAAAGGGCTATGCAAGTGAAGCGACTACGAGCGCACCGCCTCGCCAAGAATCTCCTGAACCAGCTGAAGTGGTAACTCTTCAGTCTTTGCAGAAAAGGATGGAGCAAGGCTTCAAGAAAATCGATGATGGTTTAAAGAAGATATTCGAAATCCTTGGGTGCAAACACGACGATGTGGTCACTGGAGCAACTGCACCGAGTACATCTCATGGACCTACATCACATGAGGACGATGATGATTCAGATCAGGATGAGTGATTTCTTTGCCTTCTTGTTTTTGGTTTTTAGTTTCTTTTCACTTTATGATGAACAAGAACTCTAATGGGCATGTAACTATGAACGTATCCTGCTAGTATGTTACTTTTTGTCTATTTTGATTGTTTGACAATTTGTGACAAAAAGGGGAAGAACAGAAAATATTGATTGAATCACAAAGGGGGAGAACATAGATGCTCAAGACAGGGGGAGAACATGGAGAACATGGAGAACATGTTGGAATGCTCAAGATAGGGGGAGATAAAGAAAAGATTGAAAGAGCCACAAAACAAAAGAACCAAAAGGAAGACGGATCAAATGTAGGATTTTAATTTCTAACGACTAACATTTGATTTTTTTTGGAGTTTTGTTTTGCAGGAATTACATCACTTTAAGACTCCAAGTTCTAAGTCATAGAGTATGTTCTAGGACTGTTTGGTTCAAATGTAATTTTGTATTTATTGGATCTTTCACGCAAAGAAAATCAATGTTTTGGTGATGACATTGAATTTCGATTTTTTGGTTTAAGATGAGTGACTTGAGCGGTTTTATGTATTTTTGGGTTTTGTCACGAAATTGCCAAAGGGGGAGATTGTTACGGCATTTTGGTGTTGGCATATTTCGTGAGTCAAGTCAGTGAGTTGAGTCGGAGTCTTAAAGGGATCAAATTGTCAAATCAGCCTTCGAAGACTCATTGAAGATTCAACATGAGCCCAAGTCAACTCTCAGGTATGATTAAATATTGTTCATGGTGATTAAAGTTCGTTTATAATCATTGGAAACAGGAAATTAATGAAAACCGGTTTAGACTTGGTTTTAGGAACTTGGTTTTAACTTACAACTTTATTTAAGTTTGGATTCCGGTACTTGGTTTGTTTTGGATAAAGTTTATCTTGGAAAAATCAGTTTTTACATTGAGTACCGGAACCACACTTGGAGTTCCTCAAACCCGACACAGAATTTTCTGAAATTTGTATTGCGTACCGGAACACAGACTCGCGTACCGGAACACAATAGAAAAATCTGTGTTTTGCACCATTGAGTACCGGAACACAATATTTGGTACCGGTACACAATGTTATCTCGGGAAAAGTTTCCTAAACCGACTCTAATTTGTTTCCAAGGGTTATAAATAGATACTTAGGGTTTCTCGACACAATTGACCAATACCGAAAACACTCGAGAGCAACCCTAGAGGCTGGTTTTTATCTTTCTTCTCTTTAGCCTCTTTTAGGTCAATTCGACGGTTCTTCCAAGATCTATCTTTTGTCGAATTGATCTAGACTTTGCTTAGAAATTCTTTCTATGGTTCCTCAATGATAATCTAAGCAAAGGATCACCATCGAAGCCTATATTTCTTTATCGGCTGAGTTCGCGTCGTGGATTCGACGTAGCACCGTGGATTCGGTGTGTTGAAGGCGTTTCGTGGATTCGAAACGTGTGCTCGTGGATTCGAGTGGCATTCATGGATTCGAACGTGTGCAGTGGACGTGCAATCGGTGGAGCGCAAGATCCGAAGAAGTTGAAGGAGGGGTCGAGTCCGTGGAGTCGGTAATCACCTTGTTATTCTTCAATTCTTAGTGGATTGTTATTGCGTGTTGGTCCCGTGGTTTTTCTCCTGAATTGGAGTTTCCACGTAAATCTCGGTGTGTTGATTTTTATTTTCCGCATTGGTTTTTATTTTTGCACTGAGATTAGTTTTTGTAATATTACACCTATTCACCCCCCTCTAGGTGTTTGATAATACCTATTTAGATCCTTGTGGATCCTTAAAAACCAACACGCATTTCCGCTTATCTTTACCCAAAAACCCCCGGGGCGTGACAATATGCCCACCAACAAAATGGGGTTGCTGAACGAAAGCATCATCATATTATGGACACTGCAAGATCTCTTCTTTTTGATGGTTCTGTGCCAGCACAATTTTGGGCTGATGCTGTTAATACTGTTGTTTTCTTAATCAATATTATGCCTTCTAGTGTCCTATCAGGTGTCTCTCCTAGTAAGCGGTTGTTTGCCAAACCTCCCTCATATGATCACTTGCGCGTCTTCGGTTGCACTTGTCTTGTCCTGCGACCTCCTCACGAATGAACTAAATTATCTCATAAATCAGCTATTTGTATCTTTCTAGAGTATAGCCTCGAGCATAAAGGGTATCGCTGCTATGATCCCAACACGAGATGTCTTTGAATTTCTCGTGATGTGATTTTCTTTGAGCACCTTCCCTATTATGCCCAACCCGTACCAGCCACTGCATCATCACCATCCCACAATGTTGATCTTTCCTTTTTGAATGATTCATTTTCCCAAGAAAATTTTCTCTCTCCTGTCACTTCTCCTGCAGATGACACTGAAGTACATGCACCTTGTGATAGCCCCTCCATCGAAGCTCCAATCGATGATCCTCTGACATCCGTGCGTCGTTATCCTCTTCGAGAACGCCAGCTTAAAAGGTTCTTTAGTTGTATTACCTCACATTCTCTTTCTCCACAATTTCATACCTTTCTTGCTACTATTCATACTCACCAGGAATCCCGAACGTACCGCCAAGCTGTTGCCATTCCTGAGTGGCAAGATGCTATGTCTGAAGAACTTAAGGCTCTTCATCACACTGTCACTTGGAAACTTGTTCCCCTTCCTCCATGGAAGGTTCCAATCAGCTGTAAATGGATCTACAAAATGAAGACAAAGTCTGATGGCTCTATTGATCGCTATAAGGCTCGCTTAGTTGCTCGTGGTTTTACTCAAGAGTATGGCATTGATTACGAGGAGACATTTGCTCCAGTTGCTAAAATGACATCTGTTAGCGTACTTATAGCTGTTGCTGCTTCTCGTGGATGGCCGTTGTATCAACTTAATGTTAAAAATGCCTTTTTACATGGTGATCTTCATGAAGAAGTTTACATGCAACCACCTCCTGGCCTTAATCACCCACCTGGCCATTTATGCTTACTTCGCAAGGCATTATATGGTCTTAAACAAGCCCCTCACGCTTGGTTTGAGAAGTTCTCGGCTGCCGTTATTTCTGCAGGTTTTCATCAAAGTGAAAATGATCATGCGTTATTCATTCACTCTTCTGCTCGTGGTATTGTTAAGGAATTTGTATTGACGTATTCCGTGCGTGAAAGTGTTTGAGTCTTGAAGATTGAAGATGAAGATGTTTGGATCATATACCTCAATCTCAAGAAAAAAGAATTCAAAAGGATCAGGTACGTTTAACTAAATAATTTTGGTGATCCGAATATTTCTTATAGTGTAGAAACACTTGGATGGATTTTTAATTGTATAAAAATAAAAAAACTGGACTGTTATATGTTCAAGATCCGGATCAGGTTACTTCAGTCCGGACCCCGAACGTAGGTAGGTTCATGCGTAAATCCAGTCCGGACCTTCCCTGGTTCAGTCCGGACCCCGAACATGGATTTTGCAGAAATCGCATGAACAGTCTGGACCGTGCTTCCGTCAGTCCGGACCACGAACATGATTTTTCAGGAATTCTCTGAAAAATAACGACAGTCCGGATCAAGCCAAATCCAGTCCGGACCGTCGTGCGGGAAAAAGTTTGTTGAAGTCAGTTTTTGATTCTTATCCTCTTCCAAAGGTTTCTAACCTATAAATAAACCCTATGGTTCATCTTTTAGGGTTAATCCAAAAAATTAGAAAAAAAATTCACTTATAGAGAAGAAAGGAAATAACTAGATCTATTCTATGTTTCTTCATCTATATTGATTAATTTGATTCTAGGATTTCAAACTCAGATTTTGAGTAGAATCAAATTAATGAATACTTGATGGTATTTTTGATCTATCTTTGATCTAAGTATTCGGCGGATTTTCACCACCAACAAAACAACGATTTTCGCAAAAATCGGCGCGTGGACTCGCGTGGCCTTGTGGATTCAAGGTGTTACCGTTTCGTGGATTCGGAGCGAGGTACGTTCGTGGATTCGAAGCGTACTAGTTGGTGAAGACCGTGGATTCGGTCGGACGTCGTGGACTCGACGTTGGACGCCGTGGATTCGGCGTTGGACGCAAATCGTGGATTCGAGAAGCGTTGTGGAGCGAGCGGAGAAGATCTACTAGGAGCGTATGGTAAAAGGTTGAGTCGTCTGTGAGTACGTTATATCACCTTGTACGTGTTTAATCTAGTGGATTTCACCGTGTGATCGGTCCCGTGGTTTTTTACTCCGGTTTGGAGTTTTCCACGTAAAAATCTTGCGTGTTATTTATTTTTCGCATTGGGTTTTTTTACGCAAAGATTTTGGAGTGTTTATTGTTTACACCTATTCACCCCCCTCTAGGTATTTTTTCCCCTGTTCAGATCCATATAGTAATAACCCACAAGTGGTATCAGAGAGGGAATAGGGTTGTAAACAATGGTTGAAGGTGGAAACATCAACAGACCACCGTTCTTCGATGGAACAAATTATGCCTACTGGAAAGTACGGATGAGAGCGTTTTTAATTTCCATCGACGAACGGGTGTGGCAATCAATTGAGTTAGGATGGTCTAATCCAACTGAAATTATTGCTGATGTTCGCACCATCAAACCTAGGTCGAAATGGACCAAGGAAGAAATTGATGCATCTTCTTACAACGGCAAAGGAATTAATGCCTTATTTAATGCTTTGTCGCAAACCGAATTCTCTCGCGTCTCGGCATGTGAGACTGCGAAAGAAATCTGGGATGTTCTACAAGTTACACATGAGGGAACAAGCCTTGTGAAGATTCAAAAACTGCAAATGCTTACGAGCAAATTTGACTCAATTTTTATGGCAGAAAATGAATCGTTCACAGATTACTATACACGATTGCAAGACATCGTGAATACATGTGCTAACTTGGGAGAGAAAATTTCAGAATCTAAAGTTGTAAGAAAGATTTTAAGGACTCTTCCTGAAAGATTTCGCCCAAAGGTTGCAGCCATTGAAACAGTAAAACACCCGGACGAAATCCGTGTAGAAGAATTAGTTGGTGCACTTCAAACGTATGAAATGACTTTTCCTACTAACTATTCTTCTGGAAAGCCATCTTCTTCTAAGTCTTCAGGTTTTGCGTTGAAATCAACAAAGGAAGAAGACGCGGATTCATCCTCCTCAAACGATGATGAGAATCTATCAATGGAGGATTTCGAGAAACAACTTGCACTCTTGACGAGGAAATTTTGCCGAAACTTTCGAAGGGGTAATTCAAGCAAAACTTCATCCTTCGTAAAGTCGAAGAAAGGCAAAGGAACTTCAAGCTTTAAGTTAAGAAAGCAAGAGAGTTTTTCAAAGGACAAGAAGAACTCGGAGGGACAAATCCAATGCTTCAAGTGCCGAGGCTACGGTCACATTTCAACGGAATGTCCCAACAAGAATCCGTCAAAGAAGAAGGCTATGCAAGCCGTCACTTGGGATGACACCTCAACTTCCAATGAGTCATCTTCTAGTGATGAGGACAACAACGCAACAGCATTCCACACGTCCACAACTTCACCTTACGTGTGCTTTATGGCAAGTACATCCGGTTCATTATCCAACTCCTCCCAAGTTGAAAAGAATGCAACGAACGATGAACCGAGCAATTCCGAAGGTGAAGACTTTGCTTTTACCTACCATAAACTACTAAAGTATTCAAAGAAATTGGCAAAGCAAAACAAGAGTTTGAGAAGAAGATTGCAGGATCTCGAAGAAGAAGCAAAAAGGGCAACTTCTCTCTCAAACGCTCTTGAAGTGGAAAGGGACAACTTGATCAAATTAAATGTTTCCCTTCAAGAGAAAAATGAGCATTTCGAGAAGGAACACATCAAACTGGTGGATAAAGCCAATTACTTCTTGAAGCTCTACTCCGAGGCTCGACAAGAGAAGATGGAGATGACGAAGACCATTTTCCAACTTAAGGATGATTTGAAGAGATTTTCTTCAGGAAGGAGCAAGTTGGACAAATTGCTTGGTCTTGGTCAAACGAACTGTAGTGGCCCTAGTTCCTATGCAGTGTTTTTCCGATGAATCCACTGTTGGAACACCTAGTATTGGTGTAGCTGGCCCACGGTGCATCAATAGGATGCTTTTGAGGGACCCTGTGTGATTTTATTTGCTGTATTGGCCTTCGGCTGAGTTTGTCGAAATTTCTGGAAAGATTTAGGCCAAACAGAGGTCGTAGATGGATTCAGCACGGAAAAACGCTTGAAAACGACTATTTATTTGCTTAATTTGGAGTCCGGATGCCCAAAAACGGACACCCGGAAGTTTTTTGAGGAAAATGGTGCATGGGAGGGGCCGTAGACCGCCGGGATGCCACGTGGCAGGCTCTGATTGGCCGGTCTGTGATGCGCGGTCCACGGAGCAGGGCGGCGGGGTGCACAGACCCGGCGCATGGACACGTGGCACCGCTTGATTGGCGGGCTCTGGGCGCGCGGTCTACTGGAAGTGCGCGGCGGTGCATGGACCAGGCGGGGGACAGGTGGCAGCCCCGGGTTGGTCGGTGCACGCAGCGCGGTCCACGGAATTCTTGCAGAAAGCGTGGACCGGGTGCAGGGGACACGTGTCACTCCCTCATTGGCGGGTGCAGCACACGCGGTGCACGGAACGCCCGAGGTCGGTACCTCGGGAAGCGTGCCCACGTGCGACCCACGTCGCGCGACCGGCGCGCACGTCGCGCGGTCGGCGGTCAACAGGGAGGACACGTGGCGCCCGCTCATTGGCGGGCGCCACCGCCTTACTGTGCGGGAGGGCGGACACGTGGCGGGCGGTGAGTGGTCCGCTTCGGTGTTCGCTGTTCGGGCGACACGTGGCAGGCTCAGAGGCGGGTCGGACGGATCGTGGATCCCGTCCGACGGCGTGTATTGGGCCGGGCTGCATTGTGCGCGCCCGAAAATCTTGGGCCGGGCCGCACTGTGCGTGCCCGGAAATTTCCGGGCGCCCGAAAGTTGGGCCCGAGCCCATTTGACTTGTTTTTTTTGTGGACTTTTTCCTTGAGGCCTATATATAGGCCGGTTGGGGCCGAGATTTTCACCTCTTTTTCGTGGGATTTAGCTCTGGTGCCTTATACAAAACTTCTTCCTCTCCCTCTTGCCAATCTTCTGGTGAAGTTTCAGATTTTCTGGAAGCCGCGACGACTGCTTTTTCTGCCTCGTAGTGCGGAGCGACAGTTTACTGTTGAAGGCCCATTTTCGTCGCATTTTACTCTGGGAGACCTGCAGAGCTACCCCGACATCATTTTTGGACGATTTCTTCGACAGCGGTTGCGTGAGAGGTATATCTACGTTTTCCGTATTGATCACTTTTCCCAGAAATGAGCTTTTATAAGGGTTTGGGGTACATTTTTATGCCTCTTTGCTACAGTCTGGATTCCTGACAGCAATAACTTCGCAGAATTTTATCTTCGCATCTGGATATCGGATTTCGACGATTCAAGAGCCTATCGACATCTACACTTCGCGAGGATCGTCGTGATATTTTTATTGGAATTTTTGGAAAATTATTTTCAGGTGAAATTTTCGTGTGAACAGTAGCTGTGTATGCAGATTTTGGGAATGTGATTTTTGTGTGTGAATTGTGTGTAATTGGGAATGGTTGTTGTACCCAGGACTCTGTAAGCACCGTTATTGTGCTTTTCGCTTTGTGGACTTGGAGATTTGTCGGTTGCTGGGCTTGTTATCTGTATCGTCCTGGACAGTTAGCGCGATCAGGTGGGTGATCCTGCTTTCAATTTCTATGGACTGCACTCTAATTCTGCAATTATAAATGCATGCATGATAGTATTTGAGCTAATAAATCTGTGCAAACTGTATGTTAGAAACCACAGTTGATAATTGCGAAATTTGATGATCTTATTGGAACTCTTGTAACATATGAACCATTTTAATTGGAAAAACTTGACTTAGCACATCTATTATGCATTGTGTATCATACTCAGACGACTACTGTTAGATTTATGCATTGCTTTAGTTCTCCCACGTCATTTGTTACTTTTGTCATTCTGGACATAGTGGTCTTCCCCTGAGTTGTGGGTTGGGAGGTTTAGTGGCTTTGGATGCATTGTACTCGTGTCTGGGGACCGAGTAGAGTTGGTAGCAGTCTGTAGATTGTTTATCATTGAGATAGTGACATGTGGATCTGGGATCTTTGGGAGATGGTCATTGTGACAGTATGGATTCTTAGTTAGCGAGTGAGACAGTGATTGGATCATAGCCTGCAGGAGCCATATTTGAGATCGACAGAGATGCGCGGATACTTTGCTCGGTGGGGTCGCTACCCACGAGTGCCACTCCGGAGTTGGGCTTGCTACTTCTATCGCGGCTTGTCGATGTTGGTGTCCCTCTGGCTGAGCCAGTTTTGGCAGTCATGGACATCGTCCCTCTGGCTGAGCCAGTTTTGGCAGCTATGGACATACCTACAGCAGTAGGTAGGCGCAGGTTTGACTGGACCGTTTTGGCAGTCAGTTTGGATTGGGTGACTTGAGTCGAGTATCAGTAGAGACATATTGGTCTTCGGTCCTTTTCCTTGAGCATCTTAGATAGAGGCATAGTAGCAGTAAATGTTTTACTTTCCAGCTTTTCTATACTGCATTTCTTGTTACTTTATGCCTCTTGTAGACTTAGTGGGCAGGCCGTCGGGCTTGTTGGCGGCACCCACTGAGAACTACTGTGGGAGGTAGTTCTCACACCCGTTGTAGTGTCTTTTCCCCAGGGACTTCAGCTCCAGTTCCTGCGGTGCTCGTTGCTGATCCAGCTCCTACTGACCGAGGTAAGGGAATCGCGAGGTAGATCCTTTTTCCCTTTCAGCTTCAGCGAGAGGTAGAGGTACCCGATGTACTTTTTGGTTGTGTCTGTTAGTATGAGAGATCTTGTAGTGAGGGATCGAGTTGTACTCTTTTGTTTTCTTTTGAGAGACTCCTGTATTCAGGTGAGGTTATTATGTATATTATGTGAGAGATTGTTCTTTTCCCTTTTATAGCTAGTTTTCTTTTACAGCTCTGATATCTGTTAGTTTAGATACTTATTTGCAGGTTAGACGCTACGTCTCTACGGGGCTTCCTGTAGGGGCGGCGGATCTGTTGGCGAGCCCGGGGTACAGTTCCGACCCCGGGGCGTGACACGAACCGTTTGGGCCTTGGATACAATCGAACTGGAGACAGTCCTAGTTCGAGTGAAATAATTTTTGTGCCCCAGTCGGCGTCTCCTCCTCCGACGAAAATCAATGCATCCAACGACAACAAGCCTACCTCACCTACTTCGGGTTCAACAAGTACAAAGGTATGTTTTCGTTGTGGTTTTGCAGAGCATATAAGAAGAGATTGTAAGATTGGAGCAAAACGATCAAATCAAGCACCTCTTGCAACAACTACCAACGAGTTCATCCCCTGGAAATCAAAGAAAAATTTTTCAAAAGAAAAGAACATTGGTAGTACATCAAACAAGACGACGATGTCAAAGAATAGCGATCAATCAAACAAGACGCTTTCACCAAGAAGAATAACTTCACAATCATTGTCGACGTACTCCAAAACTCAAAAGGTTTGGGTGCGCAAAGGTGAAATCTTCCCTTGTCTTGTTGTTCATACTTCTTTACATGCTTATGACAACTCGTCTTGGTATCTGGATAGTGGGTGTTCCCGTCACATGACCGGTGACAAAAAATTATTTTCAAACTTTAGAGAAAACCTCCGGAGGACTTGTAGTTTTCGGAGACAGTCGTTCTTCAAAAATTATTGGGAAAGGGACAATCACTATTCCAGAAGGCCCGGTTTTGAACAATGTTTTATTTGTTGAAGGCCTTAAGACTAACCTCATTAGCATTAGTCAATTATGTGATAATGGCTTTTCAGTTAAGTTTTCTTCTGCATAATGCATTGTAACTGATAAGGACCATTTATTCTTTTTGAAAGGGGTTAGGTCTGAAAATAATTGCTATGTAGTTCCTAACAAAATTTCTGAACAGGTAACCTAGTGTCACTTGATAACGAAACACTTTGGCATGAAAGACTTGGTCACATCAATTTTAAGGAACTAGCTAGAATTTCTAATAAAGACGTGGTTAAGGAAGTTCCTAAACTATCTTTTAAAGAAAACATTGTGTGTGGAGGTTGTCAAAAGGGAAAACAATCAAGGGCCACGCACAAGAACTTAAACCACGTGGGAACCAAACGGCCATTAGAATTACTGCACATGGACTTAATGGGGCCGACTCGTCAACCAAGTTTGGGAGGTAAATGGTACATTTTTCTTATGGTTGATGATTTCTCTAGATTTTCATGGGTAACATTTTTAAAAGAGAAAGCGGATACTTTCGATTCTTTTCATGAGATATGTCATCGTGTTATGATGGAGAAAAATGAAAAGATCGTTCGTGTTCGAAGTGATAGAGGTGGATAATTTATAAATTCAAAATTCATTAATTTTTGCACTTCCAATGGTATAAAACATGAATTCTCTGCATCCTATACACATCAACAGAATGGTGTAGTCGAGCGCAAAAACAGAGTAGTACAAGAGATGACACGTGTTATGCTTCACAGCCGGAAACTCCCATTACACTTTTGGGTTGAAGCAGTTAACACCGCGGTTTACGTAATTAATCGTGTTTATTTGCGCCCGGGTACTTTAAATATACCATATGAGCTATGGTTTTGTAGAAAACCGAATATCAAATATTTTCGAATCTTTGGGAGTCGCTGTTACATTTTACGTGATCGCGAAAATCTTGAAAAATTCGACTCTCGAAGTGACGAAAAAATTTTCATGGGTTATTCTACAAACAGTAGAGCATATCGGGTTTTTAATCTCGAATCTAAAACGATGGTAGAATCTTTTAATGTTAAAGTAGATGAAGCTTTTCATTTTGCATCTGATAAATCTACCCCTGATATGTCTCTTGATGATGATACTCCTGTAAATGCATCTTCTCATAATAATTCTTTCGATAATGTTGATGCATCTCATGATTCTCCTAGTTTATCTGATATGCAGGAATCATCACACATACCTCCGAGCACTCCGTTACCTCAAACGCTACGTATCTTCAAGGATCATCCAGAGTCAAATATTATTGGAGACCCACAAGAAGGAGTCAGGACTCGGAGACAGTTGGTTTGTGGAGTCGCATGTTACGTCTCCATGTTGGAACCAAAGAACGTTGATGAAGCTCTTCAGGATGATTATTGGATTGAAGCAATGTAAGAAGAGCTCCATCAATTCGAAATAAACAAAGTCTGGGAACTAACGAAGCCTCCAAAGCAACACAACATAATTGGTACTAAGTGGATTTTCAAGAACAAAAAAAACGAGGATGGTACCATTATTAGGAACAAAGCACGCCTAGTTGCTCAGGGCTATTCACAAATTGAAGGTATAGACTTTGATGAGACGTTTGTTACGGAATTTGAGTTGGCGTATTTCGTGAAAGTATTAAGTCTTGAAGATTGAAGATGAAAGAAGTTTGGATCATATACCTCAATCTCAAGAAAGAAGAATTCAAAAGGATCAGGTATGTTTAACTAAAGATTTTTGGTAATCCGAATACTTCTTGTAGTGTAGAAACACTTGGAAGAATTTTTAATTGCATAAAAATTAAAAACTGGACATGGGACATGTTCAGGATCCGGATCAGACCTTGCAATCCGGATCCCGAAGGGTGATTGTTCATTGGCAATTTCAATCCGGATCCTAGGCCATTCCGATCCGGATCCCGAACATGGGATTTTGCTGAATTGCATGAACGATCCGGATCGGGCCCTGCAATCCGGATCCCGAACCCTTGGATTTCTGGAATCGTCTATCACGCTACGACGATCCGGATCGCAGTAAATCCGATCCGGATCGCCGTCCGTAAAATTTCCAGAAAAAGGCAAGTTTTTGATCCTTATCTTCTTCCAATGGTCTCTAACCTATAAATAGACCCTTTATTCATTTTCTAGGGTATCGGATATAATAGAAAAATACGACCGAAAGGGAAAAATCCACATATAGAGAAGAAAGGAAATCAATAGATTAATTCTATGTTTCTTCATCTATATTGATTGATTTGATTCTAGGTTTTCCAAACTCAGATTTTGAGTAGAATCAAATCAATGAATACTTAGATGGTATTTCCGATCTATTTCTAATCTAAGTATTCGGCGGATCATCACCACCCAAAAACAACGATTTACCCTAAATCGGCGCGTGGACTCGCGTGGCCTTGTGGATTCAAGGTGCAACCGCTCTCGTGGATTCGGAGCGAGGTACGTTCGTGGATTCGAAGCGTGCTACTGGGTGAAGACCGTGGATTCGGTCGGACGTCGTGGACTCGACGTTGGACGCTGAGGATTCGGCGTTGGGCGCAGATCGTGGATTCGAGAAGCGTCGTGGAGCGAGCGGAGAAGATCTACTAGGAGCGTATGGTAAAAGGTTGAGTCGTCTGTGAGTACGTTATATCACCTTGTACGTGTGTTAATTCTAGTGGATTTCACCGTGTTATCGGTCCCGTGGTTTTTTACTCCGGTTTGGAGTTTTTCCACGTAAAAATCTTGCGTGTTCATTTATTTTTCCGCATTGGGTTTTATTGCGCAATGATTTTTTGAGTGTTTATTGTTTACACCTATTCACCCCCCTCTAGGTGTTTTTTCTCCTATTTAGATCCATATTCATACAACCCAACAAGTGGTATCAGAGCGGGAATAGGGTTGTAAACAATGGTTGAAGGTGGAAACATCAATCGACCCCCTTTCTTCGATGGAACAAATTATGCGTACTGGAAAGTGCGGATGAAAGCCTTTTTAATTTTCATCGACGAACGGGTGTGGCAATCAATTGAATTAGGATGGTCTAATCCAACTGAAATTATTTCTGATGTTCGCACCTTAAAACCTAGGTCGAAATGGACCAAGGAAGAGATAGATTCATCTTCTTACAATGGCAAAGGAATTAATGCTTTATTTAATGCTTTGTCACAAACAGAGTTGTGATGATCCAGACTCCCGCAGGAACTGTGCAACATTAAACAGTGACTATGGAGCTTATTCGGTGAAACAGAGCTTGTAGAATCGAAATTGGACATTTAGCATAGACTCTGCGCGAAAATCGAAGCAAATGGGATTTTTCGGGAGCTTTCGGCAAAATTTTGGATGGGAATTTGGCGAAACGGACGTCGTATTTGGACTCAGCACGCGAAAACGGTCGAAACGGTATATTTACTTTAATTTTTCTGCATCTGGGTACTGTTCACGCCGGAACAGTAACTCCGACCGCCGGAATTACTGTTCCGGCGACCGGCGAGCGGCGGCGGGCGGCGGCGCACGACGGCGGGCAGCGGCGCAGCGGCGGAGCGCGGGGGAGCGCGGCACGGGCAGCGCGGGTAGGCGCGGGCAGGCGCTCGGGTGCGCGGTCCACGGGCCTGGCGTGCACCGGGAGCACCGAATACCCCCCTTGCCACGTGGCGCTTCCCCATTGGATGGCCGGCTTCTAGAAGGCATGGGGGCAGCTGACACGTGGCGCACCCGGATTGGCCGACATCTTCCGGAAAACCCGGAGCGTGGAGCAATCACGTGCACCACGTGGCCACGTGGCAATTTTTCATTGGGCCTGCACAGGCTGTTTGCTGTTTTGTGGACACGTGGCGCTTTCTGGTTGGCCCATTTCAGTGTTTCCTGTTCGGATCCGGATCCCGTGTGGGAATATTCCCTTTGGCCCACTATATATAGAGGTCCCCCACCCCCTCTCTTTGCACCTCGGTTTCCGAGCACTTAGAGAGAAAATCTGAGGTTGAGCTCTCTACAAAATTTCTTCCTCTCTCTCTTCTCTCTCTCTCCTCAGAATTTCAGAATTTCTGGAGTTACAGATAGTGAGTTATCTGCGACGCGGCGCACTGCGACAATTTTTTTTTTAGGCCCATTTCCCGTCGCAGTTCCGTCGAAAATTCACTGCGGGCTAACCAGGTGGAATTTTTGGACGATTTTTGCGACAGCACGACCGTAAGAGGTAGGGCTTCGATTTCCGTGTTGATCATTTTGCTCCGTTTTGTACTTTTGGCACGATTCCCAAGTCCTCTTTGACCCCCCTTTTTGTTGTGGAAATTTCTGGACAGTGTCAACTTCTCCGATTTTTATCTTGGCGTAGGAGCATCAGATCGAGGCATTTTAAGAGTCGATTTTGATCTACTCTTCGCAAGGAACGCAACCGTAATTTTTCTGGATTTTTCTGAGCACTAGTTAGAGGTGAAAAATTCCTCTTTTCCCGTGCTGTCTAAAAAACAGCAAATATTGTGCTTTTTGGGAGTTATATTGAACAGCTGTGCGCTGATTTGCAGGAATTGAGGACTGTGGACAACCAGGAGACTACCTGGGGTGTTGTTTGAGCTGCTCGAGGTGGGCGGTTGTTGCTTACCTCATTTTTGACAAGCTCACTGGGATTACTGGAACTCCCCTAAAATTTAATTGATGAGAACAATTGGGACAAAATAATATGATAATTGATGAGAACAATTGGGACAAAATAATATGATAATTGATGAGAACCATTGGGACTACTAACAAGACTACTAACAGGACTACTAACAGGACTACTAACAGGACAAACTAACAGGACAAACTAACAGGACAATTGATGAAAACCGCTGGGATGAACTCCCCTAAAATTTGATATAACCCCACGGATTATATAATGACTTATGTTGGGACACTGTGATTGGGACAAAGGCTACAATAACTTTTTCCAGTAAATCAATATTCTTTTAAAATAAATATTGACACTTTTCTACAGCTTTTAAATAACTGCATGCTTTCTTGGACATCCAGTTAGCCACTATTTAGTGCTACACTATCATATTGGGACTTGGCATGTTTTATCATTGCATTTAGATGTTGTCGCTCAAGTATGAGCAGGGATTTGGGATAGTGTAGCCAGATCATGGATTTGTGGGGTATTGCGGTGACCGCGGACAGTAGGCGGTTGACCAGATGTTTGTCCTTGCACCAGATTGGGGTTGAGTCTGGTTCATTGCATCAGCTGGGGATTGGGTTTCTGTAGTGGATGGAGTTTCCCACTTTGATCATAGTTATGATCCAGTCCTGCTATATTGAGATATGTGCTACAGAGATACTTGAGATACTGATGACAGAGATGCTTTACTCGTGTGGGTCGCTCCCCTCGAGTGCCACTCCGGAGGTGGGCTTTTTCGGACCCAGCCGTGTGTGCCGGTCTGATACTTATGTTGGGATGCGAGCCGTGCGAGCCGATCCCGCGGTTTCGAGCCGTGTGTGCAGATTCCGCTGAGCAGGCAGTACCAGTTGTTACTGGTGTCTAGATTGGGTTTATTTGGACAGATACTGTTTCTGATGCATGCATACAGTTCTGACAGCATAGTAGTGGTAGTTTACCTGTTTTAGCATCTTATGTATCTTACCACTTCCCCTTTTCCCTTTTGCCTCTAGTAGTCCTAGTGGGTGCGTCAGAGTTGAGGTTTTTACCCACTAGGGGAGGCTGCTGGTTTATCTGGTAGTTCTCACCCCCCATTATTGTTTTCTGTTTCTTTCTTCTCCTTTATTTTTGCAGAGTCATCTGCGGGAGCTGCTAGGCCTTCGGCAGCGGATCGAGGTAAGGGGATCGCCGAATAGATAGATCTCCTGTGAGACTAAGAGCTGTAGATAGATGCTGTACCTTCACTCAGACTGTGGTATTCTCCTTTTATTTGGGTCTGGCTTCCGCCAGCTGATTGTACTATTTGATGTGCTGGGGAGATTATTGTACTTATTACAGTTTTATTTGTATTTCCAGTCTGAGGTACTATGTGGTTCTTCTATTTCAGCATTATGCTCTGTTATTATTATATTATATATGAGCAGGTTACCAGCGCTTCATGTATGCGGTAAATCCCGTGTGCATGGCGGATCTGTTGGCGAGCCCGGGTTCCGGTTTACACCCGGGGCGTGACAAGAGTTCTCTCGCGTCTCGGCATGTGAGACTGCGAAAGAAATCTGGGATGTTCTACAAGTTATGCATGAGGGAACTAACCTTGTGAAGATTCAGAAACTGCAAATGCTTACAAGCAAGTTTGATTCTATTTTCATGGCAGAAAATGAATCTTTCACTAACTATTACACACGATTGCAAGATATCGTAAACTCATGTGCTAACTTGGGAGAGAAGATTCCAGAATTTAAAGTTGTAAGAAAGATATTAAGAACTCTTCCTGAACGATTTCGCCCGAAGGTCGCAGCCATTGAAACAATTAAACACCCGGACGAAATGCGTGTAGAAGAATTAGTTGGTTCTTTGCAAACTTATGAAATGACATTTCCTACTAACTATTCTTCGGGAAAGGCATCCTCTTCTAAGTCTTCAGGTTATGCATTGAAAACTACAAAGGAAGAAGACGCGGATTCATACACCTCAGACGATCACTAGAGCCTATCTATAGAGGATTTTGAGAAGCAACTTGCTCTCTTGACAAGGAAGTTTCGCCGCAACTTTCGAAGGGGTAATCCAAGCAAAACTCCATCCTTCGGAAAGTCGAAGAAAGGCAAGGGTTCTTCAAGTTACAAGTCAAGAAAGCAAGAGAACTTCTCAAAGGATAAGAAAAGTTCAGAGGGACAAGTACAGTGCTTCAAATGTCGAGGCTACGGCCACATTGCAACGGAGTGTCCCAACAAGAATCCGGCAAAGAAGAAGGCGATGCAAGTCGTCACCTGGGATGACAACTCAACGTCAAATGAGTCATCCTCAAGTGATGAAGAAGACAACGCGACAGCATTCCACGCGTCCACTACATCTTCACCCTTCATGTGCTTGATGGCTAGTACCTCCGATTCCTTGTCCAACTCCTCCCATGTTGAAAAGAACGCTACAGACGACGAATCGAGTAATTCTGAAGGTGAAGATTTTGCTCTTGCCTACCATAAGCTTTTGAGGGATTCAAAGAAACTGGCAAAGCAAAATCGGAGTTTGAGAGGGAGATTGCAGGATCTCGAAGAAGAAGCAAAAAGGGCATCTTCTCTCTCAAACGCTCTTGAAGTGGAAAGGGATAATCTAGCCAAAGCAAATGTTTCCCTTCAAGAGGAAAATGAGCTTTTTGAGAAAGAACATGAGAAATTGGTGGATAAAGCGAATTATTTCTCAAAGCTCTACGATGAGGCTCAACGGGATAAAATGGAAATGACAAAGACCATACTCCAACTAAAGGACGATTTAAAGCGATTCTCTTCAGGAAGGAGTAAGTTGGATAGGCTTCTTGGTCTTGGTCAAACTAATCGGTTCGGCCTCGGATACACTCAAACTGGAGACAGTCCAAGTTCGAGTGGTACAGTTTTTGTGCCTCAGTCGGTATCTCCTCCTCCGACACCGGAATTCACGACAACCAACGACAACAAGCCTACTTCATCCTCTTTGGGATCGTCAAGAACTAAGGTATGTTTTCGTTGTGGCTTTTCAGGGCACATAAGAAGATTTTGCAAGATGGGAGCCAAACGCTTAACTCAAGCACCTCTTGCAATGACTACCACAAAGGTGATTCCTCAGAAATCAATTGCAAATCAATTGAAGGAAAAGAGCCTTGGTAGTTCACCGCGCAAGACGACTTCATCAAGGAGCAGCAATCGAACGAACAAGACGCTTTCACCTAGGCGAGTAACTTCACGACCATTACCAACGCATTCCAAAAAGGTTTGGGTGCGCAAAGGTGAAATTTTTCCGTGTCTCGTTACCAATATCTCCTTGCATGCATATGATAGTTCGTCTTGGTATCTGGATAGCGGGTGTTCCCGTCACATGACCGGTGACAAAAACTGTTTTCAAACCTTTGAGAAAATCTCCGGAGGACTTGTTGTTTTCGGAGACGGTCGGTCTTCCAAGATTGTTGGAAAAGGAACTATCGCTATTCCGGATGGCCCGGTTCTAAATAATGTGTTATTTGTTAATGGCCTTAAGACTAACCTCATAAGCATAAGTCAACTTTGTGACAATGGTTATTCAGTTAATTTTTCATCTGATGAATGTACTGTAACTGACAAGAACCATGTTTTCTTTTTAAAAGGGGTTAGATCAGAAAACAATTGTTATGTAGTTCCTCATAAAATTTCTGAAAAATGTAACCTAGCTTCTTTGAAAAATGAAACTCTTTGGCACGAAAGGCTAGGTCACATAAACTTTAAGAAACTTGCTAGAATTTCAAACAAAGATGTGGTCAAGGGGGTTCCTAAACTTTCATTTGAACAAAACATTGTGTGTGGCGGTTGCCAAAAGGGAAAACAGTCAAGGACCGCATACAAGAACTTGAACCACATTGGTACAAAACGGCCTTTGGAACTTTTGCACATGGATTTAATGGGGCCAACTCGTCAACCATCTTTGGGAGGTAAATGGTATATTTTCTTATTGGTTGATGATTTCTCTAGATATTCTTGGGTAGCATTTATAAAAGAGAAAGCTGATACTTCACTACAAGAAAAGGCGCATGTAGAGGCGGTTTTCAGGCAATGTAGAGGCGGTTTAAACCGCCTCTACAAATTGTAGAGGCGATTCTCGCAACCGCCTCTAAACCGCCGGCGTAGACGCCGCCTCTACAACGTAGAGGCGGTTTTAGCGACCGCCGGGGAAGCGCAGAGGCGTTATGTAGAGGCGGTTATGACCGTCCCCACATTTTTATTTATTTATTTTTTATTTATAATCAGTTAATAAATTTTAACATATAGAGGCGGTTTAAACCGCCTCTACAGATTATTTTTTTGTAGAGGCGGTTTAAACCGCCTCTACAAAAATTAGTCTACAGAGGCGGTTTAAACCGCCTCTACATATTAATATGGAAAAAGGCAATATGTAGAGGCGGTTTAAACCGCCTCTACAAGCCAAATCAGAATAAAATATAATATTAATAATATATATATAAAAAAAATTTATATTTCTCATCAAACAACAACAAACATAATTAATACAAGTCTCAACAACAACAGAAAAGATATATCATCAACAATATAAACATTAACACAAGTCTTAACAATAAATTAACATTCCAATTTTTGATCAAAATATCCAAAACACAATCTCATTCAATTTATATCCAATAGCATATAGCAAGATACTAAATAACAAAAAGTGTAAATAATTTTAAGAGTAGTCAACATTCGAGTTTTCTACATTACGAAAATTTAAATTGTTCGACGGTTTCCTTCACTTGTAAGTTCATGACTTGCATTCGATGGTTGATGATGATTAGGAGAAAATGCATCAATCGGATTGATATTGCCACCCGCACCCTATCCAATAATGTAAAATATATATGTCAATGATATGAAAATACAAAAATATTTAAGTATATTACTAATAATGACTTGTGATCAAATTAATATACCTGAGTATTTGATAGTAGTGACGTCCTTAAGTGATCCATTTCCCGTCGCATTTCCTCTCGCATCTCTCTAACTGATTTGCATGAGGTTCTACTGTCGCTTGTTGTGGGTCTACCATTTCATCAAGTTCATTTATAGGTATTTCTGCTTCATTAGTTGTCGCACTGTTAAGACCAACAGTATCACATAAAAGTCCATATACATCATCCAACCTTTCAAAATTTTGGGTGATAGGATTATACTCTTGCACATGTGAAACTTCTTGCATAGGTTGAGAAGTTGAAGTACTATCAACGGTATTAACTGAGGAAGAACAAAAAACTTCGACTAGAAGAACAAAAAACATAATATTAGTAATCTTTATATAATATTAGAAATAGATCTCATTTAGTTTTTTAACCTTCTCACCTTTACTAACTTAAGTATGTTTCTTTTGGGGATGAATTCTCATCTTACGAAGTTCTTTTGATTTCGCCGTAGATCAAAATTATGGCCTTGATTTGTTGAGACTCCCTAAGCAATGCAAAAAGAGAACCAGTTAGATACAATCAATATTATCAAATTAGATCAAAATGTTCTTGCTTTTTTTCATAGACTCTGATTTCTAACATGTTCGAGACTCGTTGTTCTTACCTTTAACTTATACTATACCTGATGAACATTTCTTGTTTGTTTTATTTGCAGTTTTTATAGAAATAGAAGGATTTTTAGAATCTAGGCCAAACAAGCGCTCAGTTGATACAAAAGTCATAAAGCTATTAATAAAACAAATAAGAAGAGTATCATATCGGTAGATGATAATGTACAAATGGAGAACCAATATGAAGCATCTAATTATTGTCTAAGATGACAGAGATTCCAATAGCCGGTACTAAGTTCACAACTCATGATTAAGCATCTAATAATTGTTTAAGATGGCCTTCAGGTATTAAAGATTAAGAGCTAACAAAACTTAAAAGCTCATTGCAGAACATAATAAACAAATCAAGAGACAATGTTCTCATTCTAGCTAGAGCATAATAAACAAATCAAGAAACAATGTTAATCTTATACTGTCGCGCCGCTCTGACGATAAAAGCTAAAGATCTCACAAAAGAATTGTAGTGAAAAGAAAAGCCAGAAAAAATTAACATAGTGCTGCTGCTTCCTTTCACGAGTTTCAAGATAGTGTCGAGGAATTCATCATTAGTGCTCCAAATATTAACCTACTGCGGCAAGATGTAATCAGCAATCACAATATGATTTTGGTTGACTGCAGCTCTGAAGTGATATGGTATTGAGATGAACACAAACAAAAAAGGGTCTGCTGCTTTTAAGAACTTGAAATGAAAAGTGTTTCTATACGTGTTTGGTTCCTCAGTAATGTCACCAAAATTTCTGGAGATAAGATGTTAATGTGTTTGGTTCAACAACCTATTTGATGAAAATCATGGCAATAGTATAGAAAATTAACTTTAATCCACACAATATTCTTTTAGCATGATATAAAATACATTCATAACAAATACCGAAATCAATATTACAGTAAGAAATCAAACTTTATATATTGAAGGGCACAAGAATCCTCTTACTTGAAGTTGACCGGAATAAAGACGTAATCCTTCTCAAAAATATTCACTTTTCGAGTCCAAAACACAAAAAGTGGAACCTTTGCTTCTCGTTAGGTGGAATTTTGTTCTTCAAGTATATGCAATCAAGTAAACAACAATTATCCCTACACAAAAGATATGGAGAAGAAAGTCAAAAGTAAAGGCTTCAATTTATACAGCTTTACATGGAGAGAAATTTTCAGAAAACAATATCCCTATTCAAATTAGAATAGTAATTGACTACACATATAAAGTTATACTTGATCCAGACAAATCTTGGAACTCTTGAAAGTTGCAGATTGTATGCTAGAATTTAAAAGTGGTAAAGAATACATTACAAGATACAGAAGCCTATGTGATTGACCACAAAATTCAAGTACATAACTTGGTTATTGTGTATTGGTTGCCACTAAAGAGTCAACAGAAAAGTGTAAATAAATTCAAGAAACGAGGAAAAATATTAAAGAAAGAGACAGTAAATTTTCCATAGCAATTGATTAACAATTATGTTCCAACTTTTGACATTCCTCTGCAGAAATCCTTCTAACATATCCATCAAACAATCAAACAGAATTTGATTCGCACAGGTAGTACTTGATGCAGAAATCATGCAGTTGATGTCCAAGAATCCAGAAGAAAGGAAAACATTTGACACCTCCAAAGTCCTAAGAGATTTCACAAAAGTTAATGCCAAGAAAAAAATTCATAAAGAAGAAAAAGGATATGTACTGTTCTTCTTGTATATACAACTCATTTACAATCAAGTTAGTTTCTAGAATTAACCATTTAGCCATTAGGGTAATATGACCATTTATTCAACTGCCCCTTGATTGAATCATGCTTTAACGCTCAAGCTCCAACAGAAAACAGTTATTGGCAAAATAAGTAACTTTACGGCGGAGGAGGGCGGGGGCCGAGGAGGCAGTAGTTGTCGGCGCTCTACGGCGGCGCCGGAGCTCGGCCTCTGCGTCGCAGGGTCGCGGAGGCCGAGGAGGCAGAGGTGGCGCCGTGCCCTGCTGCCGCACCGGAGTGCCGCTGGAGCTTGGCCTCTGCGTCGCCGGGTCGCGGAGGCCTAGGAGGTAGAGGCGGCGCCGCGCCCTGCGGGGAGTCGCCGAGGAGGACGAACCGCCGCGCCCTGCGAGGAGCCGCCGAGGAGGACGAACCGCCGCACCCTGCGAGGAGCCGCCGAGGAGGACGCCGCTGACAGGAGAGGGGAGAGTGGGTAGGTGGGAGGAGATGGTTTTGGGGAAACTTAGGGTTTTTTTTGAGTGAAAAGAAAAGAGGGGAAGAAAAGGGTCGAGAGTGGGTGGGTGGGAGGAGATGTTTTGGGGGGAAACTTAATTAGGGTTTTATTTTGGGAGAAAAAAAAAAAAAAAAAAAAAAAAGAGGGGAAGAAAAAATTTCAGAATTTTTTTTTTTTAACATGTAGAGGCGGTTGTGCCAAACTGCCTCTAAGACGACTCTACGGTAAAATATAGAGGCGGTAACAATAACCGCCTCTACGCAACCGCCTCTACATGCGCTCTTTCCTGTAGTGCTTTTGATTCTTTTCACGAGATTTGCCATCGTATTATGATTGAAAAGAATGAAAAGATTACTCGTGTTAGAAGTGATAGAGGCGGAGAATTCATAAATTCAAAATTCATTGATTTTTGCACTTCAAACGGCATTAAACATGAATTCTCGGCACCCTATACACCTCAACAGAATGGTGTAGTCGAGCGCAAAAACCGTGTTGTACAGGAGATGGCACGTGTTATGCTTCATAGCCGGAATTTACCGTTATATTTTTGGGCTGAAGCGGTGAACACTGCTGTCTATGTAATTAATCGCGTTTATTTGCGCCCGGGGACTTTAAATACACCATATGAACTATGGTTTTGTAGAAAATTAAATATCAAATATTTTCGTATCTTTGGGAGTCGATGTTTTATTTTACGTGACCGCGAAAATCTTGGAAAATTTGACTCTCGAAGTGACGAAGGGATTTTCTTGGGTTATTCTACAAACAGTAGAGCATATCGAGTTTTTAACTTAGAATCTAAGACGATCGTAGAATCGATAAATGTTAAAGTAGATGAAGCTTTTCACTTTGCATCTGAAAAATCTACCCTCGATATCTCTCTTGATGATGATACACCTGCTAATGCACCTTCTAATAACAATTCTTTCGATAATAATGATGCATCTAACGGTTCTTCAAGTTTATCTGATGTGCAGGAATCATCTCAAGTACCTCCGACTACTCCATTACCTCAAACGTTACGCATCTCCAAGGATCATCCTGAATCGAACATCATTGGAGATCCACAAGAAGGAGTCAGAACTCGGAGACAATTGGTTTGCGGATTCGCTTGCTACGTATCTTTAATCGAACCAAAGAATGTTGATGAAGCTCTTCAGGATGACTACTGGATTGAAGCAATGCAGGAAGAGCTCCATCAATTTGAGCGAAACAAAGTCTGGGAATTAACGAAGCCTCCGAAGCAACACAATGTGATAGGTACCAAATGGATTTTCAAGAACAAGAAAAATGAGGATGGTACTATCATCAGGAACAAGGCAAGACTAGTTGCTCAAGGCTACTCTCAAGTAGAAGGTATAGACTTTGATGAAACTTTCGCCCCTGTAGCTAGACTCGAGTCCATTCGTATCCTTTTTGCTATTGCTTGTCATTTTAAAATCAAATTATTTCAAATGGACGTTAAGAGCGCATTTTTAAATGGGTTTTTAAATGAGGAAGTTTATGTGGCTCAACCGAAAGGTTTTGTGGACCATAAACTACCTAACCATGTTTTTCGTCTGAAAAAGGCTCTTTACGGTCTGAAACAAGCACCGCGAGCATGGTACGAAAGGTTGACAAAGCACCTTTTGGAAAAGGGCTATACTCGAGGGGGAGCTGACAGGACTCTCTTTGTGAAGCATTATCAAAACAATTTCATTGTAGCACAAATCTATGTCGATGACATTGTATTTGGCGCAACAAGAGATAATGATGCTTCTAAATTCGCGGAGACCATGGAAAGCGAATTTGAGATGTCCATGATGGGCGAATTGACTTATTTTCTTGGATTACAAGTTAAACAAAATGATGAAGGTATTCACTTGTGTCAATCCAAGTATGCAATGGAGTTGGTCAAAAAGTTTGATCTAGAAAATTCTAAGGATTTTCCGACTCCAATGGGAACTAGCCATAAGGGACTTGGAAGTGAATCACATAGTGAGAATGTAGACGAGAAACTGTATCGCAGTATGATTGGAAGTCTACTTTATCTCACGGCTAGTCGCCCGGATATATCCTTCAGTGTTGGGATTTGCGCGAGATATCAATCAGCACCAAAGGAGGTTCACCTGAAAGCGGTGAAACGGATCATCCGATACATCAAAGGAACAATAAATTTCGGAATTTGGTATCCTATGGGAACAAGTTTGGATATTGTTGGATACTCAGATGCCGATTGGGCAGGATCAGTGGATGATCGGAAAAGCACGAGTGGTGCATGCTTCTATCTTGGCCATTGCCTTGTTGCATGGCACAGTAAAAAGCAAAACTGCATAGCACTCTCGACTGCCGAAGCGGAGTACATTTCAGCGGGAAGTTGTTCAACCCAATTGATTTGGATGAAAAGCGTGTTGAGCGACTTCCGGATTTCAGCATCTTCGGTAACCATTCTTTGTGACAACACTAGTGCTATAAACATTTCTAAAAACCCTGTGTTGCACTCTAGAACAAAACATATTGAACTTAGATATCATTTTCTTAGAGAGCTAGTTGAATCAAATATTCTTCAACTGTCATATATTTCAACTGAGGATCAATTAGCTGATATCTTAACAAAACCTTTGGATCAAAAACGTTTTATTCACTTGCGTAAAGCAATTGGCATGCTTTCCTTGAAATAACCTCTTTTGAAACCTTTGCTTAGGTTAGGTTTTGTTTTTGTTTGTGTTTTTGTTCTTTATCTATGTTTGTACATAGGACATTAATTGAGCATTGATCATAATTGACTTTAATTGCATCTTTTCACGCATTTAGAAATTTATTATGCTTTTGATATCATAATATTTCAATGTTGCAATGATCATTTATGTTAATTAAGTCATCTTTTAAGTGATCAAAGTCAATTTCTCTCTCAATGATCTCTTGGTATAGTCATTATCTTATTTGATTGCTTAGTCGAGTATGAATGCGAGATCAATTTTTGGTTGAATACCTTATATATTAAATAATTGATAGCCAATTGAGGGGGAGTCAAAGAAAAGTAAAATGCTCAAAAGATGTGGAAAGAGTTACATCCCAATGAGGAGTGTGAAAACTACCACCACATGGAAAAAGAAAAAAAAATATACCCCATGTATGCAAAGCAAATTTTTATTTTAAAAATTGATGATGAAATGTATGTTGAAATACTTGACTCTGTCAAATTTCAAGGTTGGTATAAGGTGGGATTTTTGATGAAAGATGCTCAAAGAGCCACTCTCTTCAACAGATTGTCTAGATATATTATCTAACTTATCTGGGATTTCAAACATCTATTGATCTTGGTATTTCATTTTCTTTACCAAAATTGATGATTTGATAAAGGCATTACGCATAAGATCAGGTTAGATGTGATTGAAGTTGTTCAACTTTAAGAGTTTTAATTTCCATAAATTTTCGTTTCATTTTTGAGTATTTTTGATAGATTTGGTATAATCTATTTCTTGTTGTATGAAACGATGAGTTTTGCTTAAAGTTGATATGCTAAAGTGCTTACATACTTTTTCTGGATTTTATAGAATTTTTCTGAATTTTTCTGATGAAAAAGTTGGAGCCGATCCGGATCGGACTAAGTTGATCCGGATCCCGAACGCAGGCTTATTCCTGCGGGTGGCCGATCCGGATCAAAATCTCGTTCCGATCCGGATCACGGCTAGGGTTTTGATAAGAACAAGAGGGTTTTGATTTCTTTTGCTACAATCTTTTGTTCTCACTACACCAAAACTAATTTTTGCTGGCACTTTTGTGGTGGCATTTAGAAAAAAAGCCACCAAAAATAAATTTTTGCCGGCAGTTTTTTAAAAATGCCGTTAAAAAAAATTATATTTATTTTATTTTATTTATTTGTTTAATCTTAAAAAAAATTATATTAAAAATATCAAAAAAAAAAATTTACTGGCATTTTTTTAATGGCTTTTGCAAGAAATGCCACTAAAATTTAATTAATACTGGCATTTGAATTAATTGCCAGCAAGTAATTGTCAGCAATTAAAACTGGCATTTGTATTAATATGTTTAATCTATTACTAATTTAAAAATTTATCCTACCAAATGCCAGGAAAGAAAAATTTAATTCCCGCGCACGTACGGTCGCGATAGCGCGCAGGCGAAATTTTTTTCCAGCTATCGCGCGCAAGAAAGGAAAAAAAAAAACCAAAAAATTTCCCTAGCTCCTTCCCTAAATTAACCGCACGCAAGCCTTCTCCCTATCTCTCTGCACGCTAGCTCCCCCAGCCACCGTCTCCCTGCGGCCACCTCTACGGCGCGCCTCCGCCGCCTCGGCCAACGCCTCCCCTGCGGCCATCCATCCCGCGCGCAAGCCTTTCCCTGTCCGCTCCCCCGGCCGCCACGGCCTCCCCTGCGACCACCTGTACCGCGCGCCTCCACCACCATTAAGCTGCCGTAGATAATTAAGGTTTCCTCTAGCTTCCCCCCTCCACCACCATCGATCTGCCGCGCGTACCCTATTTTTCTGGCAGAAGCTTTGCGACTACTGACATTTCCACGCACGCGGTGTCGTCGATGCTCTCAGGCTGAAGATCGAAGATTTGTGGAGCGTCTTCTCCAACTACGGTCGGAGCTCTGTCCAGGTTCGAGCGTCTTCTCCAACGACGCTCGGAGCTCTGTCCTGGTTCAAGCGTCTTCTCCAACGACACTCGGAGCTCTGTCCAGGTTCGAGCGTCTTCTCCAACGACATTAGAAGCTCGAAGCTCTGTCAAGGTTCGTGCGGGACATCAATTTTTTTTTCTTCATCAGTTTTTATGACATATATAGCATAGTGCGTCAAATTTTTTTTTTTCTTCTGGGGGATGTCATATGTCTGTCTTCATCTTAAGCTGCCCACATGCTGCTCTCACTTTTTATGACATAGGAGAACTTGTGATCCAACATGGAAATCAAATTGAAGTTTCACTATACAAATATAATATAATATAATATATATATATATAGTGAGACAAGATCGGGATTGTCAATAGAGCAGAATTGAGAGGTACTCTAATTTAGAATGGCCCAAAGTTGAGATCTATATACACTTTCACCTTAAAGAACAAAGAAGAATAAAATTAAGAAGTTTTAGTTATATTCTAGTGTTTACTCAAGAAGTTTTAGTTATATTCTAGTGCCTACAAGAAATTAAGAATGGCCCAAAGTCGACTTTCACCTACAAGTCACCAGAATTTAATAAAGAAATTCTAAGACTAGATTTAATTTCACCTTAAACTTTCGTACCTTAAACTTAAACTTCTCAACTTTCTTTAAATCCCATGCTAATTCGGAGCATTAAGACTTAAGACTAGATTTAAGGCACAGAATTTGGAGCACCAGAATTTTACCTTAATTTCTTTAATTTCTTGTAGGCACTAGAATACTTGTAGGTGAAAGTCGAGAAGTTTAAGTTGTAGGCACCAGAATTAAATTTCACCTTAGAGGTACTCTAATTTAAGACTTAAGACTAGATTTAAGAAGCTTTCGTACCTTAATTTCTTTAAGTCGAGAAGTTTAAGTTGTAGGCACCAGAATTTAATTTCACCTTAGAGGTACTCTAATTTAAGACTTAAGACTAGATTTAAGAAGCTTTCGTACCTTAATTTCTTTAAATTATATTTTCACCACATAGAATACTTGTAGGCACTTAATCAAGTTGATAGGGTTAGATCTCACTGTTCATTGTGAGTGTATTATGTGGTACCAGTTAACTGAGCTATGTTACAACTTACAAACACCACCAAAGAATCATGGGTTAATCTACAAAGTTTGCAAAATTAAATCCCATGCTAATTACTGTATGTTAACATGAGTAGTCGTGTAGCAATCCACCAGTTTGATTTCAAAAATTGATATCTCCTCATCAGGCCACGCAACTTTAAGAAAAGATAGAAACAATTCCAAGTGGATACCTCAGAGTGAAAGCCAATTTGATAGCTACAAGTTTTTGCCTCAATAAACAGTGTCTTTATATATGAGTACACTATTTAAGTATAATAATATATAAATATATTTATATATATATATATATATATATATATATATATATATATATATATATATATATATATATATATATATATATATATATATATATAAAGTATTAGATTAGATGCGTAGAACGTAACACATGTCAAAAGATTAACCCATATATGGTTATACCAATATACACTATGCAAGTATATATTATCATGCTAAAATAGATACATAACAATGTTTCAGAGAATGAGTGAAGCATAGTATTCAAATCTTTTCTTTTCCTCGTAATTTTGAAACAGCCCGACAAGCACTAGCTATAGGAAGAATCATTGAACACAACCTTATAGTTCATGACAAGAGTGTTGTATATGATGGAATTTATTGTTTATTGCTGCATTAGCTATTCCATTTTGACAAAATATGTATTTTTTTTAGCACTTGCAGTAAAGCTAATAAAGCACTATATGCATTAGCTGTTCCAAGAATGATTGTAAGATGGTGCATCTGATTGCATGCTGATGCTACTCAAATCTTACTTCTTGTTTTCCTGGATGAACCAAACTTTGGATGTCATATGTGATAGATGGACCAAAATTGGGAGTTAATGCAGGTTTTCTTTAAAAAAAGTCTAAGATGGTACCCTATTATGCTCTCTGCTTTTGAGATCCTTCAAGGTACTCATAATAGATTCTATGCTGTCCTTAACTTAAAAAAAAAGAGTCTATATTTGGCAAGCCTAGCATGTTTTTGAGGCAGATGGTCCACTTTTGGCTCTTCCTTTCTTACTTAAAGAGTAAGCTTGGAATTTCTCTTCTTGCTTGTTTAATAAGCCTTAAAGATTAAAGAAGGGGGACAGGGAAAGGCCTGAGAATGCCATTTAAGACTCTCTTATGCTTATTCTGATTCTTGTTCTGATTCCTACCATGGATGGATGAATGGATGGATGGATTTGAGGTTCTTCACCAATACTAACGGATATGTGAATATCTTTTTTTTTTTTTTTTTATTTAATTTTTTGCTTTAGTTGTCAATTTATGCTCATGCTATTGATATTCTTGCTTGAGGATTTGCTTGCCTTCCCTTTTTGTTTGCTAGCCCCCACCATAGCTTATACAAACAGAGTGGCCGGACTTTATATATATATATATATATATATATATATATATATATATATATATATATCTTAGTTTTCAAGCAAGAATTATTTAACTTTCCAGTCCTATATATAATTGAGATGCTATCTATGTCCTTGCAGGCTGCAACTAATCTGGTCCTACTTTTACAACCTTTTTACTCAAGTAATGCCTTTATGTTTAGCAGTAAAAGGTTAGAGAAACTCTAATTGGTGCCAAATGCTAGAATGAGTGTTAAGAGATCCTCCATAAAAGTTGATAAATTCTCAAGTATCAAGCTAACGAGTGCCAAATATCACTTTAACTCTTGCTGAATGATCAATCTTGGTTTGGTTTCGTTTGGTTTGAAACTTTCGCCCGACTCAAAACGTGGACTAGATTTTATATGAACTTCTAATCATGTAAATGTTAATTAGCTAAATTCAATATATATATATATATATATATATATATATATATAGAAACTGCAAAGTAGATTTGTGGATTGTGATGACATATTAATTCTCCATTTATTGCTTGGCCATCCTATCTTGTAAGTATAATACATATATACATAAACAATGACATGTATTAGTTTGGTAAATATTGAAAATTATTGACCTCAATACATTTGTTTTCTCTAATGTAGGTTAAGCCAGTTAGAAGGTTAAAACAGTGAGAACGTTAAGCTAGGGAGAGAGATTTTGGGGAAACTAGGTAATTTCTCCTTTCTTCACCATTCTTACACATTTAGTATATTTTGTTAAGTTAAGAAAATTTATTTTTTTAATTCTTTGCTGGCATAATAAATTTGACATAGTGTTCCTCAACTATAGGCTTAGGCATAGTGTTCTAATTTGACATAGTGTTCTAATATAAATTTGACATAGTGTTCCTCAACTATAGGCTTAGGCATAGTGTTCTAATTTGACATAGTGTTCTAATAGTGTTCCCCAAGCCTTCTTTAGAACCTGATGCAGATATTTTTATGGATGGAAATTTTATACCTTAAATTTTTCTGTCAACCATCAGGATCTTATCATGAATCTTTTGAATAGCCTGCAACAGGTTGACGTAGTTGATGGTGAGTATTTAATGTTTTAGCAATGATTTTTGAGGAACTATAGTTAAAAAGGCTTGTTTTTCTTCAGGTTCTCAGGCTGGAATGTCTTCGCAAGGTCGCAATTCAGATAATGATATCTTGGTGAGTAGCAATTTTTATCATGATTTGTTCCTTCTGCAAGAGTCAATTCTTCTAATCCACAATAAAACAGCAGGTTTTCTCACTTAATTGTCTTTGAGCTTCATCTTTTTGTGCTGTTTCGAAGTTTAGTTTGTAACATTTCCTGTCACATGTCTCTGTGATATAAGATATGTACATTTTATATTTTGTTTGAATATTTTCTTTTTAAAAAAAAAGAATAAAAAAATATTTGAAGGAGCAGTATGAAGGTGTGCTGAGTTTTGTTCCTTTTTTTTTTGGCCACTTTAAGTTTGTAGTATTGGAATGCATTCTTGTTGAAAGAATTTACCTTTGACCTCTGCGGTTTCTATTTGCTAAAAGTTTGGATGTGCTATTTGGTGCGATTGGGATTAATTTGTTTATCAGTTTTTTTGTGCACTTGGTTATAACATAAGAAATTGGATCCATTGGTTGCGATAAGTTGTTTTGCATTCTTTGGGCAGGTTGAAACAGCAACAACTGAGCGAGAACGCTTGTTGCTTGTCAAAATTTTCGAGTTGGAAGCCAGGTAGGTCAAATCTAACTTTGAAGTGATTTTTTAATAGAAACAATTTAATACAAATAAGCTCATTGACACTGAGGCAGCTACTTACTGTCACTCACGAACAATCTACCTGTAACCTGTGTAAACAAGCGCATGGAAATAACCATGGTTTGATGTGTGTGAAAGTACGGCATACATTGGCTATATACATTAGAGAAACATTATAGGTCTGTTTTAACTCAGTTTGCTACTTTCATTACTTTCTAAATATTGTTAAAAAGTTCGGGAGTGCTTTTAAGGTTGTTAAATGGAGATACAGTTTAGGCAATTGGATATGAATATCATGAAAAACTGTCAAGAGTGGTATAGATTATAAGTTATGGAGCAATTAAACTGAAGTTCGATCATTAGCCCTACGTTTCTTTTTACAATTTCTGTTTGTCTCTCTAATCACATTATGTGGAATTAAAGCTATTAGTGAAAATGTTTGTGGAAATCTCCTTAAAGCACCTGTTCGTTAGACTTGTTTAGTTAGAAAGTAACAATTAGTTCATCCCTAGGTAGTGCCTTTGATTATCTAGAGCATAGGGAAAGTCAAATGGAGAAAATGTTTTTTCTTTTGTTTTTTTTTTTGTAGTAAGCTGAGGCCGTTGAGCTTGTTTTACAAGTTTCCTTTTATTTTAGTCCTTGTTTTCACAATCTCTTTCTTGCTTTTATTAGTTGCCACTTGATTGTCATACTGGTGTGAAATTCATGTGTGTTGCTCATAATTCTCGAAACAAATTGTATGCTTGAAGTGAATTTGAGGATTACAAACAAATTGTTGCTCACAATCTCTTTTTTTCTAATGCAGGTTTGATTAAGTTAAGGAGAAGTAATCTGGTGACTAATTGCAATGTTGATCTCCTCCTTTCCTTCATTTTGTATAGGACTCAAATATGTATTTGAAGTATATATGCCGATACAATTTTGTTGTTGCAATTAATTAAATTGATGGTATTTTTTGTCTATTGAATGTTGATTACATGATATATACTTGAAATTTTATAAATTGATGGTATTTTTTGTCTATTATGGATGTTGATTAGATGATATATATATTCTTGAAATTTTATAAATTGATGGTATTTTGCCTATGACTAAAATTTATTGTGCTTAATTGTAATCATTTGCGTGTTTTTATATATCTTTTCAAAATCTTTGTGTTGCTATGAAATAATTATTTTACCTAATTAAATTATTATTTATAATTTTAAAATTATTTTGGCACCTATGAGTGCCATTAAAACTAATATATAGGCTGGCGTTTTTGAGTGCCGGGAAATGATTGTTTTCCTGGCACTTTTGAGTGCCACTAAAAAGGGATATGCTGGCGGTTTGGAGTGCCGATACAGATCGTTTTCCTGGCACTTATGAGTGCCACTAAAAAGGGATATGCTGGCTTTTTGAAGTGCCGGAACAGATTGTTTTCCTGGCACTTGTAAATGCCACTAAAATGAGATATGCTGGCGGTTTGGAGTGCCGGAATAGAGAGTTTTTGCTGGCACTTGCAAGTGCCGGCTTTACCTTCTATGCTGGCGGTTTTGCTGGCACTTGTAAGTGCCGCCAAAACCTTCTATGCTGGCGGTTTGGTATAAGTGCCGGAATAGAGAGTTTTTGCTGGCACTTGCAAGTGCCGGCTTTACCTTCTATGCTGGCACTTGTAAGTGCCGCCAAAACCTTCTATGCTGGCGGTTTGGTATAAGTGCCGGAATAGAAAGTTTTTGCTGGCACTTGCAAGTGCCGGCTTTACCTTCTATGCTGGCACTTGTAAGTGCCGCCAAAACCTTCTATGCTGGCGGTTTGGTATAAGTGCCGGAATAGAGAGTTTTTGCTGGCACTTGTAAGTGCCGGCTTTACCTTCTATGCTGGCACTTGTAAGTGCCGCCAAAACCTTATATGCTGGCGGTTTGGTATAAGTGCCGGTAAAAGAATTGCCGACGGAGTTTTAGCCGGCATTTTTGACTGCCGCAAAAAAGTGCCGGGAAAAATAATTACCGGCACTTTTTTGTTATTTCCCGGCAGTTTAAAGTGCCGCTAAAAGCCAGTATTGGTGTAGTGTCTTAAGCCTCCAGAGTTTCTCTCTCAAGAAACCTTCCATCTTGGAGCTTTCCTAACTCAAGTTTTTCGATTTCAAGTAAGTTTTATTGATCAAAATCTCGGTTTTTCACAGGTTTTCTATATTTTCACCACAACGTGATGAAATTTCTCTATCTTTTTCGTTTGTGAATGGTTTTTGGTCAAATTTCTTTTGAAATAAGAACTCTGAGTAGATTAGTTTTGATTATATGCTAGGTTTTCTCCTGATTAACAAATTTTTGGGCTTCGATTTCTAAAAATTCTGTTTTAGGGCATATAATAGGAATTTTTGAAAATCATGCAATTGATCTATTTTTAAAATTCTTTTTGCAAAACTAATTTGATTCTTAGTCTCTCTACATGATTATGATTGTTTGGGTACAACTCTTCAAATTTTTGAAAACTGAAAATTTTCATGTTCTTGAGTTGTTCTTCACAGGATTTCAATCTTCTTAAAGCACGCACAGCAATGGTGATCACCTGGATCATTTTTCTACTTGCTGCCATGGTTCATGCTAAGGACACTGTCAAGCCTAAAAGGGCTAAGCGAACAAAGAAGACTCGGAGTGATTCTGAGACAGAATCAGAGACGGCTTCGATTGACTGGGATAACCTCGAGATCGAGGAAAATGTCCCCATTGTCTCAAAAGGGAAAGCTACTGCTGAAGCTTCAAAGGCAAAGCCTCCTCCTACTGCTGCAGAAAAAGGAAAAGCTCCCATGGACCCAAGTCCAATTGGAACAAGAATAAAAACCGGTGCAAGAAAAAGAGGCAATGCTCGGGGCATTTCGATTAACGAACCTATTGCTAGCCAGCCTCCCCAACAAGAATTCATTACCTCAGCACGGATCAAAAATTTTGAGAAGAGGGAATGCATTGGCGAAAGACATGTCAATGTCAAACCAATGAAGGAACGGTCTACAGTCTTTGGGATTTTGTTTGACCAGGTCGGTCTTGCTCCAATTTGCAACTTCCCTGAGACTACTGGGTACTGTCCACACTCAGTACGAATGTTTTATCAGAACGCTGCAAGTTTAATTGATCACGATGACGGGCGTCGAGAATTTCATACTTTGGTTAAAAATATCAAAATCAAAGTCACACCCCAACTAATTGGAGAAGTGCTGGGTATGAAAGCCCGAGCTGATGGACTCCATTACCTTAAAACTCAAAGCTTCAACAACAACTCCTGGAGAGTGGTTGTAGATGGAATTTGTCTCCCAGATACTTTGTCGACAGAAAATTCAGTTTTCTCTAAAGAGCTTCGACCAGAGTATCGGTATATAAACTTCATAGTCTGCTACAACATTCTTCCCAACATGAATACGAAGGTTCTTCGATGGGACAGGATGTTATTCCTTTATCTTCTTGGAAACCCGGCTGAATCGATGGGAGCAAACTTGAATATTCCTTTCCTCATTTGGTCAAGGATGGCACGGTATGTGGAACATTCTCACCCTACAGAGAGACTCCCCTATCCAATGATCATTATGCGCATCCTTAGGAAGTTTAAAGTCGACACAAGTGCAAGCTCATATATGTACAGTTTGGGCACAATCAATGAAACAACAATTGTAAAGTCTCTCTCAACGAAACAAGATGATCCTCCCTCACCTCCTACCCGACAAAGAGCACCACCTCGAGCAACAGCTGCTGTTCCACCTACACAGCAAGCACCTCCATCCACTTCTGATGATGATGCTTCTGTCAGTTCAATCTTTAAAGAACAACAGCGACTCTCCAACGAACAAGAACGCATGTCTGTTGAGTTCGCTGAAATGAAGGAAGATCTCAAAGAAGTCAAGAAAGAACAAGCTGTGATGATTCAAGATCTCAAAGAAGTAAAGAAGGAGCAAGCTTCTATGAATAAACGGATCAAGAAAATGTTTCAGAAGCTTGGGTGTATCAGTTCTGACGATTCTCCATAAACTTTCCTTCTAATCTTTTCTTTTGCAGGTTTTTAAGTTTCTTAATTTGTATTTAAACTTGTTTAACTCTCCTTAATTTTTGGCTTTGTTTGTGACAAAAAGGGGGAGAGAGAGTAGAGAAAACTTTGTGTGAGAACTTTGAACGAACTCAAACTTTGACTTTGGTGGAAGGTAAGTATTACAACTTTTGGTTTTATTTGGTGATTTGTTGCATGTCCCTACTAACTATTTGACTAACTATTTGGACATGTATTATTACTAACAAGTTGTTTGATTACTAACAAAGCAAAGTTATGACATTTGGAATCTTATTGCTTAGAAGATATGTAAATGATTGATTCTGATCTTATTACATATCTGAATTACTAAATGTCATGGTGAGTATAAACTTCATCTCTGCTTGATTTTGTATGCTAGATATTCTTGAGGTATCTAACGATCTTTTTGTCAAGAATGATTTCTTTTGCAGAGAGTACAGATGTCTAAGTCTAGAGTCTGTTTTAGGAGTTTATCTCATGTATTTAATTTTTTGGATCTCCATTGTAAATTTTTGTTGTATGGTGATAGCAACAAAAATATCCTTTTTGAATTTTCTTTTGTGGATTTGTGTTTTGTCACGAAACCGCCAAAGGGGGAGATTGTTACGGAATTTGAGTTGGCGTATTTCGTGAAAGTATTAAGTCTTGAAGATTGAAGATGAAAGAAATTTGGATCATATACCTCAATCTCAAGAAAGAAGAATTCAAAAGGATCAGGTATGTTTAACTAAAGATTTTTGGTGATCCGAATACTTCTTGTAGTGTAGAAACACTTGGAAGAATTTTTAATTGCATAAAAATCAAAAACTGGACAGGGGACATGTTCAGGATCCGGATCAGACCTTGCAATCCGGATCCCGAAGGGTGATTGTTCATTGGCAATTTCAATCCGGATCGTAGGCCATTCTGATCCGGATCCCGAACATGGGATTTTGCTGAATTGCATGAACGATCCGGATCGGGCCCTGCAATCCGGATCCCGAACCCTTGGATTTCTGGAATCGTCTATCACGCTACGACGATCCGGATCGCAGTAAATCCGATCCGGATCGCCGTCCGTAAAATTTCCAGAAAAGGCATGTTTTTGATCCTTATCTTCTTCCAATGGTCTCTAACCTATAAATAGACCCTTTATTCATTTTCTAGGGTATCGGATATAATAGAAAAATACGACCGAAAGGAAAAAATCCACATATAGAGAAGAAAGGAAATCAATAGATTAATTCTATGTTTCTTCATCTATATTGATTGATTTGATTCTAGGTTTTCCAAACTCAGATTTTGAGTAGAATCAAATCAATGAATACTTAGATGGTATTTCCAATCTATTTCTAATCTAAGTATTCGGCGGATCATCACCACCCAAAAATAACGATTTACCCTAAATCGGCGCGTGGACTCGCGTGGCCTTGTGGATTCAAGGTGCAACCGCTCTCGTGGATTCGGAGCGAGGTACGTTCGTGGATTCGAAGCGTGCTACTGGGTGAAGACCGTGGATTCGGTCGGACGTCGTGGACTCGACGTTGGACGCTGAGGATTCAGCGTTGGGCGCAGATCGTGGATTCGAGAAGCATCGTGGAGCGAGCGGAGAAGATCTACTAGGAGCGTATGGTAAAAGGTTGAGTCGTCTGTGAGTACGTTATATCACCTTGTACGTGTCTTAATTCTAGTGGATTTCACCGTGTTATCGGTCCCGTGGTTTTTTTACTCCGGTTTGGAGTTTTTCCACGTAAAAATCTTGCGTGTTCATTTATTTTTCCGCATTGGGTTTTATCGCGCAATGATTTTTTGAGTGTTTATTGTTTACACCTATTCACCCCCCTCTAGGTGTTTTTTCCCCTATTTAGATCCATATTCATACAACCCAACAACGTTCGCCCCGGTAGCTCGTCTCGAGTCAATTCGCATCCTTTTCGCCATTGCTTGTCATTTCAAAATTAAACTTTTTCAAATGGACGTTAAGAGCGCCTTTTTAAATGGTTTTCTAAATGAGAAAGTTTATGTGGCTCAACCGAAAGGTTTCATTGACCATAAACTACCTAACCATGTTTTTCGATTGAAAAAGGCTCTTTACGGTCTAAAACAAGTACCGCGAACATGGTACGAAAGGTTGACAAAGCACCTTTTGGAAAAGGGCTACACTCGAGGGGAAGCGGATCGGACACTCTTTGTGAAGCATTTTCAGGAAAACTTCATTGTGGCACAAATCTATGTCGATGACATTGTATTTGGAGCAAAAAGGAATAACGATGCTTCAAAATTCGCTGAAACCATGAAAAGCGAATTTGAGATGTCCATGATGGGCAAGCTAACATATTTTCTTGGATTGCAAGTCAAACAAAGTGAAGAAGGCATCCATCTGTGCCAATCCAAGTATGCAAAGGAGTTGGTCAAGAAATTCGAATTAGAAAACTCTAAAGACTTTCCGACTCCAATGGGAACTAGCAACAAGGGATTAGGAAGTGAATCTCTCAGTGAAAGTGTAGACGAGAAGCTTTATCGCAGTATGATTGGAAGTCTACTCTATCTCACAGCTAGTCGTCCGGACATATCCTTTAGTGCTGGGATCTGCGCGAGATATCAATCAGCACCAAAGGAAGTTCACCTGAAAGCGGTGAAAATGATCATCCGGTACGTCAAAGGAACATTGAATTTCGGAATTTGGTATCCTATAGGCACAACTCTTGACATAATAGGATATTCAGATGCCGATTGGGCAGGATCAGTGGATGATCGGAAAAGTACGAGTGGTGCATGTTTTTATCTTGGCCATTGTCTTGTCGCATGGCATAGTAAAAAGCAAAACTGCATTGCACTCTCAACTGCCGAAGCGGAATATATTTCAGCAGGAAGTTGTTCGACACAATTGATTTGGATGAAAAGCGTTTTGAGCGACTTCCGAATTCCTGCGACTTCGGTAACTATTCTTTGTGACAACACTAGTGCTATAAATATTTCTAAAAACCCTGTGTTGCACTCAAGAACAAAACACATTGAACTTAGATATCATTTTCTAAGAGAGCTAGTTGAATCAAGTATTCTTCAAATTTCTTATATTTCAACTGAAGATCAATTAGCCGACATTTTAACAAAACCTTTGGATCAAAAACGGTTTATTCATTTGCGTAAAGCAATTGGAATGCTTTCTTTGAAATAACACTTTTTGAAACCATTGCTTAGGTTAGGTTTTGTTTTGTGTTTTTGTTCTTTATCTATGCTTGTACATAGAACATTAACTGAGCATATGTTATTGACTTTAATTGCATCCTTTCATGTTTTAAGAAATTTATTATGATTTGGATATCATGATAATTCATTTGATGCAATGATCATTTATATCAATTAAGTCATCTTTAATTGATCAAAGTCAATTTCTCTCTCAAATGATCTCTTGGTATAGTTTTTATCTTATTTGACAATTGAGTCAAGTATGAACACGAGATCAATTTATGGTTAAATATCTCATATCTTAAATAATTGATAGCTAATTAAGGGGGAGTTTATTCAAATGTTTATGCTCAAAAGATGTGGAAAGAGTTACATCCCAATGAGGAGTGTGAAAACTACCACCACATGGAGGAAAGAGCTACCACCTCGGTCGTCCGAGTATTGTGTGCAACTACCACATGTATACCAAGCATGGTTTTTCTTGTTGATTAGATAAAATACTTTTTGGAATACTTGACTCTGTCAAATTTCAAGGTTGGTATAAGATGGAATTTTTATCGAAAGATGCTCAAAGAGCCACTCCCTACAATAAATTGACTAGATATATTATCTAACTTATTTGGGATTTCAAATATCTATCGATCTTTGTGCTTCATTTTCTTTACCAAATTGATGATTTGATAAACGCATTACTCATTAGATCGTGATTGATGTTTTTGAACTTGTTCAACTTTAAAGGATTTAATTTTTATAAATTTTTGTTTCATTACTTGGATATTATTGATAGATTTAGCATAATCTATTTCTTTTGATATGAAACAATGATTTTTGTTTAAAGTTAACATACAAAAGTGCTTACAAACTTTTTCTGGAATTTCTGGAATTTTTGTAAATTTTTCTGAAGAAAAAGTTGAAGCCGATCCGGACTGGAAATTCTGATCCGGATCCCGAACGCAGAAATTGTCTGCGGGTAGCCGATCCGGACTGGATTCTTGAGCCGATCCGGACCGCGGCTAGGGTGTATATGAAACGAAAGGGTATTTGATTTCTTTTTACCTCAAGCTTTTGTTTCTAGCATCCCAGAGCTTCTCTCTCTAGAAAACAACTGATTTGGAGCCTTTCAAACTCAAGTTCTTTCGATTCAAATAAGTTTTTATGATCAAAACTCGGGTTATTCACTGTTTTTCCTCTGTTCTTCCAAAACGTGAGGAATTTCATGTCTCTTTTTCAAATTTGAACAGTTTTTGGTCAAATTTCTTTTGAAATAAGAACTCTGAGTAGATTAGTTTTGTTTATATGCCTTGTATTCTCCTGATTAACGGATTTTTAAGCTTCGATTTCTAAAAATTTGGTTTTAGGGCATATTATGAGAATTTTTGAAAATCATGGAATTGATCTATTTTTAAAATTCTTTTTGTAAAACTAACTTGATTCCTAGTCTCTGTACACGATAATAATTGTTTGGGTACAATTTTTTAAATTTTTAAAAATTAAATAATTTTTCGTGTTCTTGAGTTCTTGCTCGCAGGTTCTTCATTTTCTGACGCACTAGCCAAGATGGTTTTTGCATGGATTCTAGTACTCATTGTAGCGATGGTGCACACTCGAGCGATGAACAAGCTCAAGAGAGCAAAGAAAACTCAGGACAAGGGTGAGTATGTCCCTGTGGACGACTTAGACACGGAATCTGACACAGAATCAGTTGACTGGGACGAGCTTTTGGAAGAAGGCACAGCACATGCTACATCGACTGCCTCAAAGGGGAAAGCCCCTGCAGCAACTTCAAAGGCGAAGACACCGCCAACCGCCGCAGAAAAAGGGAAAGCCCCAATGGAACAAACTCCAGTTACAATGAAAAGAAAGAGCGTTGCTCGAAAGAGAGGTAGTGCTCGAGGTATCTCAATCGAAGAGCCACTCGCAAGTGAGCCTCCTCCACAGGAACTTGTGCACATAAGCTCGGAGAGGATAAAGGACTTTGAAAAGAGAGAATGTATCGGGGAAAGGCATGTGAATGTCAAAGCTCTTAGGGAGCGTTCTGCATTGTTTGGCACTCTATTTGACCAAGCGGGACTTGCACCTATTTGCAACTTCCCGGAATCAACTGGCTACTCTCTCCACATGGTGAGAATGTTCTATCAAAATGCATCGAGACTAGTAGATCTTGAAGAAGGACCAAGAGAATTTATAACAACGGTTAGAAATGCCAAGCTAAAGATCACACCACAGTTGATTGGAGAGGTGTTGGGAATGAAGGCCCGGGTAGATGGGACTCACTACCTGAAAGGTCATGTGTTTACCAACACAACCTGGAGAGTGGTTGTCGATGGAATCTGTCTCCCAGATACTCAGTCGACGGGGAACTCAATTTTCTCAAAAGAACTTCGATCTGAGTACCGGTATTTGAACTTCATCGTCTGCTACAACATTTTGCCAAACATGCAAACAAAGGTGCTTAGATGGGATAGAATGCTATTTCTCTATCTTCTTGGGAACCCTACAGCAGCCTTGGGATCCAACTACAACATTCCCCTACCTGATCTGGTCAAGGATGGTGCGATATGTGAAAAATGCCCATCCTACAAAGTGACTTCCGTTCCCGATGATCATTATGCGCATCTTTCGCAAGTTCAAGATCGACACTAGCTCGAGCGCATATATGCATAGTTTGGGAGCCATTAATGATACAACTATTGTGAAGTCCCTCTCCACAAGACAGGATGAGCCTCCCACACCTCCTCGCAGCAAGAGACAAGCATCCCTTTCAGCACCTTCAGCACCTACAGCACAACCAACAGCAGCAGGAACTTCAACTTCAGAGGATGATGCCTCTGTTACTTTTATTTACTGAGAACAACAACGGCTCTCATCGGAACAAGAACGAATGTCTTCTGAATTTGTCAAGATGACCTCCGACATAGGAGAGTTAAAGAAGAAACAAAAATCTCTGGCCAAGTTAGTCAAGAAGATCTTTCAAAATCTTAGTTGCAGCAGCTTTGAGGATTCCGACTGAGATTTTTTTTATGTTCTACTTATCTTTTTGTTTTGCAGGTTTTTAAGTTTTAGTTCTTACTATTTTTGGACTTTTTCACACCCTTTATTTTTGTAATTTTGGCTAACTTCAATGACAAAAAGGGGGAGAGAGATATGAACATTTGGAACATGTTGGAACATGTTTGTGAGAACTTTGGACACTTAAAACTTGGAAGGTAAGTATGACAACAACTTTGCTTTGTATTGTGAATGAATGCATGCCTCGACTAACTATTCGACTAACTATTTGGGCATGTAATATTACTAACAAGTTGTTTGATGACTAACATACTTATGACATTTGGAATTTAATGCTTAGATGATATGTGAATTGCTTTGATTGCTTATCTTCATACATATCTAATTCTGTAAATGTCATGGTGAGTATAAACTTCATCTCTCTATTTGATTTTTCAATGTTAAATTCTTGAAGTATCTAATGATTTCTTTTGCCAAGAATTATTTCTTTTGTAGAGAGTACAAACGTCTAAGTTTAGAGTCTGTTTTAGGAGTTTTTCTCATGTATTCATTTTTATTTGGATCATAATTGTAAATTTTTGTTGTATGGTGATAACAACAAAAATATCTTTTTGAATTTTCTTTAAGTGGATTTTTGTTTTGTCACGAAACCGCCAAAGGGGGAGATTGTTAAGGAATTTGTATTGGCGTATTTCGTGAAAGTGTTTGAGTCTTGAAAATTGAAGATGAAGATGTTTGGATCATATACCTCAATCTCAAGAAAGAAGAATTCAAAAGGATCAGGTATGTTTAACTAAATAATTTTGGTGATCCGAATACTTCTTATAGTGTAGAAACACTTGGATGGATTTTTAACTGTATAAAAATTAAAAAACTGGACTGTTATATGTTCAGGATCCGGATCAGGTTACTTCAGTCCGGACCCCGAACGTAGGTAGGTTCATGCGGAAATCCAGTCCGGACCTTTCCTGGTTCAGTCCGGACCCCGAACGTGAATTTTGCAAAAAATCACATGAACAGTCCGGACCGTGCTTCCGTTAGTCCGGACCCCAAACATGATTTTTCAGGAATTCTCTGAAAAATAACGACAGTCCGGATCAAGCCAAATCCAGTGCGGACCGTCGTGCGGGAAAAAGTTTGTTGAAGTCCGTTTTTGATTCTTATCCTTTTCCAAAGGTTTCTAACCTATAAATAAACCCTATGATTCATCTTTTAGGGTTAATCCGAAAAATTAGAAAAAAAAATCCACATATAGAGAAGAAAGGAAATAACTAGATCTATTCTATGTTTCTTCATCTATATTGATTAATTTAATTTTAGGATTTCAAACTCAGATTTTGAGTAGAATCAAATTAATGAATACTTAGATGGTATTTCCGATCTATCTTTGATCTAAGTATTCGTCGAATTTTCACCACCAACAAAACAACGATTTTTCCAAAAATCGGCGCGTGGATTCACGTGGCCTTATGGACTCAAGGTGTTACCGTTTCGTGGATTCGAGACGAGGTGTGTTCGTGGATTCGAGACGAGGTGTGTTCGTGGATTCAAGACGTACTAGTTGGTGGAGACCGTGGATTCGGTTAGACGTCGTGGACTCGACGTTGGACGCCGTGGATTCGGCGTTGGACGCAAATCGTGGATTCAAGGCGCGTTGTGGAACGAGCAGAGAAGATCTACTAGGAGCGTATGGTTAAAGGTTGAGTCGTGTGTGAGTACGTTATATCACCTTTGTACGTGTTTAATCTTAGTGGATTTCACCGTGTGATCGGTCCCGTGGTTTTTTACTCCTGGTTTTAGAGTTTTCCACGTAAAATCTCTGCGTGTTATTTACTTTTCCGCATTGGGTTATTTTTACGCAAAGATTTTGGTGTGTTTATTGTTTACACCTATTCACCCCCCCTCTATGTGTTTTTTTCCCTGTTCAGATCCATATAGTAATAACCCACAGGTATTACTATTTTACTTCTTTATGTTGATGATATGATCATCACTGGTGATTATCCCAATTTCATACAATTTATCAAGTCTTACTTTAACCGTTAATTTGAAATGAAAGATCTCGGGCCCCTCCGTTATTTCCTAGGTATTGAAGTAGCCTACGGTCCTAAAGGCTATTTGCTATCTCAACGAAAGTATACAGAAGATCTCATCCTTCGTGCCGGTCTTACTGACAATGACACAGTCAATACTCCGATGCAGCTCCATCAGAAACTAACTCCTACCATGGGTGAGCCGCTTCCAAATCCCACACGCTATCGAGAATTGGTTGGAGCTCTCGTTTATCTCACTATCTCTCGTCCAGATATTGCTTATGCCGTCCACATAGTAAGCCAGTTTGTTCAAGAACCAACTTCTGTTCACTATGCTGCCGTTCTTCGCATTCTCCGTTATCTTCGAGGTACTATTAGTCAAAGTCTTTTCTTTTCTTCCACCTCGAAACTTGAACTTCAAGCTTATTCTGATGCTGATTGGGCTGGGAACCATACTGATCGCCGATCTACCACGGGTTATTGCATTTTTCTTGGTGATTCTCTTATTTCATGGCGAGCAAAGAAATAAAATATTGTCTCCAAATCCAGTGCTTGTGCTATGTCTACTGCGGCTTCTGAGATTGTTTGGCTTCGTCGTCTTCTTAGTGATGTTGGCGTTACTTGTTCTACTCCGACACCTCTAAATTGTGACAACCAAAGTGCAATCAAGATTGCTAATAATCTAGTATTTCATGAACGCACTAAACATATTGAAATTGCTTGTCATTTCGTTCGCCATCATTATCTTAATGGCACACTTGCCTTGCCATTTGTATCATCTCGCCTCCAGCTTGCTGATTTTTCACAAAGTCTCATACCACACAACGACATTAATTTTTTTTGTCCAAACTCTCGGTGTTTAACCCACCTTAAGTTTGCAAGGGAGTGTTACCATATATATTATTACCCTATAGATTATTTTTTTGTTAGGATTATAATATTATTTATTTTATCATATATTTTACTTTCTTTACATGGTATACTACCATATATATTTTTTTATTGTTATAGTATATTACTTTTCGTTACATAGTATGCTACCATATATATTGTTATGGTATATTACCATATTTTCTTTATATAACAGAATACAATCATGTTCTTCCATGTAAAACTTCTTCCTTCTCTCTATATAAGAGAATGGGTTTAGATGAATAATATATACAAAATTTTTCAATTCTCTTGTTTCAAACTATACATCTCTTTATTTAAGAACCGAAAACTCACAAGTATCAATAACTTAATATTTTTAAAAATATAAAAATTTAATCTTATATATATATATATATATATATATATATACCTAGACTACTATATTATTAATAACACAAAGTTATTGGTGCTATTAAATTTTTGACCGTTGGATGTATGGATGTACGCTTAGGATGATAGTGGGCTCCTAGGGTTTAGTGGATGTTTGGAAAAATGGTATGATCTAATGGATGAAAATGATCAAATGCCGCGTAGATCTAACGGCAAAAAAACTTGGTAGCGCCAAGTGCTTGGTATTATCGATAGCATTTGCAGCCGGACTATATATATATATATATATATATATATATATATATATATATAATTAACTTAATCTACTTTAATCTTAAATAATCCAATGAGCTTTAATTTGTAAAATGGGAGATCACAAATAAAAACAAGATACATATTAATACGGTGGCATCTTCGCGCATAACTAACCACATGTGACCAAAACCACAAATTTGCACCGAGACACGATACAACCTCATTCCTTACGTAGCACAGAAGGAGAAAGGGAGAGATCGAGATCGAGATCGAGATCGGAATTCATCTAGGGAGAGAAAGATAGAGAAATGGAGAGAGAGGGAGTAGTACAAAGAGAGGTGTACAAGGAATGCATGCGAAACCACGCCGCGAAACTCGGCACCTACGCCGCTGACGGCTGCTGCGAGTACACTCCCGACGAGGCCCGCCCGGGCTCGCTTAGCTGCGCTGCGTGCGGCTGCCACCGCAACTTCCACCGCAAAGCGTTCTTGGACGGTCACCGCAGCCACGACCAGCCGCCGCCGACGCAGATGGCTGAGGAACGTCGAAGGTCCATTGAGAAGAGCAAGCCGCGGCGGGCGAGGACCAAGTTCACGGAGGAGCAGAAGGCCCGGATGGCGAGCTTTGCGGAGAGGATCGGGTGGAAGCTACCGAGAAAGGACGGTGGCATTGGCGGCGAGGAGGCGGATGGTGAGGTGACGAGGTTCTGCCTCGAGATCGGCGTGAGTCGGCAGGTGTTTAAGGTTTGGATGCACAATCACCGGAGCGGCGGCGGCGGCGGCGGTGGCAGCAGCAGCGGCGGCATCAGAGGCGGCGATGGCGCGGCCTCATCGTCAACGAGTCAAACGGCGGCTTCTGGGGGCGATGAGGAGGCCAGTTAAGAAAATACTAGCCAGCTCCATGTAGATGTAGATGTAGATGTAGTTGTAGGAGAGTTGATTTCTTTGTTGATCTTCTAATTGTTTTCTTCTTTTTTTTTTTATTGTACTTTTTTGGGGGGTTTTTTTTTTTTTTTTTTTTTTTTTTTGGTTTTTGAGATTTTATGATCTACTTTAATGGAGAGAAAATGAGAGAAAGAAAACAAAACTAGGAGTAAAATTTATTTTTACTAGTCTAATTTAAGATTGAGGTGAAGGGGAGAGAATATGAGACAAATGCATTCGAATCTTTTAAAATAATCATGTTCTCTCATTTTTATTTTTTTTTTCTTTTTTTTTATAGAAAAAGTTTTTACTATTTATTAATTTTTGTTGTAAATATAACACGACAAAAATGTATTTTCTTTTGTTATGCTATATTAGCTTACAGACTAAGTTGAGTTTAAGATGAAGTAGAGAGAATATGAGAGAAATCCATTCGAACTTTTAAAATAATCATGTTCTTATTATTTTTTTTTTTTTCAGAGAAAGTATTTTACTATTCATTAATTTTTTGTGTAAATAACACGAAAAAAATGTATTTTCTTTTATTCTGCTATATTAGGTTACAAACTAAGTTGACCTTCCTCACACAAGCATAGAATAAGTTGACCTCCTTGTAGATGCAAATTTTTTTTTTCTTTTTCATTTCAGTGGCTTAGTTTTTTTTTTTTTTTTTTTTTTTTTTTTTTTTTTCTATTTCTTGAGATTCATTTGATCTTAAGAATTATCTAACGCTAATTTTAAAAAACTAAGCACTGAGAATTATATGAAAAAACTAAGCACTGAGAATTATATCATATAATGTAATATAATATTATGTATAAAAATAAATAAAATATTTTTCTATTGTCCCTTCATATACCTAGCATAATCTATGTTAGATTAATGATAACAACAATTAAAACAAGCAAGAAACTAAAAAATACAAAAAATTACGTATATAAAATGGGTACAATATTGTAGAAGTTTTACGCACAGAATCAACGCGAGCCTCCGCCTACTGACGTCAATTTTTTTTTCTCAAATGTTTTTAAAATTTATTACACTAGCAAATCAGAAACATAATATCAAAAACAATAACTAAACTTCAAAGCACATTAAGCAATATTTCTAACATTTCTTTTCTTTGTTGCCTTCTTTTTAAATCGTGGTTAGGTTGGTTTCTCTTGTCCTTCCTAGCATTGAATCTGATCGAATTACTCTATGCATGCACCTATATAATTAATGCACACAGCATAATGCATGCATATGTTGGGATTATTGAAACTTTTGATTGGATTAAGCTCGGGCCTTGGGCTATTCTATATATATTCACCCTGGGGAATCTACAAGGAGATCAAAATTTTTACCATGCCCGAAAAAACCGACCTTTTTATGATCGATTAGAATAAAAAAAAAAAAAAACAAAATTCTTTTGCTATTTAAGTAATGATAATGTTGCTTTTTAATTTTTTTGCATCCATTAATTTCATGCATGTTGACATGGGGTAGAGGTCCATGCAATAACTTGTCGTCTGTCTACACATTCTTTACAACTCATGAGCACTGTGCAGGAATTTGTCGTCAAAGTTCCAACTATTTCTTTAGGCAGTGATTGGTTTCGAAATTAGGAGAGAGATGAAGGGAATAAAAACTTTATTTCTCTCTTTATTTCTAAATAAAAAAAATATTTCTAAAATAATCTATTAAGTGGTGGAACAATAATTCATCCTCTGGAAAAAATAGATGGCAATGGAGGGTCCGCAGTTGGGACTAGAAATTTAATATATTTGTGGGCAACTTGATGGGTGTTTTGGACAATTAGAAATAATATTATGCTTCATCAAATCAATATGGACCCACTCGGTACTGTAAGGTGGGTTGATAGAGTGGTGAAGATGCGGGTTGTTCTGAACCAATAGAAGGGCCCTCTACATCTTATTTTGCTTTTATTTTATTTTATTTTATTTTTTTTTTTTGATCTTTGAGAGACTCTGTTGTCTCATTTATATTGCTTACTTTTACTAATTTAATAGTAAAATAACATTAATTTATATATTATATATTGATTAGATGAAATATTATTCTTTTAAAACTATTGATGATTAAATATTATTGTTCTTCTCTTAATGGCTCGTTTGCCAATGAAGACCAGGAGTATAAGGGGGTTATCTCCCACCTTACCCCCAAACACTATTTTGGGGTGGAAATTATTGTTCCCATCACTTGGTGGCACAAGGTTGGGTTCTAACCGGGTTCCACCTCATTCCTTTTTATTTTATTTTTTTTTTATTTTTTTTTTTTAATTAAAAAATTTTAAATTATAAGATATTTAAATTTATAGAATTTAAAATTTAATTTTTTTATTTTTAAAATTTAAAAATTTTTAATTTATTTTTTAAAAAAAATCTAAAAATTTAATTTTTTTTTTTATTTTTTTATATTTTATTAATTTATACAAATTTTTTTATAAAATTTTTTAAAATTATACAAATTTTAAAATTAAAATTTTTGCTCCCACATTTGTAATTTTTTGAGACAATTAAAATTAAAATTTCTAACATTTATAAATTTTTAACTTTAGAGAATTTTAAAATTTTATAGCTTTTAAAATTTTTAACTTTAATTTTTAGTAAATTTAAAAATTTATAAAATTTTTAAATTTATTAAATTTAAAATTTATGCAAATTTTTAAATTTTTAACTTTAATTTTTAATAAATTTATAACAAATTTTTAAAATTTTTAAATTTATACCTATTTTTATATACAAATTTTTAAAAATTTATAAATTTTCAAAAACCAAAAAATTTTTAATAATTTTTTTATATATATAAGTAAAATATAAATTTTAATAACTTTTTTAATAAATATTTTAAATTAAATATTTAAATTTATATCAGTAAAATTTTTATCTTAAATTAAAATTTTAATCCCGTCTATTCTTCTTATTCCTTTTTAACTTACAAAACACAATTTTTCTTATCTCCGGTATAACTATTATACTCAACCAAACATAAAATTAATTTAATTCCTGTTTGTACTTGAACTTATGCCTATCCCAGAAATAACCAATTTTCGCTTATACCCGAACCAAACGCACCCTTAATTAATTAAGTAAAGTATTATTTTTTAAAAACTATAATTATTCTTAATTTTACAATTCCAATCTAACTATTGAAACATTATTTTTCTTTTTCGCAAATAAAACCTAATTTCCATCAAAATATAAAATTAGTCATATTCCTATGTATCCCCAGAGTTATATCTATATTAGAAATAACAAAAAATAACTTATTTTAGAACCATATGATACCTAAAAGCAACACTATGGTGCCGTTTGGAACGGGTACAAAGGGGGATATCCCCCCTTTGTACCCAAACGGCTTAGGGATATCCCTGGAATGGGATATCCCTCCCAAACGGGGATACCCCTGGTTTGAGGGAGGGATATCCGATCCCCCCCCCCCAGGTTTAAGCAACCCCTTCCCAAGGCTCTGTCAGAGCCTTGGGAAGGGGTATTTGTTTTGTTTTTTTTTTTTTTTTTTTTTTTTTTTTTTTTTTTTCTTTTATATTTCTTTTGAAATTTTTTTTAATTATAATATTTAAATTTTAAAAAATATTTAAATTATAAATTTATATTTTATATTTTAATAAATCATTAGTATAAATTTTTATTTTTATTTTTTAAAAAATAATATTAATTTTAAAATTGTAAAATTTATATAATTTTTTTATAATTTTTTTAAAATTTATATAAATTTAAAAATTAAAATTTTTACTCCCACTTAAAATTTAAAAATTACTTTTTTTTTTCCACTAAAAATTTTTATAATACAATCTTTAATTATCAAATTAAATATATACATAAAAGTAAGGGTAAAATCGTCATTTAACATAAAAGTCAACTCTCTATTCCTCCTTATTCTTCAACCCCAATCCAAACACTATTTTCCTTATACGAGGTTTAAGCCTCATTCCCAACCAAACACAATTTTACTTTATACCTAGCTTATCTCTTACTTTATACTTATACCTAGTATAACTCATTCTGGCTTATCCCCAATCCAAACGCTACCTAAGTATCTATTTATAACCCTTGAAAACTAATTAGAGTCGGTTTAGGAATCTTATCACGACATGGCATTGTGTACCGGTACTCAAAGTTGGGTTCCGGTACTCAATGGTGCAGAACACAGATTTTTCTATTGTGTTCCGGTACGCCAAACTGTGTTCCGGTACTTAATAAAAAATACAGAAAATTCTGTGTCGGATTTGAGGAACTCAAAGTGGGGTTCCGGTAAGAGAAACTGATTTTTCCAAGATAAGCTTTATCCAAAACAGACCAAGTACCAGAATCCAAACTTAAAATAAGTTGTGAGTTAAAAATCAAGTTCCTAAAACCATGTCTAAACCGGGTTTCAATTAATTCCATATTCTGATGATTATAAATATACTTTAATCACCATTATTAAATTAATCATACCTGAGTGTCATCTTGAGCTCTTGTTGAATCTTCTTCGAGTCTTCTAATACTGATTGACAATTTGATCACTTTTAGACTCCGACTCAACTCACGAAATATGCCAACACAAAAAAAGCTGTAATAGAGGATGATATGGAGAACCTTCAACAGGGCGACCGACCGGTTCAGGCTTATTTTCAGGAGTTCACGCAGTTACTCAACTGCGTGCCTTTCGTCGCTAGAGATGGTCCCCACCAGGTGGAGTTATTCGAGGCAGGCCTCCGTACCGAGATATACACCTTAGTGCATGCCCAGAGGCTCCAGACCCACGAGGAGGCTGCGAAGCATGCTTAGTGGGTTGAGAGAGGAGATCACTTGGTAGCCAAACGGGGAGGTATGGTCGCGCAGAGCTCCGACAGAAAGCGACCAGCCCCAGATGACGGGGGACAGGCCAGTTCATGGAGACCGCCACGACCGCCGCGGCCCCAGTTTTCTGGCCGTGGGCGTTTTGAGAGGCGAGGGCCTGGTGGATCCCAGAGGCCACTACAGCATCAGCAGCAGCATCAGCAGCAGAGATCGCAACCGAGACAGCAGAGGTCTCAGCAGCAGTCCCCGAGACAGCAGCAGCAGTCGAGGCAGCTCCGGTCTTCCGATAGATGTATCTTTTGCAGGGGTCAGCATTCAGCAGACACGTGTGACTTGTGTTACGGCTTTTTGTGTTGGCATATTTCGTGAGTCAAGTCGGTGAGTTGAGTCGGAGTCTTGAAGTGATCATATTGTCAATCAGTTATCGAAGACTCAGAGAAGATTCAACAAGAGCTCAAGTTGACACTCAGTGTTTTGAGTCTTGAAGATTGATTGAAGTTGAAGAATTATGGATCATATACATCAATCTTAAAGGAAATGGATTCGGAATGATCAGGTACGTTTAACTAAATAATTTTGCTGATCCGAATACATTTGTGTAGTTTAGAAACACTTGGATAAGTTTTCATTGCTTAAAAATCAAAAACTGGACAAATTGGATGTTCAAAGTCCAGTTCAGAATTTCTGATCCTGAACCGATCCGGATCAGAATTCCGATCCGGATCAGAATTCCGATCCGGATCCCGAACCTTGTTTTTTCAGGAATTGCTGAAAAAAGACGACAGTCAGGATCGTCGTAAATCGATCCGGATCGTCGTGCGGGAAAATTTCTGTTAAGTCAGTTTTTGATGCTTATCTCTTTCCAAATGTTTCTAAACTATAAATAGACACTTAGGGTTTCTCAAGAACTACCGATGATTTTATAAAATACTTGAGAGCAACCCTAGAGGCTAGGTTTTTACCGTTCTTCTTTATAGCCTCTTTTAGGTCAATTCGACGGTTCTTCCAAGATCTATCTTTTGTCGAATTGATCTAGTCTTTGCTTAGAGATTCCTTCTACGGTTCTTCAATGATAATCTAAGCAAAGGATCACCATCGAAACAAATATTTCTTTCGGCCAAGTTTGCGTCGTGGATTCGACGTAGCATCGTGGATTCGATGTGTTGAAGGCGTTTCGTGGATTCGAAACGTGTGCTCGTGGATTCGAGTGGCGTTCGTGGATTCGAACGTGTGCAGTGGACGTGCAATCGGTGGAGCGCAAGGTCCGAAGAAGTTGAAGGAGGGGTTGAGTCCGTGGAGTCGGTAATCACCTTGTTATTCTTCTTTTCTTAGTGGATTGTTATTGCGTGTTGGTCCCGTGGTTTTTCTCCTGGATTGTTATTTCCACGTATATCTCAGTGTGCTATTTTTATTTTCCGCATTGGTTTTTATTTTGCACTGAGATTGGTTTTATAAGTATTACACCTATTCACCCCCCCCTCTAGTTATTTGATAGTACCTATTTAGATCCGTGTGGATTCTTAATTATATAAAAACCTACAATTGGTATCAGAGCGGGTTTTAGGTTTATCTATCATGTCGGGTGAAAGTGGTAATATTTTTAGACCTCCTCTTTTTGATGGTACCAATTATGCATATTGGAAAGTGCGGATGAGAGCTTTTCTCATCTCTATTGATGAGCGTGTTTGGCAAACCGTTGAATACGGTTGGGTGCATCCTGTTGAGGAAGTAGGAAATTCTACTACCCCAAAACCTCGCTCTAGATGGTCCAAAGAGAAAATCGAAAGATCTTCTTACAATGGGAAAGGTATGAACGCTTTATATAATTCTCTTTCCTCGACTGAGTTTACACGAATTTCTGCGTGTGAAACCGCGAAGGAAATTTGGGATATTCTCAAAATTACACATGAGGGTACTAATCTTGTAAAAATTCAAAAGCTCCAGATGCTTACAAGTCAATTTGACTCTATTCATATGGAAGAGCATGAATTGTTTATAGATTATTACACTAGACTTCAAGATGTAATCAATACATGTGATGATCCGGACTCCCGCAGGAACTGTGCAACATTAAACAGTGACTGCGGGGATCTTGTACAGTGCTTCGGAGCTTGTAGAATCGAAATTGGACATTTAAAACAGACTTGGCGCGAAAATCGGGGCAAGCGGGAATTTCTGGGAGCTTTCGGCAAAATTTCGGATGAGAATTTGGTGAAACGGACGTCGTATTTGGACTCAGCGCGCGAAAACGGTCGAAACGGTATATTCACTTTATTTTTCGGCACATTTTACTGTTCATGCCGGAATTACTGTTCCGGCCGCCGGAATTACTGTTCCGGCGGCCGGCGGCGACCGGCAGGCGGCGGCGCACGGCGGCGGGCAGCGACGCAGCGGCGGGGCAGCGGCGGAGCGCGGAGGAGCGCGGCGCGGGCAGGGGCGGGCAGCGCGGGCAGGCGCGGGCAGGGGGCTCGGTGCGCGGTCCATGGGCCAGGCGTGCACCGGGTGCACCGAATTCTTCCCTTGCCACGTGGCAGCTCCTGATTGGCTGGCCGGTTTCTAGAAGCTTCTGGATGGTCGACACGTGGCAGCATCCTGTAGGCCGACAAATTTCCGGAAGACCCGGAGCGCGGACCGAGCACATGGACCACGTGGCCACGTGGCGAAATCTGATTGGCCCTGCACAGGCTGTTTCCTGTTCTGTGGACACGTGGCGCTTCCTGGATGGCCCGTTTCGGTGTTTCGTGTTCGGATCAGGATCCCGTGTGGGAATATCCCTTTTGGCCCACTATATAAGAGCCCCTCACCCCTCTCATTTTCCCACCTCGTTTTGCGCGCCGAGGAGAGAGAATCAGAAAAACTTCCCTCTACCAAAGTTGTTCCTCTCTCTCTCTTCTTTCTCTCTCTACAATCTCAGGAATTTAGGAATTACAGATAGTGAGATATCTGCGACGCGGCGCACTGCGACGATTTTCTTTTTAGGCCCATTTCCCGTCGCAGTTCCGTCGAAAATTCACTGCGGGCTAACCGGGTGGAATTTTTGGACGATTTTTGCGACAGCACGACCGTAAGAGGTAGGGCTTCGATTTCCGTATTGATTATTTTGCTCCGTTTCGTACTTTTGGCACAGTTTTCAAGTCCTCTTTGACCCCCCTTTTTACTGTGATGGTTTTTGGACAGCACCGACTTCTCCGATTTTTATCTTGACGTAGGAGCGTCAGATCGAGGCGTTTTAAGAGTCGATTTTGATCTACTCTTCGCGAGGAACGCAACCGTGATTTTTCTGGGATTTTAGGAGCTCATTTTAGAGGTGAAAAATTCCTCTTTTCCCGTGCTGTCTGAAAAACAGCAAATACTGTACTTTTTGGGATTTGTATTTATACCGGGAGCATTGATTTGCAGGATTTGAGGACTGTGGACAACCAGGAGACTACCTGGGGTGTATTTTGAGCTGCTTGAGGTGGGCGGTTGTTGCTTACCTCATTTTTGACAAGCTCACTGGGATTACTAGAAATCCCCTAAAATATGACAATTAATGAGAACCATTGGGACTACTAACAGGACAACTAACAGGACAATTAATGACAACCATTGGGACTACTAACAGGACTACTAACAGGACAACTAACAGGACAATTAATGAGAACCATTGGGACAAATTAATATGACAAATGACAAGGACCGCTGGGATAAACTCCCCTAAAAATTAATATAACCCACAAATGATATGATGACTTATATTGGGACACTGTGATTAATACAAAGGCTATGATCTCGCATGCAAATGACTTTTATTCAGTAAATCAATTGTTTTAAACCTTTGACACTATTTTACAACTTTTACAAATAAAGACAGTTGCATGCATGCCCGGACATCAGGTAAGGCCACTATTTACTGCTACACTATCATATTGGGATTTGAACATGTTTTATTGTTGTCCTTTGCATTCATATGTTGTTGCTCAAGTGTGAGCAGGGGTTTGGGATAGTGTAGCCAAGGTTGTGCTAGATTGTGGACTTGTGGGGTATTGCGGTGACCGCGGACAGTAGGCGGTTGACCAGATGTTTATCCTTGCATCAGATTGGGGTTGAGTTTGGTTTATTTATTGCATCAGTTGGGGATTGGGTTCCTATAGTGGATGGAGTTTCCCACTTTGATCATGGTTATGATCCAGTCCTGCTATATTGAGACATGTGCTACAGAGATACTTGTGATACTGATGACAGAGATATTTTACTCGTGTGGGTCGCTCCCCTCGAGTGCCACTCCGGAGGTGTGCTTTCTCGGACCCAGCCGTGTGTGCCGGTCTGATACTTATGTTGGGATGCGAGCCGTGTGAGCCGATCCTGCGGTTTCGAGCCGTGTGTGCAGATTCCGCTGAGCAGGCAGTACCAGTTGTTTCTGGTGACTAGATTGGGTTTATTTGGACAGATACTATTTCTGATGCATGCATACAGTTTTGACAGCATAATAGTGGTAGTTTTCCTGTTTCAGCATCTTATGTATCTTACCACTTCCCCTTTTCCCTTTTGCCTCTAGTAGTCCTAGTGGGTGCGTCAGAGTTGAGGTTTTACCCACTAGGGGAGGCTGCTGGTTTATCTGGTAGTTCTCACCCCCATTATTGTTTTCTGTTTCTTTCTTCTCCCTTATTTTTGCAGAGTCATCTGCGGGAGCTGCTAGGCCATCGGCAGCTGATCGAGGTAAGGGGATCGCTGAATAGATCTCCTGGGAGACTGAGAGCTGTAGATAGACACTGTACCCTTCACTCAGACTGTGGAATTCTCCTTTTATTTTGGGGTCTGGCGATAGCCAGCTAGTTGTATTATTTTAGTGTGCTGGGAGATTATTGTACATATTACAGCTGTATTGGTAATTCTAGTCTGAGATACTATGTGGTTCTTCTATTTCAGCTCTGTATTATGCTCTTTTGCCATACATCTGATATCTGAGCAGGTTACCAGCGCTTCGTGTACGCGGGAAATCCCATGTGCACGGCGGATCTGTAGACGGGCCCGGGTCCTGATTTGCACCCGGGGCGTGACAATACATGTACTAATTTAGGAGAAAAGATCCCAAAGTCGAAAATTGAAAGAAAGATTCTTCGGACTCTTCCGGAATGGTTTAGGGCAAAGGTTACCGCCATTGAAACCGTTAGTCATCCGGATGAGATGAGTGTAGAGGAATTAGTAGGTGCGTTGCAAACTTATGAGATGACTTTTCCTACTAATCAAGTTTCTTCCAAGTCTTCTTCTAAGCTTACAGGTATTGCATTCAAATCAACAAAGGAAGAAGATGGCGATTCGAGTTCCGACGATGAAATCTCTTTTGCCAAGTTTGAAGAACAATTGGCGCGGATCACAAAGAAATTTCGTCGAAAATTTTGGAAGAATCGAACCGATGGATCTTCATCCACGAAACCATCTAAAGGATCATCGGGTTCTAAATCCTCTAAACTCAAAGGCCTTGCAAAACCTTCTAAAGAAAAAGAGAAAGATGATTTCGAAGGGGAAATCCAATGTTATCGATGCAAAGGCTACGGCCATATTTCAACGGATTGTCCTTCTCCGAAATCATATAAAAAGAAGGCTTTGCAAGCGAAAACTTAGGACGATTCTACTTCTAATGAATCGACCTCAAGTAAAGAGGAAAAAGTCGTTGCCTTTCATGCCTCTCAAATTCCCTCTTCTATTTTTGCTTATCATCTCAAATCACTGACTCTGCTCCTTTGATTTTGTATGAAACATCAACATCCGGCGGAGAGTCATCAAGTGAGGGGGAGTCGGACGAAGAAAAACTCGTTGAGGCATATCAACAACTTCTTACGGAATCAAAGAAGATGGCCAAACATATTAAGAAGTTGAGGAAGCAACGACTTGAGATTCAAGACGAGAATCATGCGTTAAAGATCAAACTTCATGATCTCGAGGAGGAACGAGAGCTTTTATTGGATAACAATAAAATCCTCCAAGAAAAGTTAAATCAATCGGAGACAAACGCTAAATCATATATGGACAAGATTGGTTTTCTTGAAAAGCAGTTTGAGGAGATTCATGTCACCAACCAAGTTTTGACCAAGCAAGTTCATGAACTCAAATCCAACATACAAAGGCTTTTCAAGAAACTAGAAAGTATGTCCGGATTAGGTCAAACAAGCAAGGTTGGTTTGGGATTTAAAAAGGACCAAACTGTGCATGCTTCAAGTTCCACAATAAAATTGAAAGGAAGAACGTGTCACCAATGTGGACTTGAAGGACACTTGATGAAGTCGTGCCCGAAAAAGAGAAAGAAGAATTCTTCGGCAACTTCATCTACGGAGCGAACTCAACGGATTCAAAAGACACATCAAGTCAATGGAGTTCACTCAACCCACCAAAGGTCCGAGCCACAATTTCGATCATACAAGTGGATTATCGCGAGGCAAAGACCTAAGGTGGATCAACAGTCAAAGCGGACAATCCCCGGCCACAACGAATCAAGACAACCCAAAATCCAGCGATTTTGGATTCGGAAAGGTGATATCTTTCCTTGTCTTAAGTTCTAAATAGCTTATGACTGTGTGTAATGCTTTGATTGGTTTTCCCTTCATATTTTTCTTAATCTTTGCATTACATGTTTTTCAATGCTCTTCGTTTTTATACTTTATTTTTGAACAAAAGGGTTTTTATTGAACAAGTGCATTGAATAAAAAGGGTTTCACGTTCATTCACTCCAAATTAATTTTATATAGATTATCAACTTTACTCCATAATCATAATCTTGAAGATACTTCATTATAGGAGTTTTTGATAATTATAAGCATCAAATTTTAGAAATCATGTGTGATCTTAAGATGCTTAATATATCTCGGTTGTGTGAATTCATTGTGATAAACTGAGACAACCGATAGACTAAAATTTGGGATTTAATTCTTTCACGTAAGAGATTGCATTCTTACAAGGGTAAATAAATGAGTTGCAAAAAATGTGGAAAGAGTTACATCCGAAAGGAGTGTGAAAACTACCACCACATGTTGGAAAGAGCTACCACATGTTTTTGGATGCTTGGAAAATATTTTATGAGAAAATCTTTAGTTGAAGCATTCGGAGATTTAAATTCAAAGTTCTTATTTTGAACAATCTCCTGGTTGGTATAGGTGGGATAGTTAAAAAGATGCTCAAAGAGCCACCCTTAGGTATTTTAGTGCTTATCTCAATTTGAAAGGGTAGAATTCAAGATTGATATCATTTGGAAATCTCCGTAAGTCATCTTTGTAAATCCGTTACATCTTGATAGAGTTTGGATCTCAAGATTATTTTTGATAACTTGTGTTTGATGAATATAACATGAAAAACTGTTTATAATGTTTTATCTTTGTTTTTCATGATTTAGGAGTAAATCTTTTTAATTTTGTGAAATTAATTGGATTGAATGGCATCTATGTGAATTCATCTTTGTTTAAAGCACTTAAATTGATTTCTTGATGGAATACAAATCGGTAATTCAAAGATTTCAAAATCTGGATTTGTTTCAAGAATTTATTTGATTTCGATACCGGTACGCAATCTGTGTTTTTGTTATATACCGGAACTGAGCTTTTATCTCTCTTTCTCTATGAACTAATGCTGTTAGTGATTTCTTTTTGCCTACATTCACTGTTTGACAATTTGTGACAAAAAGGGGGAGAACAGAAATAGGGGGAGAACAGAGATAGGGGGAGAACAGAGATGCTCAAGAAAGGGGGAGATAAAGAAAAGAGATGATGAAAAAGGAGCCGAAAAACAAAAAGAACCAAAAGGAAGACGAATCAAATGTAGGATTTTAAATTCTAACGACTAACGTTTGATTTGTTTGGAGTTTTGTTTTGCAGGAATTACATCACTTTAAGACTCCAAGTCCTAAGTCATAGAGTATGTTCTAGGATTGTTTGGTTCAAATGTATTTTGTATTTATTGGATCTTTCACGCAAAGAAAATCAATATTTTGGTGATGACATTGAATTTCGAATTTTTGGTTTAAGATGAGTGACTTGAGCGCTTTTTTGTATTTTTGGATTTTGTCACGAAATTGCCAAAGGGGGAGATTGTTACGGCTTTTTGTATTGGCATATTTCGTGAGTCAAGTCGGTGAGTTGAGTCGGAGTCTTGAAGTGATCATATTGTCAATCAGTTATCGAAGACTCAGAGAAGATTCAACAAGAGCTCAAGTTGACACTCAGTGTTTTGAGTCTTCAAGATTGATTGAAGTTGAAGAATTATGGATCATATACATCAATCTTAAAGGAAATGGATTCAGAATGATCAGGTACTGTCACGCCCCGAGACCGTCAATTTGAACAGTTCGGGCGCGCCAACAGACCCGCCAATCGGGCATGACCTTTCAAGACCCGAAAGGAACGGTTTAATCCAACAATATCATTTCAATATAGCGGAAGAGTAAGCAATCAGAGGAAAGAACTATAAATTTAAACTTTCAATCATTCAACAGATAGTTAGAAGAAATGAAAGTACATCCCTTGAGCGATGACATACACCTTTGTTTAAAATTACAACTCTCTTTTAGCATGAAACTACAATGCAAAATACAACCATATTTTTTTTTTTCCTTTTTCCAACTTGAAACTTAAACATTTAAAGATTACATTGTTCCTCACATACAAAAGTTCGCTCAAGAAAATAAAACTCCAAAATGGTACTGGCGACTCTAGACTGCTAGGTCGCTACTCTGCTGGGCCCTTGCCCCTGCCGCGTGCCTCGCCCGATGTGCCTGGACCTGTGGGGATGTCACCCAAAGGGTGTGAGAACTACAACCAAGTTCCCAGTGGGTTCAACCACCGAGAGAAAATGCCCTGCACCGCTTAGTCTAATGGAAGCAATATAATAGAGAACGAAATACAGTAAATAAAAGCTGTAAATCTTATCTAGCATGCTTAATACTTTTACCTTTGCCATGACATAGCTCTATGTCGCTGTAGGATGCCAAACTAACCAACCTGTCCCTTGTCAAATAACTTTCATTACCTTTCTTTGTGTTTCAGTTCAAGTTGCTAAACCCTCGGAGAAGCTTGCCCAACGGGCCCTAGCCCGGCAGACATGCTGCCATAAGACAAGTCCTCTAAGGTTGCCGATAACACCCGCAAGTGTTACCCCGCCCTACGGGGGAAACGTCCCGAACGGGTCTCTACCCGGGAGAGGGACACTGCCTGCTACTCCAACATGGGCCGCGTTTCACCCCGTAGGTACGCTCGTTTTATTATCTCTTTTATTGCTTTGCATTTAGCCTCTTTACTCTTTTAAGCCTTTGCCTTTCTTTTGCTCTTTAGCACTTAGCTTCCATCTCATTCGAGCTTATAGCTCACATTGCCTCTTGGCCCTTTTTCTTTCTTCATGATTAAGCTTTTAGCTTATCTTTTGATGTACTCTTACATTTACCCTAGGTCCATGCCTCAAGGTACATAAGTCCCTTGGACTCAATTCTTTACTTTAGTTAAGCTCAAGTTGAAGTTAAAGTGTAGGTGTATTAACCCAACTTCCTATAACAACTCTAGAGATTTTAGATACTTTGGATTTTAACCTCAACTATACTATGACTCTCTTAGAGACATAACTCTAAATTAAGCCCTAGTTCCATGTGCCCACATAATTGACTCTAGTAAAAATGCCACTCGTGAAATCCTAGAGTGAATGCCACACATTAGAGCCTAATTTGAGTTTTCTCCTGAGTCAAGATTTCCATATGCCTCAAACCACTTCTACACAAGCATGAGGATCAAATCCTAGCCACTCTATTAACATGCTTCTAAGAAAAGCAAAAGATAAGGGAGAGGTCACCCTCGCTCGATAGAATCCCCCACCTCGATGTGCTTTCTGGGTTCCTGGAGGAGACAAGTCTAGCTCTTTATGCCTCTGAGGTTTCCCTACATTGTAAGGAAGGAAAAAATAAAGCGATTGTTTTCACGTGATTTTACCTAATTTAGCAAGACGGTAAGATTAATCCCTTTTGGCAAGAAAAGGGGAAACAATTCATATTAGATCACTTTTCTCCACAAAAAGGCTACTTTTTGATTGGTTTACCGAAATGGGAGAAAAATGATCATCCCATGGCCTATTGCCAAAAAGAAACTTGCTCAACTCGATCCGGGGTCAAAATGCCCTCAAAATTTTGAGAAAAGCTCAATTTGAGCAATTTCCCCCAATTCATCGATTTTGCATCTATGCAAGTCGAGAATTTTATTTGTTACATTGGAAGAAAGCCTAATGCTCTCTAAATTTTAGAGGAGCTCAATTGGAGAAAAGAAAATAGAAGAAATTTTTATCTTCCTTGTTTTCTTCTTTTCTTTTCTTTCCTTTTTTTTTTTGTAAAGTTCCCCTGCTGCCTGGCAGCTGCCATGCACTCTTTTCTTTCTTTTTTTTTTTGTTTTCATTCCAATTCTGCTGCTGGGCAGCAGCTACAAGCTGCTGCCCAAGCAGCAGAGCCTGCAGCTGCTGCTGCTGCTGGTAGCAGCAGCAGCTGCTGCAGCTCCAGCAGCTTGGGCAAGGCAGCAGCTCTAGCTGCTGCTCCCATATATATAGTATATATATATATATATATATATATATATATATATATATATTATATATATATATATATATATATATATATATATATATATTATATATATATATATATATATATATATATATTATATGTGTGTGTGTATATATATATATATATATATATATATATATATATATATATATATATATATATATATATATATATATATATATATATATGTTTTTCTCTTTCAATTCTGCTGCTGGGCAGCAGCTACAAGCTGCTGCCCAAGCAGCAGAGCCTGCAGCTGCTGCTGCTGCTGGTAGCAGCAGCAGCTGCTGCAGCTCCAGCAGCTGCGCAAGGCAGCCATGCAGCTGCCTTGCGCAGCAGCTATGCTGCCCAGCTGCTGCTGCTAAGCAGCAGCAGAGCAGCTGCTGACTCAGCCCTCCTCCCTTTTTTTTTTCTTTCTTTTTTGTTTCTCCCCCACCCTCCAGCCAAGAGAGAGAGAGAGTGAGAGAGAGAGAGAGAGTAATCACTTACCTTCTTCCTCCTTCTTCTTCCCCTTTTTCTTCTCCTTTCCTTCTTCCTCCTCCTTCCTTCTCCTCTTTCGTTTCTTCTTTCAGCTGGGAGAGAGAGAGAGAAAATGAGAGAGAGTGAAAGTGAGTTTCAAAGAGAGGAGAGAGGCATTTAATTTCTGCAGAGGGGTAGCTGGGAGGGGGAGGGGATTTTACAAAAATGCCCTCCAACAAACCAAATTTCCACAATTGCCCTTTTTAAAATGCTGCAGTTTTTCCTGCAGAAAGAAAATTTGGATACCCTCATTTCACTGCGCTTTCCCGTCAACTGAGAAATCAAAATTGAAATTTTTCTTCTCCCCTTTAATCTACAAATTTTTCTTAAACTTCCCACGATTCTGTTTAAATTTTTGGACTACTCTAAGCCCTCGAAAGAGGGCCCCGAAAAAGCTTCGCGATCAACTTCACTGTCCAAAAAACTGCAGTTTCAGAATTCACGAAGCATTTTTCTTCGCTTCGTTCTCCAATTTTTTCTTAATCGCTCACCTAGGTTTTTCACCCCTTTTAATCAGAAAACTTTTGTGAGACACCCCACGATTTCTTTTAAATTTTTTGGGGCACTCAAAGTCTCCGAAACAGGGCTCCGAAAAAGCTTCGCGATAAACTGCACTGTCAAAAACTGCAGTTTCAGAATTCACGAAGCATTTTTCTTCGCTTCGTTCTCCGATTTTTCCTTAATCGCTCACCTAGGTTTTTCACCCCTTTTAATCAGAAAACTTTTGTGAGACACCCCACGATTTCTTTTAAATTTTTGGGGCACTCTAAGCCCTCGAAAGAGAGCTCCGAAAAAGCTTCGCGATCACAAATTTCTGGAAATTCCAGAATTTGCTAAGTCCTCGGGTTCAAATCACTTTTCGACCCGATGCCCTTCGCGTCAGCCCGAAACGCACCGAACTCGACTGTAATCATATTTAAAACATGTTACAAGTCTTCTCGCCGGATTTCGCCATTTTGCGAACTCGGCGAACACGAGTCCCAATTTTGCAAACTTGAGGCTTCGCTTCTCAACCACAACTCACTTTTCGACTCGACGGCTTTTGCGTTGATTCGAAACGCTTCTAACCCACTTGTAATCATATTTGAAACGTGTTACAAGTATTTTAACCGAGTTTTGCTATTTCGCAGAAATCGGTGCACTACATCCTCCCCTCCTTTAGGAGTTTCGTCCGCGAAACTAAAACTCACGTACCTTGGGATTTATTCCTCGAACAAGCGAGGATAGTGCTCCCGCATCACAGCCTCAGGCTCCCACGTGGCCTCCTCCTCGCTATGCCTTGTCCAAAGCACTTTCACATAAGGAATGGAGCAGTTCCTTAGCTTCCTATCACGCCGATCAACAATCTTATACGGGAATTCATCGTAGCTCATATCCTCCCGTAGATCGAGCGGTGGGTACTTGATTATGTGCGTCGGGTCGTGGACATACTGGCGGAGTTGTGACACATGAAATACATCATGAATTCCTGCCAAATCTGGGGGCAAAGCTATTTTATAGGCCACTGGGCCAACCCGCTCCAAAACCTCATAAGGTCCAAGAAAACGAGGGTTCAACTTTCCTCGCATCCCAAATCGCACTACCCCCTTCGTGGGCGACGCCTTCAAAAATACATGATCCCCGACCTTAAACTCTAGGTAGCGCCGCCTTTTGTCCGCATAGCTCTTTTGCCGACTTTGCGCTGTCACCAGACGTTGACGCGCAATTTGCACCTTTTCCTCGGCTTCTTGCAATACATCAGGACCCAGTGATGATCTCTCGCCGACCTCACTCCAATGCAGTGGAGACCTGCACTTTCTGCCATATAGTGCCTCAAAAGGTGCCATTCCAATGCTGGCTTGATAGCTGTTATTGTAGGCGAACTCCGCCATCGGCAAATATCGCTGCCACCCTGGGCCATAATCCAGGACACACGCCCTGAGCATATCTTCGAGGATTTGATTGGTCCTCTCAGATTGACCATCGCTCTGAGGATGATAAGCCGTAGAGAAGTCCAGGCGTGTTCCCAAAGTCTCGTGGAAGCTCTTCCAAAATTGTGACACGAATCGGGGATCCCGATCCGACACTATAGAAACAGGAACTCCATGAAGGCGCATAATCTCATCAATATACAACTGCGCCAATTTATCCCTAGACCAGGTGGTGTGGACAGGCAGGAAATGAGCCGCCTTGGTTAACCTATCCACAACCATCCAAATCGCGTCGTGGCCTGCTTGAGACCGAGGCAAGCCCACGATAAAATCCATAGCGATGTTCTCCCATTTCCACACGGGAATCGGCAGATTTTGAAGCTTGCCCGCAGGGAGTCTATGTTCAGCCTTGACTTGTTGGCACACTAAGCATCTAGCCACGAAGTGTCCAACATCCTTCTTCATGCCTGGCCACCAAAACTGTGCCTTCAGGTCCTTATACATTTTTGTGCCGCCGGGGTGGATAGTATACGGCGATCGGTGTGCTTCTTGAAGGATCATTTCACGAATATCCTCGTCATTAGGTACACACACGCGACCCCGAAACCTTAGGATTCCCTCAGAATCCACAGTAAAATCCCTTGCCTCGCCGCTTTCTAAATCAGACCTCACCTTTTGGAGCTTTTCATCTGCCATTTGCTTTTCTTTAATTCTCTCCAACAAGGTAGGTTGCACAACGAGCGTCATAAGCTTCGCGGGTGCACCGGAAGCCACAACCTCCAAGCCCATCCGTCTCATTTCAGATTGCAACGGGTATTGGTCGGTGATGATCATGGCGAGATTTTCCACGGACTTCCTGCTTAGCGCGTCGGCCACCACATTTGCTTTCCCCGGGTGGTACAAGATGCTAACATCATAATCTTTTAGGAGTTCCAGCCATCGACGCTGCCTCAGGTTTAATTCCTTCTGAGTGAACAAATATTTGAGACTTTTGTGATCCGTGTAAATCTCGCAATGTTCCCCGTAGAGGTAATGCCGCCATATCTTCAGTGCAAAAATCACCGCGGCAAGCTCGAGATCGTGAGTGGGGTAGTTCTTTTCATAACTCTTCAGCTGCCGGGAGGCATAGGCTATAACCCTCTCGTCTTGCATGAGTACACACCCCAACCCAGTCCCCGAAGCATCACTATAAACCACGAACCCTTTTCCCGCAACGGGTAGAGCAAGAATTGGAGCCGTTGTCAACTTGTCCTTGAGCAATTGGAAGCTTCTCTCACAGGCATCGCTCCAAATGAACTGAGCTCCTTTTCTTGTAAGGCCGGTGAGTGGAATGGTAATTTTAGAAAACCCTTCCACAAACCGCCTATAATAGCCCGCGAGTCCGATAAAGCTTCGAATCTCGGTGACATTTGTTGGTCGCGGCCAATCCCTCACTGCTTCAATTTTCTTGGGGTCTACAGACACCCCCGTCTCAGAAATCACATGCCCTAAGAATGCCACTTCCCGAGCCAGAATTCGCATTTCTTCAACTTCGCGAATAGGCTCCGCTCCCAAAGCACTTGTAGAACCTGTCGTAGGTGATCCTCGTGCTCGTCGTCACTTCGAGAGTAGACTAAAATGTCGTCAATGAAGACAACGACAAATCGGTCTAGGAAAGGCTGAAAAATGCGGTTCATTAAATCCATGAATGCCACCGGGGCATTAGTCAACCCGAAAGGCATTACAGTGAATTCATAATGTCCATACCGCGTTCTAAAAGCCGTTTTGTGCACATCCTCCGGCTTAATCTTTAATTGATGGTATCCCGATTGAAGGTCAATTTTTGAGAATACCCGGGAACCTTGCAATTGGTCGAACAAATCATCGATCCTCGGTAATGGATATCGGTTCTTGATTGTCAATTTGTTGAGCTCCCGATAATCCACACATAACCGCAGCGATCCGTCCTTTTTCTTCACAAATAGGACCGGAGCTCCCCAAGGGGATACGCTAGGTCTAATGAAACCCTTGTCCAGCAAATCTTGCAATTGAGCCTTAAGCTCCTTTAACTCCGCCGGGGCCATTCTATAAGGAGCCTTTGAAACTGGAGCCGTCCCGGGAACCAAGTCTATTATGAACTCAATCTCCCGATCCCTCGGCATGCCCGGCAACTCCGCAGGAAATACATCAGGATATTCCCGCGCCACGGGAATGTCTTGTACATTAGGTTCCTCCTTGTGCCCTTCCACCACGGTAGCTAAGTAAGCCACACATCCTTTATCGATAAGCTTCTTGGCCCGCGAAGCCGAGACCACAGAGGCAAATAGAGAACCTCTACATGCCTTGAATACATACTCCTCTTGTCCCGGCTCCCGAAAGGTGACAACCCTCCGCTCGCAGTCGATAGTGGCGTAGTACTTGGAGAGCCAATTCATTCCCAAAATTACATCATAACCTCCTAGCCGTCTCAAAACCAAGAAGTCCACAGTCATAATCCACTCGCCAATCCTAACTGGACAGGCGGGACAACTCTCAGATATCTCTAAAGAACCATCAGGCACTTGGACCATTTTAGTACTAGTAGACTGTAATACATCCAACCCATGTCTCATGGCAAAGGATCTACATATGAATGAATGCGATGCACCTGTGTCGAATAGAGCCCTGCATCGAACATCATTAATAAAAATTATACCTGCCACGACGTCGTCGGCCACGGGCTCCTCCTCCTTCGCCTGAGCGGCAAAAGCCCGCCCGCTCGGCGGTCGTTGTGGAGCGGCGGGGCGCGCAGCTGGTAGAGCTGGCACCGCCTTCTTGTGTTGCTTCGGGGCAGCCTGGATCATTGGCACGGCCGGGGCGGGGTGCGTGCCCCTCCAACACTCTCGAGCCATGTGACCCGGCCGGCCACAGTTGAAGCACCTCCCCTCGCGTTCTGGGCACTCGGTCCGTCGGTGTTGCCCTCCACAGATAATACACCGCTCGGGAGCCATAGGCTGCCAGGGCCCCCGAGGGTGCGGTTGGTGTCGCGGCTGCTTAGGGGGTCGTTGAGAGTGGCTTTGACCCCCGAACCCACCTTGGTGCCTCTTCTTTTCCTTCCCTTTGCCCTTGTCTTTCTCAAAAGCTTCGCGCTCTCGGCGCACCACCATGTCGCCCCTCTCAACCAAGCGGGCTCTATCCACAATCTCCCGATAAGTTGCAATGTTGAATGGTTGGACCTTTGAGTAGATCGCCGGTCGAAGGCCCCTCTCGAAACATCGCGCCTTGTCCCACTCGTTGCGCACCACGGTGGGTAAGCAACTAACGATGCGAGAGAACTCGCACTCGTATTCTTGAACTGAGCGGCCTCCCTGGCGAAGATTTTTGAAGTCATCCTCCATTTGTTGCTTCGCACTGTCGGGGAAGTATGTGGCGAAGAAAAGCTCCTTGAATTCTTCCCACGATGGCTCCGGCAACGCCGTCCTAGCCCTTCTTTCCAATTCTGCTTTCCACCAACGGTGTGCCACATTGTCGAGGTGGGGAACCGCCACAGTAACACGGTCCCGCATCGGCACCCGAAGGGTTAGGAACAGTCGCTCCATGGAGTCAATCCACGACTCCACCACCATTGGATCAGATTTGTCGCCGCTGAAGGTAGGAGGATGAAATTTCTGGAAGTCGGCGAGGACCTCCATCGCCCTATTTTGCTCCGCTCTCTGGGCCGCGTACTCGGCATCACCCACCTCCGAGTCGGCCCGCCGGGGCACTCCTCTAGTAGCCCCAACAGATGGTGCTGGGCGCGCCGCCATAGGCTCGACCGCCATAGCCACTCCTTCAGTAGTTGCCCCCACTTGGGGCGAGGCTGTGCGCTCATGCGTCGTCTGCGCCGCCTCAATTTGCCGTGCCAACATGTCCTGGAGCCTCTCAATTTGCTCGGCCTGACGCCTCGACGCTTCCTCCTGGCGCTGCAGCGCCTCCTCTAGCTTGCGAGAAGTCTCCTCCTCCCGTTGGCGGGAAGCCTCCTCCAGCCTACGAGAGGTCTCCTCCTCTCGTTGGCGGAAAGCCTCCTCCTGTCGCTGAGAGGCCTCCGCCTGCTGCTGCACCACGCCGATCAGCGCGGCCATCTGCTCCCGCAATTCACGAACCTCACTCGATCCGGAGCCCTCCCCCGGCTCGAGCCGTGTAAGACGTGTCTCTCTTCGCGGTGGCATAGCTATCTGCACACCACAAAAACATTAGTCCAACACTTACAACTTAGGCATTTGCGGAATTGAATGCAGAAAATTTAACGATCACAAAAAGGCTTCGTCAACCCAATCATGCGAAAGTAAAAAGGAATACTTCTTCCCACCCCTAACGTTACGTTGTCGGCCGCCCAACATATCGTTAGCTGGTGGGAGTCCATTTCCCTCGATCCATTCCCAAAGTCCTTCTTGGGAATCATATAACCCAATTATGTACTTTCGCCAAAAGATCCACACACGCTCTCGTGCCTAAACCCTAGGGTCTTCCTAAGGTTCGCTAACCACCTAGGTCTATTCCTAGGCTCTGATACCACTCTTATCTGTCACGCCCCGAGACCGTCAATTTGAACAGTTCGGGCGCGCCAACAGACCCGCCAATCGGGCATGACCTTTCAAGACCCGAAAGGAACGGTTTAATCCAACAATATCATTTCAATATAGCGGAAGAGTAAGCAATCAGAGGAAAGAACTATAAATTTAAACTTTCAATCATTCAACAGATAGTTAGAAGAAATGAAAGTACATCCCTTGAGCGATGACATACACCTTTGTTTAAAATTACAACTCTCTTTTAGCATGAAACTACAATGCAAAATACAACCATATTTTTTTTTTTCCTTTTTCCAACTTGAAACTTAAACATTTAAAGATTACATTGTTCCTCACATACAAAAGTTCGCTCAAGAAAATAAAACTCCAAAATGGTACTGGCGACTCTAGACTGCTAGGTCGCTACTCTGCTGGGCCCTTGCCCCTGTCGCGTGCCTCGCCCGATGTGCCTGGACCTGTGGGGATGTCACCCAAAGGGTGTGAGAACTACAACCAAGTTCCCAGTGGGTTCAACCACCGAGAGAAAATGCCCTGCACCGCTTAGTCTAATGGAAGCAATATAATAGAGAACGAAATACAGTAAATAAAAGCTGTAAATCTTAGCTAGCATGCTTAATACTTTTACCTTTGCCATGACATAGCTCTATGTCGCTGTAGGATGCCAAACTAACCAACCTGTCCCTTGTCAAATAACTTTCATTACCTTTCTTTGTGTTTCAGTTCAAGTTGCTAAACCCTCGGAGAAGCTTGCCCAACGGGCCCTAGCCCGGCAGACATGCTGCCATAAGACAAGTCCTCTAAGGTTGCCGATAACACCCGCAAGTGTTACCCCGCCCTACGGGGGAAACGTCCCGAACGGGTCTCTACCCGGGAGAGGGACACTGCCTGCTACTCCAACATGGGCCGCGTTTCACCCCGTAGGTACGCTCGTTTTATTATCTCTTTTATTGCTTTGCATTTAGCCTCTTTGCTCTTTTAAGCCTTTGCCTTTCTTTTGCTCTTTAGCACTTAGCTTCCATCTCATTCGAGCTTATAGCTCACATTGCCTCTTGGCCCTTTTTCTTTCTTCATGATTAAGCTTTTAGCTTATCTTTTGATGTACTCTTACATTTACCCTAGGTCCATGCCTCAAGGTACATAAGTCCCTTGGATTCAATTCTTTACTTTAGTAAAGCTCAAGTTGAAGTTAAAGTGTAGGTGTATTAACCCAACTTCCTATAACAACTCTAGGGATTTTAGATACTTTGGATTTTAACCTCAACTATACTATGACTCTCTTAGAGACATAACTCTAAATTAAGCCCTAGTTCCATGTGCCCACATAATTGACTCTAGTAAAAATGCCACTCGTGAAATCCTATAGTGAATGCCACACATTAGAGCCTAATTTGAGTTTTCTCCTAAGTCAAGATTTCCATATGCCTCAAACCACTTCTACACAAGCATGAGGATCAAATCCTAGCCACTCTATTAACATGCTTCTAAGAAAAGCAAAAGATAAAGGGAGAGGTCACCCTCGCTCGATAGAATCCCCCACCTCGATGTGCTTTCTGGGTTCCTGGAGGAGACAAGTCTAGCTCTTTATGCCTCTGAGGTTTCCCTACATTGTAAGGAAGGAAAAAATAAAGCGATTGTTTTCATGTGATTTTACTAAATTTAGCAAGACGGTAAGATTAATCCCTTTTGGCAAGAAAAGGAGAAACAATTCATATTAGATCACTTTTCTCCACAAAAAGGCTACTTTTTGATTGGTTTACCGAAATGGGAGAAAAATGATCATCCCATGGCCTATTGCCAAAAAGAAACTTGCTCAACTCGATCCGGGGTCAAAATGCCCTCAAAATTTTGAGAAAAGCTCAATTTGAGCAATTTCCCCCAATTCATCGATTTTGCATCTATGCAAGTCGAGAATTTTATTTGTTACATTGGAAGAAAGCCTAATGCTCTCTAAATTTTAGAGGAGCTCAATTGGAGAAAAGAGAATAGAAGAAATTTTTATCTTCCTTGTTTTCTTCTTTTCTTTTCTTTCCTTTTTTTTTTGTAAAGTTCCCCTGCTGCCTGGCAGCTGCCATGCACTCTTTTCTTTCTTTTTTTTTTGTTTTCATTCCAATTCTGCTGCTGGGCAGCAGCTACAAGCTGCTGCCCAAGCAGCAGAGCCTGCAGCTGCTGCTGCTGCTGGTAGCAGCAGCAGCTGCTGCAGCTCCAGCAGCTTGGGCAAGGCAGCAGCTCTAGCTGCTGCCTCCCCCACCTCCTCTCAATATATATATATATATATATATATATATATATATATATATATATATATATATATATATATATATATATGTATATATATGTGTGTGTGTGTGTGTGTTATTTAATATATATATATATATATATATATATATATATATATATATATATATATATATATATATATATATATATATATATATATATATCTAATTTTGTATATATATATATATATATATTTTTTGTTTTTCTCTTTCAATTCTGCTGCTGGGCAGCAGCTACAAGCTGCTGCCCAAGCAGCAGAGCATGCAGTAGCAGCAGCAGCTGCTGCAGCTGGTAGCAGCAGCAGCTGCTGCAGCTCCAGCAGCTGCGCAAGGCAGCCATGCAGCTGCCTTGCGCAGCAGCTATGCTGCCCAGCTGCTGCTGCTAAGCAGCAGCAGCAGGGAGCTGCTGCTGACTCAGCCCCTCCTCCCCTTTTTTTTTCTTTCTTTTTTGTTTCTCCCCCACCCTCCAGCCAAGAGAGAGAGAGAGTGAGAGAGAGAGAGAGAGAGTAATCACTTACCTTCTTCCTCCTTCTTCTTCCCCTTTTTCTTCTCCTTTCCTTCTTCCTCCTCCTTTCCTTCTCCTCTTTCGTTTCTTCTTTCAGCTGGGAGAGAGAGAGAAAATGAGAGAGAGTGAAAGTGAGTTTCAAAGAGAGGAGAGAGGCATTTAATTTCTGCAGAGGGGTAGCTGGGAGGGGGAGGGGATTTTACAAAAATGCCCTCCAACAAACCAAATTTCCACAATTGCCCTTTTTCCTGCAGTTTTTCCTGCAGAAAGAAAATTTGGATACCCTCATTTCACTGCGCTTTCCCGTCAACTGAGAAATCAAAATTGAAATTTTTCTTCTCCCCTTTAATCTACAAATTTTTCTTAAACTTCCCACGATTCTGTTTAAATTTTTGGACTACTCTAAGCCCTCGAAAGAGGGCCCCGAAAAAGCTTCGCGATCAACTTCACTGTCCAAAAAACTGCAGTTTCAGAATTCACGAAGCATTTTTCTTCGCTTCGTTCTCCAATTTTTCCTTAATCGCTCACCTAGGTTTTTCACCCCTTTTAATCAGAAAACTTTTGTGAGACACCCCACGATTTCTTTTAATTTTTTTGGGGCACTCAAAGTCTCCGAAACAGGGCTCCGAAAAAGCTTCGCGATAAACTGCACTGTCAAAAACTGCAGTTTCAGAATTCACGAAGCATTTTTCTTCGCTTCGTTCTCCAATTTTTCCTTAATCGCTCACCTAGGTTTTTCACCCCTTTTAATCAGAAAACTTTTGTGAGACACCCCACGATTTCTTTTAAATTTTTGGGGCACTCTAAGCCCTTGAAAGAGAGGTCCGAAAAAGCTTCGCGATCACAAATTTCTGGAAATTCCAGAATTTGCTAAGTCCTCGGGTTCAAATCACTTTTCGACCCGATGCCCTTCGCGTCGGCCCGAAACGCACCGAACTCGACTGTAATCATATTTAAAACATGTTACAAGTGTTCTCGCCGGATTTCGCCATTTTGCGAACTCGGCGAACACGAGTCCCAATTTTGCAAACTTGAGGCTTCGCTTCTCAACCACAACTCACTTTTCGACTCGACGGCTTTTGCGTTGATTCGAAATGCTTCTAACCCACTTGTAATCATATTTGAAACGTGTTACAAGTATTTTAACCGAGTTTTGCTATTTCGGAGAAATCGGTGCACTACAGGTACGTTTAACTAAATAATTTTGCTGATCCGAATACATTTGTGTAGTTTAGAAACACTTGGATAAGTTTTCATTGCTTAAAAATCAAATACTGGACAAATTCGATGTTCAGAGTCCAGTTCAGAATTTCTGATCCTGAACCGATCCGGATCAGAATTCCGATCCGGATCAGAATTCCGATCCGGATCCCGAACCTTGTTTTTTCAGGAATTGCTGAAAAAAGACGACAGTCAGGATCGTCGTAAATCCGATCCGGATCGTCGTGCGGGAAAATTTCTGTTAAGTCAGTTTTTGATGCTTATCTCTTTCCAAATGTTTCTAAACTATAAATAGACACTTAGGTAGCGTTTGGTTCGGGGATTAGGAAAATTTTGTTATACCGGGGATAGGTATAGATTCTGGTATTAGCAGGAATTGGTGTAAATTTGCGTTTGGTTGGTTTTATGAGTTATACCGGGATTAAAGGAAATTGTGTTTGGTAAATTATATAGGAATAAGGAGAATAAGATGAATAGGAAAAAATTGTGTTTGGTTGAGTATAGAGGAATAAGAAGAATTGAGAAATGATAAATTTGTGTATTGACTATTTTGCACTTTATGATATAATTTATAAATAAATTAATTTATAATATTAATCAACCTAATAATAAGTTTAAAATATTATTTAAAATTGTAAAATATATTTAAAAATAAATAATAAATAATTAAAAGTACTTAAAAATAATAGAAAATTATATATTAAAATATTTAAAATTTTTGATTGTTTTGACTATTTTGCCCTTTAAATTAAAGTTTAAATAGGAGTAAAAATTTTAATTTTTAAAAATTTATATAAATTTTAAAAAAATACATAATAAAAATTAAGTTTAAGTGAGAGTAAAAATTTTAAGTGAGAGTAAATAAAAATTAATTTTTAAATTTTAAGTGAGAGTAAAAATTTAAATTTTAAATTTATATAAATTTTAAAAAATTTATAAAATAATTGTATAAATTTTAAAAATTTAAAATTAATAATTTTTTTTCAAAAATGAAATAAAATAAAATTTTTAGATTTATTAAAAAATAAGTTAAAAAATTTAAAATTTTTAAAAAATTTAAAATTTTAAATTTAAATATTTTTTAAAATTTAAAAATTCTAATTGAAAAAATTTATAAAATAATTTTTATTAATATGCAAAAGAAAGAAAAAAAAAAATTAAAACCCACTTAAAAGAGAGAGGAAAGAGAGAGAGAGTCTTTTCTCGATTCCCGTGCCACTTTATGGGTTCCTTCCAATTCCACCTATTTGCTGGAACCCGGATTCCCGATTCCATTCCCGTAATTCCAGCAAGCCTAGAACCCGGATTCCCCCCTATTCTATCCCCGTTTGGGTATGGACTTGGGGATAAGGGGGGTATTCCCCCCTTATCCCCCTTACCAAACGCACCCTTAGGGTTTCTCAAGAACTACCGATGATTTTATAAAACACTTGAGAGCAACCCTAGAGGCTAGGTTTTTACCGTTCTTCTTTATAGCCTCTTTTAGGTCAATTCGACGGTTCTTCCAAGATCTATCTTTTGTCGAATTGATCTAGTCTTTGCTTAGAGATTCCTTCTACGGTTCTTCAATGATAATCTAAGCAAAGGATCACCATCGAAACCAATATTTCTTTCGGCCAAGTTTGCGTCGTGGATTCGACGTAGCATCGTGGATTCGATGTGTTGAAGGCATTTCGTGGATTCGAAACGTGTGCTCGTGGATTCGAGTGGCGTTCGTGGATTCGAACGTGTGCAGTGGACGTGCAATCGGTGGAGCGCAAGGTCCGAAGAAGTTGAAGGAGGGGTTGAGTCCGTGGAGTCGGTAATCACCTTGTTATTCTTCTTTTCTTAGTGGATTGTTATTGCGTGTTGGTCCCGTGGTTTTTCTCCTGGATTGGAGTTTCCACGTATATCTCGGTGTGCTATTTTTATTTTCCGCATTGGTTTTTATTTTGCACTAAGATTAGTTTTATAAGTATTACACCTATTCACCCCCCCCCCCTCTAGTTGTTTGATAGTACCTATTTAGATCCGTGTAGATCCTTTAATATACATAACCCAACAACTTGCGGTGGAGGCGATGTTACCGGTGCGGACAGTCTGGGCACATACGAGCTACCTGCCCCCTTTCTCCTTCATCGACACCTTTTTCGGCGTCGGCTCCTCATTCACCTCAGCAGCGGCCACCAGCTCAGCGGTCTTATGCTCCAGCGAGCAGGCCATCTTCTTCCCACCCCACAGATTACTGGTCTCCAGCACAGAGCAGGCGAGTATATGCCGCCCAGTTAGCGGATTCCTCAGCGGCCGACCAGGTGGTGGCAGGTATTATCTTACTTTCTGGCATTAGGACTCGCACCTTATTTGACACTGGAGCATCTTATTCTTTTATTAGTTGAGCATTTGCATCCCTTCATGGTATAGAGATAGAGTCCTTGTCACATGCATTAGAGGTTCAGATTCCTGATCATGTTTTGCATGTTGAGTAGTATTGTGTGGCTTATCCAGTACAGTTGGGACCTTAGATCTTGCCGGCAGACTTGCTTGTCTTGCGGCAGCTCCAGGATTTTGACTTGGTGTTAGGGATGGATTGGTTGTCGCGGTATTGTGCCACTATTGACTGCAGAGAGAGGACGGTGACTCTCTGCGAGCCAGGACAGGAGGAGTTTATCTTCAGAGGTTGCCAGAGCACGCTGTTCGCATCGACTATTTCTTTGGCGAGGGCTAGGCGGATGTTGAGCAGAGGCTGCACTGCCTTTCTGGCCACTATTGTGGAGGTGCCTACGGCGGCACTGGGACTCGAGGATATCCCCATTGTCCACGAGTTTTCAGATGTGTTTTCCCCCGAGTTGACGACTATGCCGCCGGAGAGGGAGATAGTGTTTGTGATTGACGTGGTCCCAGGAACCACGCCAATCTCGAAAGCACCTTATCGGATGGCACCTGCCGAGTTGAGAGAGCTAAAGGCGCAACTACAGGATCTGATGGACAAGGGTTTTGTTAGACCCAGCGTGTCACCATGGGGAGCGCCTGTTCTATTTGTGAAAAAGAATGATGGTTCGCTTCGTCTGTGTGTGGATTATAGGGAACTGAACAAAGTGACCATCCAGAACAAGTATCCATTACCGCAGATCGACGATTTGTTTGATCAGCTTCAGGGAGCTGCGGTATTTTCAAAGATTGATCTTCAGTCCGGTTACCACCAACTGAGGGTGAGGGCCGAGGACATCTCCAAAACAGCATTCAAATCTCGGTACAGGCATTATGAGTTTACGGTGATGCCATTTGGATTGACTAATGCCCCTGCCGCATTTATGGACTTGATGAGCAGGATATTTCAGCCGTTTTTGGACCGATTTGTGGTGGTGTTTATTGATGATATACTGATTTACTCCCGGAGTGATGTGGAGCACTTGAGGACAGTGCTACAGCTTCTGCGAGAGAAGAAGCTGTAGCATTTATGGACTTGATGCCATTTGGATTGACTAATGCCCCTGCCGCATTTATGGACTTGATGAACAGGATATTTCAGCCGTTTTTGACCGATTTGTGGTGGTGTTTATTGATGATATACTGATTTACTCCCGGAGTGATGTGGAGCACTTGAGGACAGTGCTACAGCTTCTGCGAGAGAAGAAGCTATATGCCAAGCTTAAGAAGTCCGAATTTTGGCTCCGGGAGGTCGCCTTTTTGGGCCACGTAGTTTCTGCTACGGGAGTGGTGGTGGATCCGGCCAAGGTGGATGCTATTCGAGATTGGCCGAGACCGACGACTATCACCGAGGTGCGGAGTTTTCTGGATTTGGCTGGCTACTATCGGCGATTTGTGGAAGGCTTTGCGAAGCTTTCCACCCCCCTCACACGTCTGACCAGGAAAGGGGTTAAGTTTATTTGGAGCGAGACTTGCCAGAGCAGTTTTGAAGAGCTGAAACAGAGATTGATGACAGCTCCGATCCTTGCTCTCTCGGTTATGGGGGAGGGATTTGTGATCTACAGCGACGCCTCTCACAGTGGTCTGGGTTGTGTATTGATGCAGCATGGTAGGGTAATTGCCTATGCTCACGGCAATTGAAGGACTATGAGAAAAATTACCCTACTCATGATCTTGAGTTAGCAGCGGTTGTGTTTGCTCTGAAGCTGTGGCGACATTATTTGTATGGAGAGCACTGCGAGATTTACACTGATCATAAAAGCTTGAAGTATCTGTTCACTCGGAAGGAGTTGAACTTGAGGCAACGCCGATGGTTAGAGTTGTTAAAGGATTATGATTTGAGTATCCTTTATCATCCCGGCAAGGCCAATGTTGTGGCAGATGCTTTGAGTAGGAGGACGAGTCTGAGTATGATGATCTCGTAGTAGGCACCGTTGGTTGAGCAGATGAGACGGTTACAGATAGAGGTTGTATTCCCTGGGGTCTCTGCTAGACTTATGTCTTTAGTCGTGCAGCCCACTCTGTTGGACAAGATTCGAGAGAAACAGAGTAAGGACCCCCACTTGATGAGGATCCGAGAGCAGATTCAGACGGAGTTGACAGGAAATTTTTCAGTTGATGCTTCGGGAGCACTGCGGTACAGGGACCGAGCTTGTGTGCCTATGGACTCAGAGATTTGAGAGCAAATCTTGAGGGATGCCTATTATACACCTTATACCATTCATCCTGGATGGACTAAGATGTATAAGGACCTAAAGGCACAATTTTGGTGGAGTGGTATGAAGAGAGACATTGGGAGATTCGTGGCTCACTGTTTTACTTGTCAGCAAGTGAAAGTTGAGCATCATGTTCCTGCTGGCAAGTTGCAGAGTCTTCCAACCCCTGAATAGAAATGGGATCATATCACTATGGATTTTGTCACTGGGTTGCCGAGAGCACAGACTGGAGCTGATGCGATCTGGGTAGTCGTGGATAGACTCACCAAGTCTGCTCACTTTCTACTGGTGCAGGTGACTTGGCCTTTGGAGCGACTGGCACAGTTATATATGGCTGAGGTGGTGAGGTTGCACGGTGTACCTGTTTCCATTGTATCAGATAGAGACCCGAGGTTTGTCTCGCATTTCTGGAAGAGTTTACAGACAGCTTTGGGGACGCAGTTCCGATTCAGCACAACATTCCACCCACAGACCGATAGACAGTCTGAGCGCACCATACAGACCCTCGAGGATATGTTGAGAGCGTGCGCTATGGATTTTGGAGGAGGGTGGTACCGACACTTGGGATTAGTTGAGTTTGCGTACAACAACAGCTATCAAGCGAGCATTCAGATGGCTCCGTTTGAAGCGTTGTATGGACATAAGTGTCGGTCACCCCTATATTGGAGTGACATGGGTGAGAAGAAGACTTTGGGTCCTGATTTACTGTCAGAGGCAGATGAAAATGTCAAATTGACTCGACGACATTTTGAGACCGCCCAGAGTCGACAGCGGAGTTATGCTGATACCCGATGGCGAGACTTAGAGTTTCAAGTTGGTGATCATGTCTTTTTGAAAGTCTCGCTTTCGAAGGGGGTCCGGAGATTTGGAGTTCGAGGGAAGCTTAGTCCCTGGTTTATTGCACCCTTTGAGATACTAGAGAGGGTTGGCCCTGTTGCTCATCGAGTAGCTCTTCCTCCACGCCTGGCAGGAGTTCATGATGTGTTTCACGTCTCTGCTCTGAGAAAGTATGTTTATAATCCTGCGCATGTGATTGACTTCACCCCACTGGAGATTGGGGAGGACCTTGGGTACGAGGAGCGCCCGTTGCAGATTCTGGCTCGCGAGGTGAGAGAATTGCGCAATAGGTGATACCTTATGTGAAGATTTTATGGAGCAATCACGAGGAGCAGGAGGCCACTTGGGAGCTGGAGGAGGTGATGCGGGATACCTATCCTTTCTTATTTGAGGCTTCTGGCTGAGATACGTCTATCTTGTTTTCTAGTTTCGTGGACGAAACTTTTTTTTAGTGGGGGAGGATGTAGGGCCCCTGAACCCCATGTAGCTTTTTCTCGTGAATCCACTGTGTTAAACACCTATTGATGGTGTGTCTGGTCCATAGTGCATCAAAGGGATGCCACAGATGGACCCTGTGAGTTATTGTTAGCTGGTTTGGCCTTCGGCTGCTTTTGCCAAATTTTAGAAAAGGTTTTAGGCCAAACAGAAGTTGGATTTAGATTCAGCGTGGAAAAACGCTTGAAAACGGCTATTTGCTTGTTAAATTGTGAGTCTGGATGTCCAAAAATGGACTCCCGAAAATTTTCAGTGGATTCTGGTGCATGGGGGAGGCCGTAGACCGGCTGGGTGCCACGTGGCGGCCTGTTATTGGCCGGTTTACTAAGCGCGGTCCACAGAGCAACGCCAGCTGGCGCATGGACCCAGCACGGGGACACGTGGCGCCCCAAGAGTGGCCAGCGCGCGATGCGTGGTCCATGGAACCCCGCGCGGGTTCATAAACCGGGCGCGGGGACACGTGGCGGCTGGTGGTTGGCGGGCTCACGCGGCGCGGTCCATAGAAAGGTGCGCCGGTGCCTCGGGGCGCGTGCGCGCGTAGGAGGCAGGCGGCGCGACCGGCGAGGCGGGCGACCGGTCGGTGGGTTCCTCGGGCAGGACACGTGGCGCCCGGCCATTAGCGGGCGCCAACCACCCCTTTGACCGGGTGCGGGACACGTGGCATCACCCAGGCACGCATGCACCGCTGTTGCCTGTTCGGGGACACGTGTCGTACGCAGGAAAATTCGGGCGCTGGTCGGACGGGGGGAGCCGTTCGACTGTTGGATTCGGGCGCCCGAATTGGAGCGTCCGAATCCGAACAGTGAACTGTTTGGACTTGGGCCTATAAAAAGGCCCCTTGGGCCTTCCTTTGTGACTTTTTTTAGCCTTTTCAGAGGGAGAGCCCAAGAGAGATTTTGCTCACATATTTGTTCTACATCTTGTGTACGCCTCAATCGAGATTGCATTTTCCCGGTGCACTACAACGCACTTTTCTTATTTGCCCTTTTCGTCGCGTTTCGGTCCGAGGACTCCCCTGGCCTTCTCCGACCACCATTTTCGACGATTCTTGTGCCGTTGTGTTCCTGAGAGGTAGGGCTTCATTTTTCGTGTCGATCATTTCTTCGCATTCCAGATTTTTGGCACAGTTTCTGAGGCACTGTTGACCCCCTGTTTGCTGTGTGGTTTTTTGGACAGCACCGGAGTATTTTGCCGATATCTTCGCACTCGGACATCGGATTGAGGCGTACCAATACTCGATTTCTATCTAAGCGTCGCGAGGAACATCATCGTATTTTTCTTGGAATTTTCTGAGTTTTTCCCGAAGGTGAAAATCCCACTTTTTCAGAGCAAAGTTTTACAGATTTTGTATTTGGGATTTTTGAGGTGGTCACCTTGTCGATTTTGTATCTTGACCTACGAAACTCGGTTTGGGACGTGCAGGTACTCGTTTCGAAGGGATCGACGCGAGGATCGCAGCGGTATTTTTGTTGGATTTTTCATAGCCTTTCTTACAGGTAAAAATTGAGCCTCTTCTTGACTGATTTTGGGACAGTGATTGATTGTGGAATTGTTTGTTTAATCGGACACCGGTTGATATTTTTACAGTAGTTGCGGCAGGCGACGTATTCTTGGGCGAGTGCACTTTGGAACTTGGATTTAGCGATTGAGGTGGGTGTTGTTGTGAACCTCCTACTTTTGATTACCCACTAGGCATATTGGAGATATTCCCATATTAATCTGTTAATTGTACACGGGTGATGATTATAGCATGCTTGTATGAGATTGTAGACTTTTTAGTAATAGTTGCATCTCCAGGAAAATAGATACTTGTAATTGTTATATCTTGCAAAAAAGCATGTCATTTAACACTTTGGGAACATTATGCTCAGGAGAATATCATGTATTATCAGCTTGGAGATCGTTTATGCATGTGTAAAGGCCGGCTTATGACATACTAATACATTTGATACTTAAGCGAGTGCATGCTTTAGTTCTTGTAGGAATTTGGTCACCTGTACTTATTTTGTTAAGTAAAAGACGTTTGCATGTACGTTGGACATATTGATAGGCCTACGTTATCTGCTGCACTTTTATGCTGGAATTGACTTAGGAGAAATCATGCTTTTATTTCTTTCTCCTATTATGTAGACTTCGGGGATAGTATGCTCGGGTTCGAGCGGGGGCTGGGATAGTGTAGTCAGATTTTTGGGGATTTGGGACAGGCTGGGCTTGATGGTAGGGTATTGCGGTAACCACGAATCTTGGGTGGTTGACCGGGCTGTTACTATTGCATCAGATTGGGAGAGGGGGATTGGGCTTTCTTTCATGGATGGTTTTTCCCACTTGATTTGAGTCACGATCCAGTCTTGCTATATCAGATTACTTGTGGCTACTTACTTTACTCGTGTGGGTCGCTCCCCTCGAGTGCCACTCCGGAGTGCGCGTCAGACAGGCTATGAGTCTTTGAGACTTCTTTGCATCGGTGTTATGCATAGGCTGGCATACCCGATGCGGCAGGCAGAGCAGGCAGTACTAGTGTCTACTGGTGGTCGGATTGGGTTATTTAGGCAGGCTTTTAGATACTAATGCATACTTTTAGCTATTCTTATTAGCTTGACATTTAGAGGCATATTAATGGTAGTTTTTTCATCAGCAGTTATACTTAGCTTACCACCTTTTCTTCTCTTTTGTCTCTGGTAGACCTAGTAGGTGTATCAGGATTTGAGGCTTTACCCACTAGGGGAGGCTACTGTTTTTATAGTAGTTCTCACCCCCCATCGTCTTTTCTTTGCTTTTCTCCCTTTGTTTTGCAGAGTCCTCTGCGGGAGTTGCTGGGCCGTCAGCATCTGATCGAGGTAAGAGGATAGCGGACTAGTTAGAGAGTCCACCCGACAGTCGCTAGATGGACTTTTATTGTACCCTATCTTCTCAGACAGTTTCTTTTGTATTTCATTTTGGCTCTGGCTTTAGCCAGCTAGTTGTATATTTGTGGTGAGCTGTGAGAGATATTTGTATTTATTTTTACAGTTGTTCTTTACTTACTTCCAGCTGTTGTCTGAGATGTAGTAGTTGTAGTTCAGCTCTGATTTTATGCTCCTTTATTATTATTTCTTATATCTGAGCAGGTTACCGACGCTTCGTGTATGCAGAAAATACCGTGTGCACGGCGGATCTGTAGACGAGCCCGGATTCTGATTTATACTCGGGGCGTGACAACGGGTCTGTGCACATACCAAATAGATTTTTGCTGGAGTTCAGAACGTGACAAATTATATTAGCTTCCGAGCTTTGAATTGAGTTTTAGTCGACCTAGCAAATCTTAGGTCGGTGTGGACTTGACTAAGAACATGAAAAATAGGATCTTTTATGACTAATGGCAGAAGTACTATAATTAGGTGGTGTTGAGGTCTCCAATAAAATTGGAGTTCAATTGAAACGGTTGCATCTTCTAACTTTTGAATTCAAAATTGATTTCAAAATCTGAATTTGAATTTAAAATTCAAATAAAAAAACAAAATTTGAATTTAAAATTTGAATCCAAAATTAAATTTTAAAATTTAAAATTTAAATCCAAAAGCAAAATTTAGAATTTTAATTTTGAATTTTAAATCTAAACTTGAATGAGAAATTGAGTTTAAAATGTAAATGTGAATTTAAAAAATAAATTTAAATTTAAATTTATGATTCAAATTAAAACCCAGGATAATTTGGGTTTTCTAAAAAAAAAAATTCAGACCCCGGCACTTGAAAATAGCTTATACGGGGGGGCCCCTCCATAGTCCATATTAATAGGATTCTCTCTTCTAGGGGAATCCTTTTACCTTCCGAATAAAAAAATAATCAATCGAATTACTTAGTGTGATATTATTTTTTTTTTTTTTTTTTTGAGGGAAGGTAGCATGTTATCGCTTCATTCAAGACGAAATGAACTTAGCAACTGGATGAGGCAGCAAGGCCTGAAAAAAAAAAAAAAAAAAAAAAAAAAAAAAAAAAAAAAGACTCCCTAGGGGAGCTAGCAGAAAGACTCTCAAAGGGAGCGGAGAGCGCGGGCCCAGCCCAACAGTTGTTTTCCGTCGACATTCTTGTTCTCGAAAATCCTTCTATTACGCTCCAGCCATATCGTCCACCAGGATGCGATTAAGATGGCTCTCTCAATCTTTCCTTGGTTGCCCTCTATCTGACAGCAGTTCTCTCAAAGTAAAACTACCGAGTTGCTGCCATCCAGGAGCCGCTTGTGGGTTAGTTGGGAGCCCAACATAGTGTGATATTATCTAAACACAATAATTTGCAATTCTCTCTACTACATTTTTATATTTACATGTGCCATACAAACCCATTTAATTGCAAACAGAATGACGAAAAGAAAACAGTTGAGCCGATATGAATTTCCTCATATATATTTCATTCATTTTAGAATAAAAACTTATTCGTTAGTCATTTCGAAATAACTAGTAAAATTTATCCTGAAATTGGTGAGATATAAAATAAACACTCCATTTGTAGTGTACCAGAAACATTTTTTTTTTTTAAATATATAACTATTAATTTCAAGATTAAAAAAATTAGAATAAACAAATTATAAAGTATTCTCACGTACATTATAAAAATAATTTTTTATTAATATTTTCTTAATATTTATTATTATTCTAATAATTTTATTTAAAAATTCAACCAAACTTTAATAATTCTGGTAACTATTTAATAAATAAATTTTTTAACTAAAATGTTAAAATTGAAGAATTTATTTCAAATTGCCGGAAAAACTGAGGTGTCTTTAACTTGTTAAAATTGATTAGAGAAAAAAAAAATATTGCATACACCCGGTGTATATTGACATTTCATACACCATAATTTATATTAGATGATTAATGCTCTAATATCAAAACTTAATTAAATATATATATATATGATCTACACAATCTAATAATTTAAATTATATTTAATAAATTAAATTTTAAAATTTTTATTAAAAAATTTAAAGCATGTGGTGTGTACTAATGCAAGAATAATTCTTTACACTAGTGTAGTGAATGCAAGAATAATTCTTTACTTGCACCTAATGTGTACTAACGCTTCGCACAACATATTAAATGACTGATAAAATATTTAATAATTAGTATTATAAAATAAAATATCATATAAAATAAGTAATATAAATTATTTAAATTTAAATAATTTATTATACAATATAAATTTATCATTAATATATATTTCAGCGTGTGCAATGGGTGCCTCTAAAATTTTTATTAGGCATTCAAAAAACCTCCCATTGGTGTGATCTGAAGTCAAAACTACAAAATCATTTGCGAGTAAGAAGCATTACATAATGTGAAAAAAAAAAAAAAAAAAAAAAAAAAAAAAAAAAAAAAAAAAAAAAAACAATTAACCCATAAAGCATTCACAGCTCTCAATGCTCATCAGAAACTTACATTCTAAATCACTATATTCCACCTAAAGCTTGATGATATAGATTTGTTATTATCTGTCCTTTCCAGAAAGGAAAACAAGGATTATTATTTGCATGATATTCACGAAATCAACATATAAGAGAAGCAACAGATTGCAAGATCAGACAGTAACATTCCCAGTTTCTTAACAAATTGCAATGATAAAGAAGCTGAAACTAATTCTTTGCAGTTCTGAGTATCACCTACTATTGTTCAAATCCAGCACCCCCGCATCTCGCCAATCGTCCTGCATCGCCATCTCTCCGTTTTCATTCTCATTCTCGTTGTTCAGGAAATCCTCCGACGGGTCCTCATCATCTCTCTGCCCATTTCCCCACCCTTGAATTTCTTCCTCGTTACTACCCCCCTGATATTGTCCCATACTATTATGGACCGAGCCATCCTCCCCCTGGGCAGTGGCTGCACTCCCCCTCATCGGGCCGCGGGCCATCATCTCAGCCCGAAGAGCCTGCTCGGCCTGGGCCATGGCCATCCGCCCAGACTTTTCTCTCGACTCGAGCTCCGCCCTTAGCTCCAACAGTGATTGCTTCTCCTCCTGAAGTAGGGCTTGCTCTAGGATGAGCCTTTCATCGGATCGGAATTCACCGAGGGCTCGCTTGCGGGTAATTATGTTGAAGGTGAGCACTTGCTTTTCGAATGTGGTGATGAACTCCGCGATCTTGACAAGAATATTATGGTCCCACTGCTGGAGGCGGGAGCTGACCTGGCCGGTGGCATCACTGTCCAGGATCCTGTCGTCCTCTTCTGCTTCATAGTCCGACACCACGTGATATGGCAATAATCTTCTTTTTTTGTAATAGTAAAATGGAAAATATTAGATAAGTTTTGTATAAGATTCTAGACAACTGAATAATATCATATAACCATTAGTACTAAAACTACAAAAAAAAAAAAAAAAAAAAAAAAAAAAAAATCAAAGAAACTTAAAACAGTGGCTAGGATTTGATCAAATGTACGTCACAGTTACTCTCTTGTTAGTGTCACAGTTACTCTCTTGTTAGTACGTTGAACACCCTTTAAAAAGTAAATTTAAATATTGCACAAGTTTTTGTTGAGCAGTTGAAATTAAATATTTGCACCCAAATAAAGATATATCCTAGTCGAAACTACAAAATTAAGAACGTCAGATCTAACACGCATGCTTGCACCTACAGCCATCTATGAGCATTCGTGCTTTGAACCCCACTGACTTCCTATGCATCCAATATTAATTGATGCAAAATGCTAACAGGAACTAGGGTCATAACCAAAACCACCTGTCAGGAACTGGGGTCATCCACCAAAACCACTCATCTGCACATACGCAAAACTTCCACAACAGTATATTGCATAAGTACCTAATAAAGAATAATGTTACTAATAGATTGAGCACAGGAAGATCAATGGCTTCTTAAAGTCATAATCTATAACTCACAGCATTTGTGCTAAAAGCAATGCGGACTCATGATTATGTCACGATATTAAAAGCTTCATAAACCATGTCAAGAATTTTTAGCTACAATAAACAGTAGCCACTGAGGCCACAATATTCATGTGATATGTCTTCGTTCTGATTCTGATATTTCCTCACGAGAGCAACCAATAATGTTGATGGCATAAAAAAATACAAAAAGGCTACTCACTATTCCAAGAAAAGACTAGGGCAAAAGTGATCAAGCACAGTTCTGCAAGTGAAATGGTTGAAAGGTTTCAGCGGCAGTTAGTTATCAAAAGAATCCGCATAGCCACTTCTAATGAAACTTACAAAGTAGTAGACAATTGACTTATCTGACCATTTTGCCCACAGCGATTCACTTCACCAAATTTGATATTTTTCCATTTTATTGCCTCAAAATTTCTTGTACACACCATTTAATGACTTCAGAATTTGGAAGAAAAGTGTTAAGCTAGAATATTTTCTGATTTACAGTGTGAAGTTCATACAACAAAAAAAAAAAAAAAAAAAAAAAAAAAAAGAAGAAGAAACAAGATAGATTTTCTAGACAAAAGACGGGGATAACAATTATTAATCAACCTTAGCCTCAAAAAATTTTGCATTTGCCCGGCGCGATACAACCCACATCCTAAAAAAACTGCTATGTAAATCATCTCAGAGTAATGCTAAGCTATATGCTTCGGCTCCACATCAAGCCTCTAAATAGTTCACGAGAAAGCTGAATTTCAGGTCTACTTTAACTGCTAAAACTGGGGAAAGAGTGGAATCTGATACATGAAGCATAATATATACCTGTTTAATGTGTTCTTGCTTGTATTTCTATTAATACATTGTATGGTGTATGTTAGGGAGTTAGTAGCAGGTTTAGACCATTTCTATTTGTTGGGTAGAAACTATTTTGTGTTCTATTATGTTTTCTGTACTTGACTTCTTCAGTATCTATTACTATCTATTAATCCCCAAAACATTAGCCACATGTCAATCTCTCCTTCATCACCTATTACTACTACTATTAATCCCCAACACATTAGCCGTGTATCAATCTCTCCTTCATCATCTATTACCAGCTACTACTATCTATATTAATATTAATATTAATTAATAATTCCCAAAAAAATCTTTTCCTCTCCCTTAAATAATCTTTTCCTCTCTATTACTATCTATTAATCCCCAAAACATTAGCCACGTGTCAATCTCTCCATCACCTATTACTACTACTATCTATATTAATATTAATATTAATTAATAATCCCAAAAAACCTTTTCCTCTCTCTTAAATAATCTTTTCCTCTTCTTTTACTCTTTTTTTTCTTTTCCTTCCTTACAATTTCACTACTCTCTCCTCGACGAGAGATGCCGTTGGGTGAGAGAGATCGAACAAATATGGTGATGGCGTTCGATCGCGCAAATCTCTCCATGCTCTGCAAAGTTCGCAATTGGGTCATTCACATCCTCGATTCTCTCCTCACCCAATCATGCTCTATCCAAGATTTATAGTTTGAGCCGACCTCTTTTACTCTTTTTCTTAATTTCTTCCATGTATCATGTGTTTCGTAAATTTTTATATCTTTTCCTTTATTTTTTGGTTAAAATAATCGCCATTTTGGGATTAGATTCGAATTTTTAGGGTTTATATGGTGATCGTAGTAATTGGACCGGTGTTTTGCTAACTATAGCAAATTGAAGCTTCACAAGCACATGATTTCAATATCATCGATCCCACACCTCTCCAAGCCTACATTCTTAAAGTTTTTTTGGATTTCCATATCATCGTAAGATAAATAGTGTGGTGTTATAAAATAGTAAAAAAATTATGCAATGAATGTTCATTACATGTGAATTATTTTTTATTTTTACCTATAATGAATATTTGTATAGATTAACAAAATTCTATTTATCAAATTTCTATTCAATCATTATTTATTTAATCATATTAGTTACAACATGATTTTTTTTTATTACTATCCAAGTTTTACTATTTTAAAAGTGTTTCACTTTAATAGCACCTATCCGCAGTATCGCGCGGATCACTACGCTAGTCAGGGAAGAAAATATCTTTCTACAACCATCAAACGCTTTGTGTACATATTTTGGGGGTTCCAGGGTTCCCTCAAAGCAGCCCATTCTACCATTTTATATGGATTTCACTTTCTTGGTGAATCAACATATAATTCCCACCATTCCTACATCCCTAAATCGGTGAAATTGGATTTTCCACGCTTCAATGGTGGAGAGGATTCACCGAGTTGGTTATGTTACACCAAACAATTTTTTGGTTATGTTGCGCCAAACAATTTTTCCAATTTCACGAAACACCAGAAGATTGGGTGGCATTGGCATCTTTTCACCTCAAAGGAGATGCTCGACTGTGGTGCCAACTTCTCAAACAAGAAATGGAAAGTCTCTCGCAATGATTTTAAGGAGGGAATAAACTAACGATACGATCAAACTAAATTTCACAATTACTTTGGAGAGTTTGTCAAACTTCAACAACTTGGAACAATTTGCGACTACCATACTCAATTTGAGAAGTTATAAGGTCGGGCCTCATCCCCAAGTTCGGTACGTGAATTGTTTCATAAGTGGGTTAAAGGAATTATTAAGGCTGATGTTCTAGCAGGAATGCCAACAACATTATCCGCTGCCATTGGATTGGCCCGATTATATAAAGCAAGAAATAATTCGATGAAAAGGGGCAACTCAAGAAATTAAAAGAGGCATCTTGCAGAACAAGTTGGCACCAATCAATCAGTCATTTTTTCTTGTCCGCAAAATGACACCTATGGAATTGAAGGAAAGACGAGAACGGATTATATTATAATTGCAGTGAGAAGTTCAGTGGGCCATCGTTGTAAGATATTATTCGAAGCCTGTTTAGAAGGTGAAGATGAAAATCTTGCAACTGTGGAAATTAAAACTGATGTTATAGAAGAAAGTGGAGTGCCAGAAATCTCTCTTCATGCTATCTCCGGAACAAGAGTTCTCAAAACCATGCGAGTAAAAGTAAACATTGGCAAGATGGCAGCTATTATGCTAATTAATTCAGAAAACACACATAATTTTGTGAGTGAAACTTTAGCAAAAAGAGTGGGACTGCATCTAATAATGGGAGGAAGATTTAAAGTTGTGGTTGCCTCTGGAGAAAAACTAATTAGCCCCCGTAAGTGTAAAAGTGTTAAATTAATTTTGCAAGGAGTTCCCATTTTTGTGGATTTTTATTTATTTCCATTAGCCGACTGTGATATGGTTTTGGGTACACAATGATTATGTACACTTGGCCCAGCCACGTGGGATTTTTCTAAGTTACAGATGAAGTTCCAAATCAACAGAAAAGAGGTGATGCTACAGGGCTTATCTTTTCTTGAAGATAACATGATTGGAGAAGAAAAGTTTGGACATGAGGCTTGCGAAGGCAACAGTGGAGCATTGTTTCAATTGTTCTATTTGCGAACTCCTCAAGGTTCAATTCCCGCTACTACTTTCAACACACATCTACAGCATATCTTATAGATAAATTGAAGAATGTTTTTGATGAGCCAAAGGAGCCAAGCATCACGGACGCGCCTCCTTTTCCCGCGCGTCCGCGTCACGCACGTCCGACGCGGACGCGCGAGGGACGCGCGTCCATGCCGCATCATATATATTTTGGGAAATTACATGAAATTAGGATTTTGATTTGATAAAATATTAAAAATAGTAATTTAAATATTTAATTAGTTGATAACTTGATATGTAATTTCACTAATTTGTTTATATATGGAAAGTTGGATTTGGTAAAAATTCTAACTTAATTAGTTGGTTTATAATTTATTAATTTAATTTATTATATTATAAAATTAATTAAAAAATATATAAAAAAATATAGTCCTAAATTTAAATAATTTTTTTTTACCTCATCTCTCCGCTAAGTTTCTTTCTAGACTCCAGCATAACCTCAAAGGTATTATTTTTTCTATCTCTTTTTTGCATTAGTGTTATAATTTTTTTGAATTAGAATTTATTTTTGCATCGATATTATTTTTTTTATTAGGATTTAGAATTACTTTCTTATTTTTTATTTAATTTTTTTATATTTTGTTTATATTTTTTTGTTTTTTTTCTTAATATTGTAGGATTATGGCATCAAGTAATGAGAATTTGGTTGATCCTTTGGATCAAAGTCAAACACACAAACCTTTATGGGGTTATGTTACTAAACTTGATCGAGTAGAAGGAAGGGGAAATTGTTTATTCAAATGCCACTTTTGTAGTATGACTTTTACGGAATCATATTCAAGAGTTAAAAGCTCATTTGTTAAAAATTTCTGGTCAAGGAATTAGAGGATGTACAAAAGTAACTCCGCAACGTCTTAACGAATTAAGAAAAGAAAATGAGGAAGCTGAATTTAGAGCAAAAGATACAAAATCGAAATCCGTACCGTTGCCACCATTTTCTAGTCAAGGACAATCATCAAGTGGTAGTAATATTATTTCACTGAATAGCTTTCCTTCAAAGAAAAGAAAAGGCAATGGAGACACGCCTTTGGAAAAAGCATTTAATTTGCAAGCCCGTGAACAATTACATAGTGAAATAGCTAGAATGTTCTACACTGGCGGCTTGTCATTTAATCTAGCTAGAAATCCTCACTATATTAGTTCCTACACATACGCGGCTAATCATACAATTACTGGCTATATTCCTCCTGGTGTTAATATGCTAAGAACTACTTTACTTCGAAAGGAAATAGCACATGTGAAAATTTTATTAGAACCGGTTAAAGGAATATGGAGTGAAAAAGATATAAGTATTATTTGTGATGGCTGGAGCGATCCCCAAAGAAGACCGTTAATTAATTTCATGGTCGTGACAGAGAATGGTCATATGTTCTTAAAGGCAATTAATAATGAAGGTGTGGAGAAAGACAAATATTATATTGCAACTTTAATTAAAGAGGTACTCTTGAAGGTTGGACCATCGAAAGTAGTCCAAATTATAACTGACAACGCTCATGTATGTAGGGCAGCGGGAAGAATTATAGAGCAACAATTTCCTCATATATTTTGGACTCCATGTGTTGTACACACTTTAAATCTTACTTTAAAGAATATTTGTGCTGCCAAAAATACGGAGAATAATTCTACTACATATAAAGAGTGCAAATGGATTACTGAGATTTGTGATGATGTTATGGTTGTACAAAATTTTATCATGAACCACTCCATGCGATTATCTACGTTTAATAAATTTGTACCTTTGAAATTACTTGCAATTGCTGCTACACGTTTTGCTTCTTTTGTGGTGATGCTTAAGAGATTAAAGCTTGTAAAATGAGGTATCCAATCCATGGTAATTAGTAATTAATGGTTATCATACAAAGAGGATGATATTGGAAAAGGACTTTTTGTGAAGGATAAGATACTTGATGATATATGGTGGGACAAAATTGACTATATCTTTTTCTTTACTGACCCTATATATGATGTATTAAGAAGAGGAGACACAGATAAACCTTGTCTTCATTTAATTTATGAAATATGGGATTCAATGATAGAGAAGGTAAAGGTAGCAATCAAGGATTTAAGTGCCGTGGCACGGGGTCGTACCGAAAACTTACCGGCACGGTACGGCAAGGTGCGTGCCGGACCGTGCCGGGCCGTGCCGATGAGTGCCGGTCACAAAAAATACATGCATGCCGACACATAATGGCATGAAATATTTATTTTCTTTAGCAACAAAATTTTCTAATTGTTTATTATGTATCTTTATCAAATATTTTGAATTTTATTGAGAAAATTACTTAATAATTTTTTAAAAAAAGGGTTTTGAGTTGTGCCATCGGCACGGGGGCTGTATCGTGCCGGTATCTTGTTGGCACGATATGACACAGTGGATACGGTCCGTGCCGATGGATACTTAAATCCTTGGTAGCAATATATCGGCATGAAAGAAAACAAGAAGATGAGGAGTCATAATTTTACTCTATTGTTTATGGTATTCTCGTTGATCGATGGACAAAAAATTGTACTCCTTTTCATTGTTTGGCACATTTTTTGAATCCAAGGTATGATTATGTTTAGCTTTATTTATCTATTATTAGTAATTTTTGTGAGCAAATTTTAATAACAATTTTTATAAATTTGCAGGTATTACAGTAATGAATGGCTTAAGAAAGATAAAAAACGAATACCTCCACATAAAGATGTTGAACTTGTAGAGGAGAGAATAATTGTTTGAAAAGATATTTTCCCAATGTAAAAGAAAGAAGATTAGTAAATCTTGAATATGCCGCATTTTCCAGTGCTTTGGGGCCTTTTGCGGAAAGTGATTCTCTATGTGATAGGGGGGTGATGGATGCCAAGTCATGGTGGCTTATTCATGGTGTGCATGCACCAACTTTGCAAACTATTGCTCTTAAATTACTTGGGCATCCTAGTTCTTCTTCCTGTTGTGAGGGAAATTGGAGCACTTATTCATTTATCCATTCATTAAAGAGATACAATTTAGCACCACAACGAGCGAAAGATTTAGTATTTGTTCATACTAATTTACATCTTTTGTCAAGAAGAAAGCCACAATATCAAGAAGGATTTACTAGGATGTGGGATATCGCGGGTGATAGTTTTGACTCTTTCAACGACATTAGCATTCTTGAGTTGGCTAATCTTTCACTTGATGAACCAGAATTAGAAAAGTTTATGCTTACCGATGAAGATCATGAAGATGAAGATGTTGTTGAAATTATTTCACATTGAAATAGATAGGAGTACATTATTTTTATTTTTTTTGGGCATAAATAATATTTGATGATAAACATTTTGGATTTTGACTTTTTTTTTTTAATGGATGATCTAAATAAATTATGTTTGGTAGAAAATATTTTTCTTAAAATATCATATTAATTTTCATTCCTATAAGAAATATAGTATTTTTTGTAAATATTTTAGTTTTTTTTTATGATCTTAATAAATCATGTTTGGTAGATAATATTTGATGCTAAAAATATAATATTTTTTTTATAAAATTAATATATTATATATAATGAATATATATATTATTATACTAAAATATTATATTTTATCAGCCGTGTCCTTGTCGTGTTTGTGTCCTTATTTTTTAAAAACTGCCGAGTCGCCGTGTCCGAGTCGCGTCGTGTCCCGTGTCCGTGACACATAGCAAAGGAGTTACCCCCCCTTCGTATGCACAAGATCAAAAAATTCCACTGATGCTAGGATTTGGGCCTGTATGCACTAAACCATATCTCTACCCTCATTATCAAAAGATTGAGATTGAACGATTGGCTTATGAGATGCTCAAATCCAAAGTTAAACAACCATCAAATAGTCCATACTCATCTCCAGTGGTCTTGGTGACAAAGCATGACAGGTCATGGCATACACGCATTGATTACCGCTCTATTAATAGAATCACTATCAAGGAGAAGTTTTCGATCCCAGTAATTGATGAATTATTAGATGAATTGGATAGCACAAATTTTTTCTCCAAACTTCGATCTCCGCTCCGAATATCATCAAATTAGAGTTCATCCCGACTTTCCGAACACATCATGGGCACTATGAGTTTTTGGTTATGTCATTTAGCCTCACTAATGCACCGTCTACATTTCAAGCTTTAATGAAAGAGATATTTCAAAAGTATCTCCAAAGTTTTATTCCTGTCTTTTTTATTGGCATTTTGGTTTATAGTAGATCATGGAAAGACCATCTTAATCATTTAGGGATTACATTATCTCTGCTAAAATCTCACCAATTATTTGTGAAGAAGAAAAATGTCAATTTGGACAAAGAGTCAAATACTTGGGTCACATTGTCGCAAAGGAGGGGGTTGATGTAGATCCAAAGAAGATTTCTCATGTTAGATTGGCTAAAGCCAAGCACTCAAAAAACTATGTGTGGCTTTCTTGCTCTAACAAGGAATTGTCACAAGTTTATTCAAAATTATGGAAAAATTGCAGCTCCACTTAATCACAAGCTAAAGAAGAATAATTTTAACCGGAATCCTACAGCAGAGGCGGCTTTTGAAAAGTTGAACAAAGCATTGACTATGGCACCGGTTTTGGCTATTCCCAACATCTCTAAAAAGTTTATCATTGAATGTGATGCATGTGGAACTGATGTTGGAGCAGTATTAATGCAAAAAAGACCAATTGTTTTCTTTAGTCATGGATTGCAAGGTAAACAACTTATGCTGTCAACATATGAAAAGGAAAAATTAGTATTGATATAGCTGTCCAGAAATGGTGCCATTATCTATTGAGACAGCAGTCTACTGTGCAAACTGATCACATGAACCTCAGATATTTATGGACGCAACGGATATATACACAAATGCTCTACAAAGGTGGTTTTATAAATTGACGGGATTTGATTTTTTTTATGGAATATAAACAAGAGAAAGATAACATCGTTACTGATGCATTATCTAGAAGAGAGAGGAAGAAAATGTGGAGAAAACAAGGCTGAGTTGATGGCAATTTCTCATTCTATACCTAATTAAGCTGAAGTGAGTAAAGAGGAAAACACTTCTAATCTATTTTGAAAAACTTAGTGCAGGTAGTACAGGTCCTTGGAGGCACTCAAATGATATTCTGTTATTTAAAGAAAGGATCTATCTAACAAAGGATTCACCATTGGGTAATGACATTATGGAATAAGTTCATAAATCATAACAGCCCTCATGAGGGATTTATAAAAACATTGAAAAGAATACGCGCTAATCTCTATTGGAAAGGAATGAGACAACAACTTAAAAAGTTTATTTAGAGAATGTGACACATGCCAACGCCGCAAGGTGGATAATCTTGCACCAACTGGGTTGCTACAACCTTTGTCTATTCCAGATCAAGTATGGGATGATATCTCAATGGATTTGTAGATGGTTTGCCTATTTCTAAAGGGAAATCAACTATTATGGTTGTTGTAGATCAATTTTCTAAATATACAAATATTGTTCCAATTTCTCATCCATATATAGCAGTTGGGTGGCGCAACTTTTCTTTGATAATATATTTAAGCTACATGGTATGGCTAGAAGTATCATATGTGAGATCCTGTATTTACTAGTTCATTTTGGATAGAACTATTTCATTTGAACGGCACAAAGTTTAATTTTAGTTCCACTTATCATCCCCAAACAGATGAACTAAGTGAAGTTGTGAATCGAACAACAAAAATGTATTTGCAGTGCTTTACAAGCTCTCATCCGAAGGAGTGGACTAAATGGTTAACATGGGCTGAATATTGTTATAATACTAGTTGGCATTCGGCAATTAAGAAAACTCCTTTTGAAGTAGTGTGGAAGGGCGCTCTCTACTTAATCTCCTATGTTTCAAGAAGTACAAAAGTGGCAACTGTGGAACAAGTACTAGTGGATAGAGATCAGATTATTACAGATTTGCGAAAGAATCTTAAAGATGCATAAACAAGTATGAAGAAAGAGTATATGATTCACATCATAGAGAAAGAGAGTTCGTTGAAGGTGATTGGCTTTATCTTGAGCTCCAACCCTATAGATAAATGTCTCTATCTATGAGGAAGAGTCTCAAACTCTCGCCCCAGTACTTCAGACCTTTTAAGGTGCTCAAAAAATTGGTGTTGTCGCATACAAACTGGAATTACCTGATAGTTCTCGCATTCATCCAATTTTTCATGTGTCTTTAGTATTTACTGAAAGAAAAAATGGGAGGAGCAACAGTCCAATCACAGCTTCCCCTCACTCAAGATGAAGATGAAAAATTGATTCCAAGACCTCAAGCAGTGTTGGACGGATTTTGATCCACTGGCAAGGACGCTCACCAGCTGAATCCACATGGGAAGATTTGGAATTCATGAAGAAACAATTTCTAGAACATGCACTTGAGGAGGACAAGGACTAAATCAGGGGGTAGGAATGATATGTGAAGCTAGCATACTATATACCTGTTTAATGTGTTGTTGCATTCATTTCTTTCAGGGAGTTAGTTGTGGGTTTCAACAGTTTCTATTTGTTGGGCAGTTAATATTTTGTATTCTACTATGTTGTTTGTCTTGAAAGTCGGATCACGTTCAATCAAGCACTCCTTCGAGTCTGTGCAATCAAGAAGATCGGGAAAATCCGAGGTGTTGTATCGCTAGAGTAGCTTCGCTGGAGACTCGCACATAGAGGAGCTAAAGCTACTCTTAGACAATGCATCACACGCCTCACCGAGCTATTTCCAACTCTATTCTCCTTTAATTTAGTTGTGTTATAATTTAATTTTTTTTGTTCTATGATTTAGTCAAAATTAAGTGAAATTAAATCAAATCCCAGAAAATTCACCCAACAATCTAGAGTAGCTTTAACTGGAATTTGATAAAATTTAGTTGAAAATTTCTCCTAATTTTATAAATAAATAGTTAGTGTTTCCATTAATTTTACTTTTCGGGAACACTACTAAGTGAAATTAAATCAAATCCCAGATATTTCACCCAACAATCTAGAGTAGCTTTAACTGGAATTTGATAAAATTTAGTTGAAAATTTCTCCTAATTTTATAAATAAATAGTTAGTGTTCATTAATTTTACTTTTCGGGAACACTACGCTATTGCAGTAACTCTTGATCGGAACATTAGGCAGATAGAATATTGTCTCTTGATTACTTAATTTAAACATATCAATTGATATTAATAAATATTTTTTTCTAAATCTTATATACATATATTATACATATACGTATATGTGTATATATGTGATTATATACATACATACATATAAATAAAAATAAATAAATAAATAAATATATATATATATATATATATATATATATATATATATATACAATGCTTTTAAAAGTACCAAGTCATTGGTGCTTGTAGGTTTTAGCCCTTGAATAAAAAGATGTGTGGTTAGAATGATAGTGGGCCCCTTGAATTTAGTGGATAGTTGGTAGAATAGAATGATCTAAGAGGTGAAATTAGTCAAAGGGATAAATCTAACGGTAGAAAACTTACAAGCACCAATTGCTTGGTACTTTTACAAGCATAGTAGCCGGACTATATATATATATATATATATATATATATATATATATATATATATAGATAGAGAGAGAGAGAGAGAGAGAGAGAGAGAGAGAGAGAGAGAGAGAGTAGGGCTTCTATACTCTTATGAGTATAGGGGTCTCTGTACTAATAAGTTATTTTTGATGATGGAGCATTTGAATTGACGATCCATACCATTAAACACAATCTAGAGCATTTGAACGGTCAAAATCGACCGACGTCCTAAAAATAGGGAATAATGTTTTTAAATTCAAGATAGGAGTTATTGATCTTGATCTATATGATGAATAGAATTTTCTATGACTCGGTATAGTAGCCGGACTATATGTAGTGGTTCACCTTAGAAGAAAGAGAAAGACCCTTTCTTTGAGGCAATTGATGGATAGATCTCTACTACAAAATACTCATGTAAAAAATGAATGCCCTAATTTTCAATAATTTACTGTAGTATTTTGAAGGTAATTGTGGATACCTAGCTATCGAAATATCAAGCCAAGGAAGAGCAAGCGAGCAAGCAAGAGCCCAATATCAATATCCTAAAATTGGCTATACGGTGTGTGATTCCTAGAAATCCATTTCACCTGCCTGAGTCAAGGCGTGGTCCATCAAGTGCCCACTGATGTATACGATCAACACTAAGCTATGATTCAAACCGAAAGGTACCTATAGTAGAATGCACAGTATAAAAATCTCAATTAAGTTTGATGTCTTTTATTAGATTTTTTCGTTGTTTATATATTATTGATATTTGAGAAGTTTTTTTAAATTAAATTTAAATTACGTGGAAGAATGTTGTAATTGGGTAGTAAATTTAAAAGATTTAATTTAAATATGATAGTTATCAAAAGATTCAATTTACACTTAACATAAATATAATATATTTAATATGAGAAAAAGAGACCCACATTTCCCATTTTTCTCTATCCTATCCGCAAGAGGGGTAAATATACCCCGTTTCTCATGCAAAGTGTGATCATGCATTCTAAAAGCATAACATCCCACAACGGTCTTTTGGACCATCAACTATTATAAAAGGGAAATAAATGATATACACAAAAATGACCTCCAACAGATAGAAAGTAAAAAGATCTTATATCGACTTTTCTTCTATTCTATTATTCCTGTGAGTTGAGATCCTGAAAGGCAGATAACGTTCAATCAAAGCACTCCTTTGAATCCGTGCAAATAGGGAGATCGGGGCAATCCAAGGTGTTGTATTGTATTGCTAGAGAAGTTTTGCCGAAGACTCGCACATGGAGAGGCTAAAGTTACTTAGGACATTGCATCACACGTCTAACCAGACTATTTTCCGAAACTCTACTCTCCTTTAATTTAGTTTTGTTTTTGTGACGTCCCAACTTCCCAGGGGGTCACCCATCCTAGAACTACTCTAGCTCTAGCACGCTTAACCCTCTTAACCTCTTGGGTCTTACAACCACCCAAAATGCTGTAGCCAGGTTAAGAAATTTAATCCTATTATATATAGGACAAATTCAAATTTCGGAGGTGTCACATTCCACCCCCGTTTAAGCCCTGACGTCCACGTCAGGCTCAAGCACACTCACAAATACCAAGCGATGTAAGATTCATCTCGCTAGCCTTAGTCGACCTTGTGGGAAGTTGCACTCCACCCACAACGATCATTAGCCACTCGTCTCGCTAGCCTTAGTCGACCTTGTGGGGAGTTGCACTCCACCCACAACGATCATTAGCCGAGGAGCCGCGCTCTACCCGCTATATAACCCTAGGCTCAGCCGAGACTCATCTCACACTTCCGGCTGGTGATTGCCTCTTACACCAACGGTGACGCCCCAACTTCCCAGGAGGTCACCCATCCTAGAACTACTCTATCTCTAGCACGCTTAACTCTCTTAACCTTTTGGGTCTTACTACCACCCAAAATACTATAGCCGAGTTAAGAGATTTAGTTCTATTATATCATTTATATATAAGATAAATCCAAATTCCAGAGGTGTCACAGTTTTAGTTCAATATTTTTTGTTCTAAGATTTAGCCAAAATTAAGTGAAATTAAATCAAATTCGAGAATTTTCACCCAACAGTTCGTGCTTAAATTCTTCCCCATCAAGGAAGAAGATGTATTTCTACAGCCATTAAACACTCTCTGTTTATATCCTGGAGGTTCAGGGGTCACCTCGAAGCAGCCCATTCTAAAATTTTCTTAAGTTTTTCACTTTATTTTACATTCAAAATAGGGAGGTAAGGTTCTAGTTTGATACTACAATGCGAAGAGATAACCGACTAAACGCACAAATATATCACAATTTCGGAATTTTACACTTGCCTTGCCAAATTCCAGGAAAAAATTCCACTAATTCCAAACTATTCTGGTGAGTAATTGGTGATTCTCCACAATCCCCACCCCATCCCTTACCCAAAACTACCTTACTACAATGCTCCATTCCCACATCAAAAACCCTAATCACGCACCAACAAAGAACAAACAGAAACCCTAACCCTAGGCGGACATCCAAGGGATCAAGAAGCGGTACCTGTGCACGGCGTCCTCGATCGAGGAGAAGGGGGTCTTGATGTCGGGGTTGCACACCTTCATGGCGTCCTGCTGCGCCATCTCCACCTCCACCGGGTTCCGCCGCACCTGCGTCTGCGATTGGGACTGCGTCTGCATTTGCGTTTGGGTCCGCGTTTGCGTTTGGGTTTGCGTTTGGGTTTGCGTTTGCGTTTGCGTTTGGGGTTGGGATTGGGGTTGGGGTTGGGGTTGGGTTTGGAGCTGTTTCAAGTGGAGGGATCGGAATCCCGGGGATAGAAGATGGGCGTCGATGTTGGAGGGAAAGCGGGAGATGGCCTGTTGTTGTTGTTGTTGTTGTTGTTGTTGTTGTTGGTGGTGGTGGTGGTGGTGGAGGAGGAGCTGCTGCGGTTTCGGAAGCTGCGTTTGGGGAAGCTGCTGCGGTTGCGCGAATTGGTGGTGCGTTTGGTGGTTTTGCTGCTGCTGCTGCTGCCGCTGCTGCTGCTGGAGGAGGAAAATCTGTTGTTGCTGCTGCTGGAGAAGCAGCTGCTTCTGCGCCGCCAACGCGGCGGCGTTGTTCGCTCCGTCGTCCATTTTCGCTGGATAATTTTCTTTCTCTTCTGTTTTGTTTTGTTTTGTTTTTTCTTTGGGTGTGGGATGGCTTGAGCTGCGTGTGGTGGGTTTTGGGCGGAGTTTCCTTTTGGGTATGCACAAAATTTCGGGTTTTTTCACTTTGATTCTAAATTTTTTTTGTTTTAACAACTCGGTCCTAACCTCTACATTTTAATTTTATATAGAGAGAGAGAGAGAGTTGTCATGGAATGCTATTCATAGTACCAATCTAACTTTTCCATCTATTTTATAGTTCTTGAATTGGATCAAGATCTGTGCAAGCACTTTAGGCCCCCCACCCCACCCTACCCCCGCCCCTCTCCCTTTTAATCCCCAAACAAGTTTTGATGAGGGAGAACAGCTATCCCCCGGTGGGACAAGGTTGGATCCCCCACCTGTTTTTTTTTTTTTAATTGAAAAAATTTAAATTTAAAGATATTTAAATTTATAAAATTTAAAATTTTAAAATTTTTTTAAAATTTATAAATTTTAAAATTTTAAAATTTTTTAATAATTTTTTTATATATAATAAAATATAAATTTTAATAAATTATTTTAATAAATATTTTAAATTAAATATTTAAAATTATACAAATAAAATTTTTATTTATTTTAAAAAACTATTATATTTAAGGGTAATTTCGTCATTTCATATAATTATTATCCTCTATTTTTCTTATTCTTCATTATCATATCAAACACATTTTTACAATAATTCTAACCAGTTCCTACATTTATACTTATCCCCAGTATAACTAGTTATCCCTTATCCCACAACTAAATAAAGCCTTAGTGAAAAATAGCCAACTTAACACCGTTAGGATAAATATTACTTTTTCTTTTCTTTTTTTTAAAAAAATATATATATTCTCTCTATTTTCTCTCTCTTCTTCTTCTCTATCCGAGAGCCCTCCACCTACTCAAACTCTCTCTCCTCTACCCAAGCTCTCTCCACCCACTCAAGCTCTCTCTCCTGTACTCCTGCTCTCTCTCCCAACTCAAGCCCTCTCTACCTAGAACCGGCGCGCGAACTCGCTTCATCTCCATCTGAGGCCACATCCCCACTCGTGCGCCGGTTCTAGATAGAGAGAGCTTGAGTTGGGAGAGAGAGCGTGAGTAGAAGAGCGAGAGCTTGAGTGGGTGGTGTAGGACCCTGAACCCCCATGCAGCTTTTTCTCATGAATCCACTGTGCAAACACCTGTTGATGGTGTATCTGGCCCATGGTGCATCAAAGGGATGCACAGATGGACCCTGTGAGCTTCGGTTGGCTGTATTGGCCTTCGGCTGCTTTTGCCGAATTTTAGAAAAGGAATTTGGCCAAACAGAGGGTGGATTTGGATTCAGTGCGGAAAAACGCTTAAAATGACTTTTTGTTTGCTTATTTCTGAGTCCGGATGCCCAAAAGCGGGCTCCCGGAAGTTTCGCAGTTTCTGGTGTTTGCGGGAGCCTCCGGCAAATTTTAGAGGCGGATTTTGGCGAAACGGACGTCGTTTTTGGAATCAGCGCGCGAAAACGGTCAAGATGGGCTATTTGCTTGTCGTTTTTGAGCTGGTGGGTACTGTTCACGCCGGAACAGTGTCTCCGGCGATCGCCGGCGGCGGCCGGCAGCGCCGGCGGGCGGCGGCGCGGCCTCGGGCAGGCGGCAGGCGGCGGCACGCGGCGCGGGCAGGGCGCGGGCAGGCGCCCGGGAGCGCGGGCAGGCGCGCGGTCCACGGCGGCGGTCGTGCACCAGGGCGGTGCCACGTGGCGGCTTGGGGTTGGTTGGTTCTGGAGGCGCGGTCTACGGAATTTGGGCCCGGGTGCACGGTAGACGGGGTGGACACGTGGCGTGAGGTGATTGGTCCGGTGTTGTGCTCCCGGTCCACGCAATCGGTGGAGTTGTTGACCGGGGCAGGTGGCCGTACGGCGGGGCAGGTGGCCGTACGGCCCGGGTCAGCCGCGACGTGCGCGGTGCACGGCGCGACGTGCGCGGTGCACGGACTGCCGGGGCCACGTGGCGCGTCGCCATTTGCGGGCGCAGGTGCTCCGGGTGCAGCGGGGCCCGGGGGAGTGGTGAACTGGGCCGCGTGGTGGACCGGGCCGCACTGTGCGCGCCCGAAAGTGCTGGGCCGGGCCGCACTGTGCACGCCCGGAAATTTCCGGGCGCCCGAATTCCGGGACAAAATGGGAATTTTCCCAATTGTTCCAACTACACTATAAAAGCCAACCCGAGCCCCCTTCTTTGCTTCTTTTCTCTCAACCCTTTCACTTTCTGCCCGAGCTCCCTCAAGCAAAGTTGTTCACCTCTTCACCCTTGATCTTCCTGCCAACTTTCAAGATTTTAGGAGGCTCGAATCCCGAGGTTCCCCATTTTACGGCGCGGCGCAACGTTGCTTTCCTGTGTTCTTCTACGGCGCAGCGACAGTGTTTTAGCTCCCCTGGGCTACCCCGAGATCACTTTGCTGTGATTCTTGCGCCGGCAGACTCCTAAAAGGTAGGACTTCATTTTCCGTTTTGGTCGCGCTTTCCCGTTTCGAGGTTTTGGCACGGATCCCGAGGCAAACAGTGACCCCTTTTTCTGTGTGGATTTCCTTGACCGCAGCGGGGTATTTTGGCCATATCTTTGCGCACGAGCGTCAGACGGAAACGAGCTTTTACAACTTTTTCATCTACGGATCGCAAGGAACGCGCTCGTATTTTTCTTGGATTTTTCTGAGGTTTATTTCGAGGTGAAAATTACTGTTTCCCTTGTGAACAGTGCACAGTTTTTAGCACAGATTTTTGTATGAGTGTACCCCCTTGCCGAATTTTTATCTGGACTTACCGAACTCAGATTTGGGCGTGCAAGGTACCGTTGCGAAGCTATCGACGCGAGAATCGCTGTGATATTTTTTTTGGAATTTTCTGGGCACTTTCTGCAGGTGATAATTTAACAGTTTTGAATCCGAGGTTTTATGTGGTTATAAGAGCAATAATTGGGAGCCTAAGTGTAATTAGTGAGCTTTGCATTGTACCAGGAGTTTTGCGGGTGTGCTAAATTTGTGGGAGCAAGGATTTGGAATTTTGGTATTTTCTAGCTGTACGGACTTGGACAGTTGCACTTCAGGTGGGTGGTTGTCGTACTCCTCTCCTTTGTTATGCCCACTAGGAACATCAGAGCACCCCCACATTGTTGATGCTGATTTGTTGATTGATAGTCTTGCATGCTCTAGGGGAATTACTTAATTGTTATTTGATCCATGTGGAAAATTGTTGGACTGCATGTTTAGGGGTAGAATAATAATTGAGGACTATAAAATTGCTAAATATTCTTATGAGACTGTCACTTTAGCTTATGTCACTCTAAACTGATTACTCTTGGAAAATGGACAACATGTTGAGAAAATGAATGATTAAACGGGACACTTAATTATGTCATCTTTTACTGCTATACTATCTTTTGGGACTTGACTTAGGAGAAACCATGCATTTATTCTTTTCTTCTCCCATTATTGATAGACTTGAGGCATAGTTGCTCGGATTCGAGCGGGTGTTGGACAGTGTAGTCAGGTATTAGGGATTTGGGACAGGTTGGGTTTTTGATAGGGTGTTGCGGCGACCACGGATCTTGGGTGGTTGACCGGGTTGTTACTATTGCATCAGATTGGGTGTTTTGGGGATCGGGCTTTCTTTAGTGGAGGGTTTTTCCCACTTCATTGAGTCTCGATCCAGTCCTGCTATATCAGGTTACTTGTGGTTACTTACTTTCCTCGTGTGGGTCGCTCCCCACGAGTGCGGCTCCGGAGTGCGCGGCAGACAGACTTTGAGTCATGGGGACTCCTTTTGCTTCGGTGTTATGCGTAGGCTGGCATACCCGTCGCGGCAGAGCAGGCAGTGCCAGTGTCCACTGGCGGTCAGATTGGGTCCTTTGGACAGGCTTCTATTTACTGATGCATTCCTTTTCCCATCTGTGTTGAGTTATCATGTAGAGGCATTTTAGGGATAGTATTTTATCAGTTGCTTATTCATCTGCACCCCCTTTCTTTTCCTTTTCCCTTTTTGCCTCTGATCACCTGGTGGGCATATCTGAGCTGAGGCTTTACCCACTAGGGGAGGCTACTGTTTATAGTAGTACTTACCCCCCATTGTTTTTCTTGTTTCTTTCTTTCCCCTTGTTTTGCAGAGTCCTCCGTGGGAGTTGCTGGGCCGTCAGCAACTGATCGAGGTAAGCGGATTGCGGACTAGATAGAGAGCCACCGAGGGTTGTAGCTGGAGATTTTTGGGTACCCGGTCTTCTCAGACAGCTTTTATTTATTTTCTTTTTGGGTCTGGCTTCTGCCAGCTGTTTGTATTTTTAGTGGTGAGCTGGGAGAGACATCTGTATTTTATTTCACTGTTGTACTTTTACTTCCAGCTTCTGTCTGAGATACAGTAGTTTTAGTTTAGCTCTGATTATTATGCTCTTTTATTATTATTTCTTATCTGAGTAGGTTACCGACGCTTCGTGTATGTGGGAAATACCGCATGCACGGCGGATCTGTAGACGAGCCCGGATTCTGGTTTACACTCGGGGCGTGACAGGTGGAGAGCTCTTGAGTAGAGGAGAGAGCTTGAGTGGATGGAGGGCTCTCGGATAAAGAAGAAGAGAAAGAAAATAGGGAAATAGGAATTTAAAAAAAAATTTAAAAAAAAAATAACATTTATCCTAACGGTGTTAAGTTGACTTTTTTTCACTAAAGAGCTTGCACGACTCTTTATGCGATCCAGGGCTATAAAATGGGTGGCAAAGTTGGGTGCTATGAATAGCATTTCTAATACAACTCTCTCTCTCTCTCTCTCTCTCTCTCTCTCTCTCTCTCTCTCTATATATATATATATATATATATATATATATATATATATATATTGCATGTACCACACACAGTTGGACCACCTTATGACATTGTTTACTAATCACCTTATATACCGTTTGGTTTGCATTATGTATGATTTCTAAGTAATGAATAATTAAGAATAATTATAACAATAAGATTATTAAAAAAAAATTAATTTATGCGTTTGATTCATACAGATATCTCACCAAAAAATACTAGAATATAAAATTACTACGTTTGGTTTAACACTGTAAACTATAGTAATTTAGATAGTAATATAGATAGTAATATATATGATTTTTCAGAATTACTCACATATTTAAAATTTTATTTTTGTATATATTTACTATTAGAATTTAAATAAAAATTTTAAATTAATAATGAAACTGGCCATAGGCCATGGTGTTAGTTGTGCGGCCATGAATCTAGCTGTATGGCCATGATCCATAGCCGTATGACCATCTCAGATAGTAAAAATAAAAAATAAAGAGAAAAAGAATGAAGAGAATAAGAAAGAAAAAAAATGAAAAAAAAAAAAAAATACCTGTTGTGGATGGATAGAGAGAGAATGAGATAGCAGGGGGAATGAAAGAGAAACGATGGTTTGGGAGGGTTCCAAAGACAATTTGGAATTTCTTAAAAAAAAAAATTACATTATCAGCACTCGAAAATAAAATATACCCATCTCTCTCAGCGTTAATAAAATTCACCCTTTTGGGGGAATTATATTCCTTTCGGAATGGAATATTCTTGACTGTATTACTTAGCTATATTATCCAAATGCAGTTATCGTTCGTGGATTCCCAATAATCCTTAATAGATTACTCGAAGCAAACATCACCTTCAATGTAAGTTGATGTCACGCCTCAGAGTCGAAACTGCGACCCGGATTCGCTAACAAATCCACCGCTCATACGGTAAATCCCGTATAGACGAAGCGTCTAACCTGCAAAAGATAGATACTGCAGCTATACAGATATCAGAGCCGAGAGTAAAAGCTGAAATAAAGATAATATACAACTCTCACAATATACAACAAGTCCTCACCAAAACACAATACAAAAGTCTCTCAAAGAAAGAAGAAAAGTACAACTCAAAACCTCACTACATGGTCGCTCAACATACCACTCTCAAAATCTGGTAAGGGTACCTCTACTCTCTCTCAGGAGATAACTGGAAGGGATCTATCTTGCGACTCCCTTACCTCGGTCTGAAGAAGCAGCAACTGGAGCAGCAGGAACAGGTGCAGAAGTCCCTAGGGAAGAAAACACCACGACGGGTGTGAGAACTACATCCCACAGTAGTTCTCAGTGGGTGCCGCCAACAAGCCCAACGGTCTACCCACTAAGTCTACTAGAGGCATGCAGAAACAAATGAAATACTGAAGAAAAGAGCTGGAAATGAATAACTCTACAGCTACTATGCCCCTATCTAGATGCTCAAAAAGTGGAACAGATGATAAAAATGGTGCATCTACTAACACATCAGTATAGTCACCCAATCTGAACTGACTGCCTCCTCGGGTCCAATCAAACCTGCGCCTACCTACTGCCGCACATCCTCAACAGGACGGGTCTACTGTAGGTATGTCCGTAGCTGCCAAAACTGGCTCAGCTAGAGGGACTGTGTCCGTAACTGCCAAAACTGGCTCAGTCAGAGGGACGGCGTTCGTAACTGCCAAAATTGGCTCAGTCAGAGGGACGGCGTCGACAAGTCGCGATACCAAAGTGCAGACCCACCCCGGACGTGGCACTCGAGGGGAGCGACCCCAACGAGGACAAGGGTATCCGCGCACTCTGTCGAGCTGGCACTGCAGGCTATAGTCAAAATCCACGCTCACGCTCTGAACGAAACAAACTCAGGATCCTCAAACATTTCGCACAACGGTCGGAGCACACTCGACGACTCAGCTGATCAGCTCTCTCAAATCTCAAGACACAAGCAACTCCACCAACACAAGCACAAAGTCGCATCCACTGTGAACAACTGCCTCAACAGGCCAAACATCGCATCCACTGCGAGAAACTGTCTCAACAGGCCGAACATCGCATCCACTGCGAATAACTGCCTCAACAGGCCAAACATCGCATCCACTGCGAACAACTGCCTCAACAGGCCAAACATCGCAGACTCACTGACATGATAAACTCCACAACTGACACAATGAAGGGTCCGGGAACCCCGAAAGACTAGAACCTACAACCCAAATCAAACAAGAACAGGCTCTAGGCATAGCCTCTCGTTGTTCTCGTCCCAAGAAAAAGGCAGACCTTGGAACCCAGACCACTCGAATCATCTCGGGTGGTTAACTTTATTGGAAAAAGATGACATTTCTTACCGAAAGCCATTTGATCTGAAAGAAATCCATATTTAATGATTTTTAGTTCTTTTTAGGAAAACAGTTGAAAACGAGTTTTTATATCCAAGCCTCGTAGAGCTAATGCCTTCGTCCAATCAAACAAGAACAGACTCAGGCGACCCTACGACGCTTGGAAGAAAACATTTGGTTGACCAAAATCATATGTGTGTGTCCAAAAACAGTTCTGGGTTCAAGGTCCTGCTAACACTGATATACCGCTGCCACTAACACAGCGGCGACAGATAAAACAAGAAAATAAAACATCTCGGGACCGCCGTCTACCCAAACGGCTCCCGCCACAGATGAACAACCAGCTACACTACCAGACTCCACTCTGCTCCCAAGCACGAGTGTAAAATGCATCCCACACTAAAAGAAATCCCGACCACTCGGCCCACTGCCCGGGCGAGTAAAACACTATGTCCAGAAAGAAAAGAAGTGTGGATGTCTAAAGCAGAATAAATCTAGCCCAAGTTGGAGTTTTCTACTGGTCTGGCTACACATGCAGCATATGACGGGGGTACTAGGTCAAGTTCCAAGATAACAATAATTTACAGATAGTAGGAAATAAAAGATCGCATGATCATCGAATAACTCTAAAATTAACAGTTATCACATTCTAGCATGCTACACAAGAATATCCCAATCATGCATGGTCCTACTATAGCAGATTTAACGAACATTCCATCAATCTTGGAGACAGGGCCACCCACCTGAAAGTGCACAACTGTCTAAGGTCGTACAGCTAAGAATGCCCAGAAACAGATATAGCAGTACATCCACCAAGCCAACAGTGCTCAATACATCCTGGGTACAAAACACATTCCAAAAATTACACTTAATTCCACTAAATTCCACATATTAAAAAATCTGCGGTGAACAGTCCTCTTTCTGCGAAAATTTCACCTGCTGAAAGTGCCCAGAAAATTCCAATAAAAATATCACAGCGATCGTCGCGTCGAGACCTTCGAAACGGGTACCTGCACATCCAAAACCGAGCCCCGTAGGCCGAGTTACAAATTCCACAGTACCGGCGCGCAAACAATCACAACCACACAACTATAAACTCTTGTACAGATAAAAAGGGAATAGTATACCTCTGGTAAGGTCTCAGAAAAATCCAAGAAAAATACGATGATAATCCTCGCGACGAGTAGATGCAAAAAGTGTACAGGCTCGTCTTGATCCGACGCTCGAGTGCGGAGATAAAATTCCGACAAGGGGATGTTGTCCAAAACTCCACCAACAAAACAGCGGCTTAGAAATATCTCGAAAACCGTGCCATAACCTCTGAATCCAGCAAGATAATCAATACGGAAAATGAAGGCGTACCTCTCTTGAATCCAACGCCATGAAAATCGTCCAAAAATACTGTCGAAATAGCTCTGTGGACCTCTCAGACCGAACTGCGACGATAACGGGCCTCCGATGAAATATCGTCACTCTGTGCTCCGATGTCGAAGTCGTCAACGCCGCGGCTTCCCAAAAATTCGGGCCTCTGCCAGAAGATGCGCACCACGAAGATCTCCAACTTTGCTTAAGGGTCCAAAGGCAGGGGAGCTCGGGAAAAGGGGCAAAAAGCTCAAGCCATCAGCCTATTTATAGGCTCAGCCCGAAAAGAACAAGCTTTTGGACTTTTGGCCCAAAAATCGGGCGCCCGGGGAATTCGGGCTGCTACAGTAACGGGCCCGGCCCGTTACTGTGCGCGCCCGAATTCTTCTCGGGCCGCCACGTGGCCCAGACGCGCTCCCCGCGCCCGGCGCACGTGCGCCTGCGAACCGCGCGACGCCGCGTGTCCCTACACGCGGACGTGCGCGGCTGCGCCCGGCCAACCACCGGGCGCCACGTGGCGCCCCCACGTCGTCCCCCCAACCGCCCTGCCGTACGGCCACCTGCTCCAGCCGCTGCGTGGACCGCGCGCACCAGGACCCGCCAACCAAAAGCCGCCACGTGTGCATCCCCGGTCCACCGTGCACACACACAAAATCCGTGGACCGCGCCTACAGAACCGGCCAACCACAAGACGACACGTGTCCTGCTCCACGGTGCACGCCGGCCGCGTGGACCGCGCGCCTGCCCGCGGCCGCTCCGCCGCCTGCCCGAGCCCGCGCCGCCGCCGCCCGCCGGCACCGGAACAGTAGAAGTTGCCTCGAAATCCGTGCCGTGTCATCCGGGCTCCGAAAAATATAAGTAAATAGTCCATTTCGATCGTTTTCGTGCGCTGAATCCAAATCCGAAGTCCGTTTGGCCAAATTCTACTTCTAAAATTTGTCAAAAATTTTCGGAAAAGTAAACTTGATCTATTTTTCTTGCCGGGTCACTTCCTTGGTCCCAATAAGCGCGCAAAAACCTCAGTCACCCAATATGGTTCTCCTGATAAGCAATCTTGCTCCAATTACACCAGGAATCCATTTCTTGGGCCCGACACGCGCACAAACACTCCCAGAAGCCACTAATCCATCAATAAACCTTAAGTGGGGATTCGGGTCCTCACAGTTGAGATATTCGAAAATGTCAAATGACCAAGCATACGACCAAAGGGTCAGGTATTGAGATTAAATGTCTTTGGACATAATGCATGTGACCATGCTTGCTTGCCAATTATACTCATTCGCATATGCTTAGCAGGGTCGCTCCCTTCAGGCCGACACTCCGAAATTTAGCCTTTGCGACACCATACTCGCCCATGCGGGATTGGGCACTGAAATGGGATTCTATGGGGGATGCTCATATTTACATTGGAGATGTTGACTATCACGAGACAATAAGGCATGGCGCAAGGCAAGACTGTACATTGAGTAAGTCCTCATAGATTGGGTAAAACATTTAATTAAACTTGAAATTAAACATCACACATAGTTGATGCATATATACTAGTTGGATATTCATGATAGTAATAGAGCTACTTACCTTTTGATTGTTATACATGGAGGCATGATAGTAGTAGATCAAATTTCTATTTAGTTATTTCATTCCTACCCTTATATTTCAGCATTTATTATTATCTATACCTTAGTTGACCTAGTAGAGTAATACGCCCCTCTCGTCAGTTTACCCACTGGGAACTATATGTTTATAATTATTACCCCCATTGATTGACTATTTTTATTTTACAGCCATTATAGTGTACCAACTTTGGCTAAATTGACAAAAGGGGGTTGATCATATTTAAAATGTGATTATATGAGTTTAGAACGAGTTCGGATCGAAACGAAGTTGAAAAAACTCAAAAAATTTGAACTCTAGAGTTTCCAAACGCCCGAAAAATGAAGTGGGCACCTGGAAGAGCGTGTACAAGGCCAACCCGAGAGCTGGATAATTGCTCCAAGATTTTCGGGCACCCAAAACCACATTAGGACACTTGGTAGACGCTTGGACCGGTATAATCAGATGCTCCAGTCGAGAGTATCCCAGCGTGCTGTCGCGAGGAATCATATGCTCGGAAGACCCTGCGAGTGCCCTGAGGAACAATATTCTGAAGATTCGGGCGCACGAATCTTCTCGCTGGCGCCCAAAACTGCTAGCAGACTGACATGGACGTTTGTTGTTTAGGAAAATATTTGGGGGACTTAATAGCATTTTGTTACACCCTATTTAAAAAGGAGCCTCAACCCCTTTTTCTCCAAACCAGTTACCCCTAAAACAAAGGTAAAACACTTTCTCATCTCCTCCTTACTCCTCTCTCCCTCTCTTTCTCTACAAGAACCTCTCCCAAAGGTGGAGATTGGAGGAGAAAAGCTTGGAGAAGGCTTTAAAGGTGTGGATCGAGCATTTTAGAGCAAAATAAAAGGCAAATGAGTTTTGGACAAAGGTGAGAGTTTTCAATTTTATGGTTGAGATTATCTTAAATTTTTTAAAATCGAGATTCTTGACTTCCAGACACCATTCTAACATAGATTATTCAAGCCAACACCATAGTTTTTGGGAGTTCTTGAATAAAATGAGAATTTAGCTTTAGGATTGGGGGTTTTGTTTCTAAAGGGTTAGAACCAAATTAATACCTTGAAAATTTAAATGAAGGTTAGAGATACACACTCAATAACTTCAATACGAGAAACAATGAAGTCTTGGTGATCGATAAGAAGAAATAAGCAAATTCTTCAAGACTTGAGTTCGTTAGTGTCAAAGATGAGCCAAACATGTAGGGTACCAAAGGCTTAGTAATTGTTTGGGCGCGTAATTACTGTGCTGACCGACCCATCCGGACATGAACGGGTCGAGCGAGAGTCATTTAGCACGAAATAGACACGAAGACGGACTTAGAACGCAAATAGCAAAGGAACTTGAGTTTCGGAGATTTCGGCCGCCCTAATATGTTTCGGACGCCCAGAACCATTACCTATTTGCGAATCCCCCTGTTGGACGCCCGAAAGCTACTGTAGCAGTCCGAAATTTGAATAGAAGAGATTTTCTCGAGATTCGTGCCTGATAGTACAATTGATAGGAGTGGTTGGGAGCGGGTGACCTTCCGGGCGCATCACTATAGCTGCAGATGCACGAACCGGACACACTGGTAGCTGGGCACAATGTTACACATTTTTTTATCCCCTCCTGTAGCTGAGCAGGCGCCCACAGGACCGCCTGTTAATACTGTAGCCGCATAAGATCAAGCGCCCTGGTAAACAGTCGGGTGCCCGGTTTGTGCTTTTCTGCCGATGAATCGGTTAGCTCATTTGGTTGCTCCGCGGCTCAGCACACCTCCTGTGTACTTTATAGCCTCCTGCATTCATGGACACCCTCTCCTGCACCAGAGAGTATACCCCTGAGCCCTTTTCATTCCTCTCTATCTTCTTCCTCCTTTTCCCTCCTTTCCTGAGAGCGGAAGTGGAGCAGCTGCAGGAGAAGCAACACCACTTGAGCCTTCTTTTCTTCTACCTCTTCATGCCGAAGCTTCAAGAATTGGTTGAGAGCGTCGTGTGACTGGAAGAGCGTGTACAAGGCCAACCTGAGAGCTGGATAATTGCTCCAAGGTTTTCGGGTGCTCGAAACCACATTCGGACACCTAGCAGACGCCTAGGGCGGTATAATCAGATGCTCAAGTCGAGAGTATCCCAACGTGCTGTCGCGAGGAATCAGACGCTCGGAAGACCCTGCGGGTGCCCTGAGGAATAGTATTCCGAAGATTCGGGCGCCCGACTCTTCTCGCTCGGAGCGGGTGACCTTTCAGGTGCATCACTGTAGCTGCAGATGCACGGACCGGATGCCCTGGTAGCTGGGCACAATGTTACATATTTTCTGATCCCCTCTTGTAGTTGAGCGGGCGCCTATAGGAACGCCCGTTAATATTGTAGCCGCATAAGATCAGGCGCCCTGGTAAACAGTCGGACGCTCGGATCGTGTTTTTCTGCCGATGGACCGGTTAGCTCACTTGTTGTTCCGCGACTCAACACACCTCCTGTGGACTTTATAGCCTCCTGCATTCGTGGAGACCCTCTCCTGCACCAGAGAGCATACCCCTGAGCCCTTTTCATTCCTCTCTATCTTCTTCATCCTTCTCCCTCCTTTCCTGAGAGCGAAAGCAGAGCAGCTGCAGCAGAAGCAACACCACCTGAGCCTTCCTTTCTTCTACCTCTTCACGCCAAAGCTTCAAGGATTGGTCGAGAGTGTCGTGTGACTTGCTTCGGAGGTGGAGAACCTGTACGTGGACCTTCTTTAGTTGGATTTGAGGTAGGCACTGGATTTTTACGATTTTTTAGACTTTTTGGAGTTTTTGACATTTTATCTGTTTTGAGCTAAGGATTTGATGTTGCTCCTGTTTGGCTTGGGTTTTCTCCCTTTTGGGTGTGTGATGCTTGTGCTGGAGCTGTGGGAGCTGAGCTGGGAGGTGTAGAGGTAGAGGTTCCCTGATTCTGTGTGAGTGTTGGAGCTGTTTGTTAAGGATTTTTGTATTGACGTATTTCGTGAAATTGATTGGGTCTTGAAGATTGAAGATGAAGACTTGAAGATAAAAAACATCAATCTCAAGAAGAATGAACAAATTGTTTAACTACGTTCAATTAAATATTTTGGTGATGAATACATTCTTATAGATTAGAAACACTTGGAATAATTTTTATGGCATAAAAATAAAAAATTGGACATTTTGAGTGTTCTGGATCCGGATCAGACCGATCCAATCTGGACCCCGAACATGGTTTGGTTCATGCGAATTTCCAATCCGGATTAACCCAATTTCAGTTCGGACCCCGAACATTGATTTTATTATGTTGCATGAATCAGTCTGGATCAGACCTATTCCAGTCCGAACCCCGAACCATTGATTCTAGATTTTTAACGCCAGTCTGGACCGTCGTAAATCTAATCCAGATCGCCGTGCGAAAAAATTTTATTTTAGGCAGTTTTTGATTCTTATCTTTTTCCAAAAGTTTTTAAACTATAAATAGACCCTATAGATCTTACTTTAGGGCATCCAAAAAGGGATCAAAGGTAAGCCGAAAATAATCCACGTATAAAGAAGAAAGGAAAACACGTTTTTTTTTTTTTTGATGTTTCTTCTTCTGTATTTATCGATTTGATTCTTAGGGTTTCTCAACTCTTTATTATTTTCAAGAATCAAATTGATAAATATTTAGATGGTGTTTTCTTGTCTATCTATGATTTTCTAAGTATTCAAAATCATCGCCACCAATAAACAAACAAAGATTTCCGAAAGGAATATCGGCGCATGGATTCGCGTGGCCTTGTAGATTCAAGGTGTATCAACTTTGTGGATTCGGAGTTAGGCTCGTTCGTGTGATCGACTCGTGCTACATTGGTGACGACCGTGGATATGGTTAGACTTCGTTGATTCGAAGTTGGACTTCGTAGATTCGAAGTTGGACGCAAATCGTGTGATCGAGGCGCATTGAGGACTGCGGAGAAGATCTACTCAGAGCGTATAGAAAATGTTGAGTCGTAGGTTTGTGTTATATCACCTTGTACGTATTTTAATCTTAGTGAATTTTTTCGTGTGATCAGTCCCGTGATTTTTTACTCCTATATTGGAGTTTTTCACGTAAAATCTTGCGTACTCTCTTTATTTTCCGCATTGGGTTATTTTTACGCAATAATTTTGGAGTTTATTGTTTACACCTATTCACCCCCCCTCTAGGTGATTTTTTTTCTATTTAGATCCTATAATAACATAACCTACAAGTGATATCAGAGCGGGAATAGGGTTGTAAACAATGGTTGAGGGCGGAAACATCAATTGACCTTCGTTCTTTGATGGAACCAATTATACTTATTAGAAAGTATGCATGAGAGTGTTTTTAATTTCCATCGATGAACGGGTTTGGCAATCAATCGAAACCGGATGGAAACATTCTATTGAAATTGTCGTTGATGCACAAATCCCTAAACCTAGGATGAAGTGGTCCAGAAAAAAAAATAGATTTATCTTCTTACAATGGCAAGGGCATTAATGCTTTATTTAATGTCTTGTCACAAACTGAGTTCTCTCGCGTCTTGGCTTGTGAGACCGCGAAAGAAATCTGGGATACTCTACAAGTTACACATAAGGGTACAAGTTTGGTGAAGGTTCAAAAACTGCAGATGCTCACGAACAAATTTGATTCAATTCATATGGCAGAAAATGAAACATTCACAAATTATTATACACAATTGCAAAATATCGTAAATACATGTGCTAAATTGGGAGAGAAAATCTCAGAATCAAAAGTTGTAAAAGAAATCTTGAGAACTCTTTCCGAGAGATTTCGCCCTAAGGTTGCAGCCATTGAAACAGTAAAACATCAGGACGAGATCAAAGTAGAAGAATTAGTTGGTGCACTTCAAACTTATGAAATGACTTTTCCTACTAACTCTTCTGCTGGAAAGCCTTCCTCTTCTTTTAAGTATTTAGGTATGGCATTGAAATCAACAAAAGAAGAAGACGCAGATTCATCCTCCTCAAACGTTGACGATGATCTTTCACTGGAGGATTTCGAGAAACAACTTGCATTCTTGACAAAAAAATTTTGCCGAAACTTTAAAAGGAGTAATTCAAGCAAATCATCATCCTTCTTTAAGTCCTTGAAAGGCAAAAGATTTTCAAGTTCAAAATCAAGAAAGCAAGAGGGTTCTTCAAAGAAAAAGAAGAACACCGAGGAACAAATCCAGTGCTTCAAATGCAGAGGCTTTGGCCATATATCAACGGAATGTACCAACAAGAATCCGTCCAAGAAGAAGGCTATGTAAGCCATCACGTGAGATGATTCTTCCTCCTCTGACAAGTCATCTTCCAGTGATGAGGATAAGAACGCCACAACATTTCTTGCGTCCCCAACTTCACCCTTAGTGTGCTTTTCATCGACTTCCTCTGGTTCGTTATCCATCTCCTCCTTGAATGAATAAACAGTGTCGGATAATGAACCAAGTGATTCCGAAGGTGAAGATTTTGCTCTCGCCTACCAAAAATTGCTATAGGATTCAAAGAAATTGGTGAAGCATTATAAAAAGTTGAGGAGAAGGTTGTTGGAACTCGAAGATCAATCCAATAAAGCAACTTCTCTCTAAAAAATTCTTGAAGAGGAAATGGACAATTTGATCAAGATTAACAATTCCCTTCAAGAGAAGAATGAGCACATTGAACAAGAACATGTGAAATTAGTTGAAAAAGCTAATTATGTCACGCCCCAGGGTCGAAACTGCGACCCGGGCCCGCGAACAGATCCGCCGCCTATACGGGAAGCCTCGTATAGACGAAGCGCCTAACCTACAAAAAGAAGGATACTACAGGTATACAGAAATCAGAGCTGAAAAAAAATAAACTACTGAAATAAAATAATACAACTTCAAAAGTACAAGTCTGAACCTCACTACAAAAGTCTCTCAAAAATAATTTCCTCAAAAGTAACTAACAACAATAATTTAGCAGACTGTACTACTAAGCTCCAAAAGGGGTACAGCTAAACTCCAAGGACGGATAGGGAACTAGCGCTCGCGACTCCCTCACCTCGATCAGCAACAGAAGGGTCAACAACCGGAGCAGCAGGAACTGGAAAAGGGGTCCTGGGAAAAGTTACCACGGCGGGTGTGAGAACTACATCCCACAGTAGTTCTCAGTGGGTACCGCTACCAAGCCCGACGGTCTGCCCACTAAGTCTACTAGAGGCATAAGATAACAGGAAAACTGTAATAATAGAAAGATAAGCTGGAAAGAGTCTACAGCTATCATGCCTCTATCTACAATGCTCAAAGGGTGATACAGATAAAAATGATGCATCGACTCTAACCCAAATACTCAATCAACCCAATCACAGTGACTGCCATATGGGGTCCAGTCAAACCTGCGCCCACCTACTGCCACACATCCACAAGAGGACGGGACTTACGTAGGGCGTCCGTGACTGCCAAAACTGGCCCAGCCAGAGGGACTGCGTCGACAAGTTGCGATATCAAAGTAACAGGCCCAACTCCGGAGTGGCACTCGAGGGGCGTGACCCCATCGAGGAAAGTATCCGCGCATCTCTGTCGAGCTCAATATGGCTCATGCAGGTTATAATCCAAATCCACGATCAATCAGATCGACAATGTCCAACTCACAATACTAACCCACTGGCTAGAGGTACTCAACAGCCGAGACCGTCGTCAACACAACGGCTCCCAAAACAGGACATCCAACTCATAGACGAGAAAGAACTAACCGACACAGTAAGGGTCTGAGAATCCCGAAAGGTCAGTGTCTAGAATCCCAATCAAATAATAACAGACTCCAGACTCAACCTTTTTAAGTTCTCGACCCCTTACAGTTCGGGAAAACAACTCCCTTGGTAAAACATGCGGAAGAAACCAACCAGGGTCCGAAAGTTCCGGGAGACCAACACCTACAACCCTATCAAACAAGAACATGTTCCAGGTACAGCCCCCGTAGCTTTCGTCCCGAAATAAGGGAACGACCCCTAGAACCCAAGTCACCCAAAATCTCTCGGGTGAGGAAGTTTGTAATAAAAGATGGCAGTTATTACTGAAAACTATTTTAATCTGAGAAACCTAATTTAATATATTTTAGTTCTTTAATAAAATCAGTTCAAATAAATTTTATTTTCCAAACCCCGAAAGGCTATTGCCTTCACCCAAATCAAACAAGAACAGGCTCCGGCGACCCCTAGAAGTTTGGAAGGAAAAATATTAGTTTATAGAAATTATGTGTGTCCAAAAACAGTCTGGGTTCTAGGTCCTGCTATCACTAGTATACCCCTGTCACTAACATAGTGACGACAAAGAAAACAGCGAAGTACGATAACCCGGGACCACCGTTTACCCAACGGCTCCGGGCACAGATACAAGCCTAGCTACATCTACCAGACTCCACTCTGCCCCCAAGCACGAGTGTAATATGCATCCCACACTAAGAGAAATCCCGACCACTCAGCCCACTACCCGGGCGAGGAAAACACTATGTCCAAGAATAGAAAGAAAAGTGTGGATGTCTAAAGCATAAATAAACCTAGCCAAAGTGAGGGTTTTCTACTAGTCTGGTTATACATGCAACATATGACAGGGTGCTAGGTCAAGTCCAATACTAACATTTAATCAACACAGATAGAAAGTAATAATCAACATGATCAGAATCACTACACTAGAAAATCCTATCTGATACAACATGCTTTCTAATACTGCTCACATAATGCATGCTCACTCACAATATAGAGTTAGAGAACCGTCCATCGGTTTTGGAGACGAAGCAACCCACCTGAAGCGCGCGTCAATCCAAGATCCAAAAAGGTTGAAACTGAATGGGGACAAATCCTCGGATTCCCACGATTCCAACGGGTCCAAAAATACCAGAAAACTCCTCCTGGGTACAAAGATACTGTCCAAACATTGCAATAAGTCAAAATTCTCATAACACAAGCTGCTATAAAATCTGTCCCAAAGAAGCTTAATTACCACCTACGAGATAATCTCTAAAAATTCTAATAAAAATACGACAGCGATCCTCGCGAAGAGTAGATGTCGATCGAGTCCTCACGGGCCAAAATCCAATAATCAAGCGCAGAGATAAAAATCTGACAAGCCTCCGCTGTCCAAAAAAACCACCAGCAACAAAGGGGTTCAAAGATGCCTCGTAAATCATGCCAAGAACTCAGAATGAAGCAAGGTAATCAGCACCGAAATCGAAGGCTTACCTCTCGTGAAACCGACGCCACAAAAATCGTCCAAAAATTCCTTTGGGGTAGCTCTGTGAACCTCGTGGACCGAAACGCGACAGAAATGGGCCACAGTAGAAGAAACGTCGCACTGCGCCGAATCACCGAAGCCATCGATGCTGCGCCCTCCAAAAATTCCGAGACTCCTTCGCAAGATGCAGCACAAGATGAGGATCAACTCTACTTCAGGGCTTATCCACAAAAGAGCTCGGGAAGAGCCTAAAAACCCAAGGTGAAAGGCTATTATAATCAAACAATGGGTGGGGGGGGGGGGGAGGGGAACACCCCTTTGGGGTACAATTTGGGGCGCCCGAAATATTCGGGCGCCGAACAGGGAACGGCCACGGCAGCGCCCGGATTCACCCGGGCGCGCCACGTGGCCCGTCCCACGCAACAGCGAGGCGCGGCCACTCAGGCCGCGCCACGCGGCGCACCCATGCACGTGGGTGGTTGGCGCCAGCCAACCACCGCGCGACGCGTGGCGCGCCCACGTCGCGCCCGCCTACCCTGCGTGTACGGCTACCTGACCCGCCACACCGTGCACGACCCGCACAGTGGCCGGCCCAATCCGCAGCCGCCACGCGTCTCGCCTCGACGCTCGCTGCGCCCGGAGCACGCGCCAGGTCCATGGACCGCGCACCCGCAGCGCCGCGTGGACCGAGCCGCGTGAGCCGACCAATCCCGAGCCGCCATGTGGCTCCTCCCCTCGGTCTACAGCTCCCCCCATGCACCAAAACGCGCTGAAAACTTTCGGGGGTCCTTTTTGGGCATCCGGACTTCGAAAAATACAAGTAAATAGCCGATTTTCGACGTTTTACCGCGCTGAATCCAAATCCGGTCTCGGATTAGCCTGAAACCCTTTCTAAAATTCGGCGAAAGTAGCCGAAGGACAGGCTTGATCTAGAAACCTCACTGAGTCCGTCCAACGCGTCCATTTGATGCGTTGCGGGTCCGACACACCACTAATAGGTGTTTCAATACATGGGTCATGGGAAAAGCTGCACGGGGATCGGGGTCACCACATCCTCCCCCACTAAAAAAGTTTCGTCCCCGAAACTAAAACACACCACAACACAAAACCAACCCGACTAAATCTATCCGAAGTACGCCAACACAACCAAACAAGAAAGTAAAGGCCCACCATTAGGAACGTCATCAACTCCAACTCTCTATTTAGAAAACAGCTGAAAATAGCGAACAGTCCGAAAATTTCGAAAGGCCGGTGCCCTCGCCCCAATCAAACAAGAACAGGTTCGGGCACTGTCTCTATTTCTGGAGTAACCTTTCGAAGTTTTCGTCCTGTTCGTAAGTTTCAGCATAAAGGTGAGAAAAAAAGGAGAGAAGTGTTGAAGCCGTTCCTGCTGTAGCGACAAAACAAAAGCTACGATCTAACCAAGACCTCTAAGGACACACTCTCTGTTAAGGAATTTTTATTGGCGTATTTCGTGAAAGTGTTTAAGTCTTGAAGATTGAATATGAAGATGTTTGGATCGTATACCTCAATCTCAAGAAAGAAGAATTCAAAAGGATCAAGTACGTTTAATTAAATAATCTTGGTGATCCGAATACTTCTTATAGTGTAGAAACACTTGGATGGGTTTTTAATTGCATAAAAATTAGAAAATCGGACTGTTATATGTTCAGGATCCGGATCAGGCTACTTCAGTCCGGACCCCGAACGTAGGTAGGTTCATGCGCAAATCCAGTCGGAACACCCTTCGTTCAGTCCGGACCCCGAACGTGGATTTTGCAGAAATCGCATGAATAGTCCGGACCGTGGTTATTTCAGTCCGGACCCCGAACACTATTTTTTCAGGAATTCTCTGAAAAACAACGACAGTCCGGATCAAGCCAAATCCAATCCGGACCGTCGTGCGGGAAAAAGTTTGTTACAGTCAGTTTTTGATTCTTATCCTCTTCCAATAGTTTCTAATCTATAAGTAAACCCTAATTTCATCTTTTAGGGTAATCCAAAAAATAAGTTTTGTACTCCATAAATGAACGAGAAAATTTAACGGAGAAAACTTAGAAAAATCCACATATAGAGAAGAAAGGAAATAACTAGATTTATTCTTTGTTTCTTCATCTATATTGATTAATTTGATTCTAGGATTTCAAACTCAGATTTTGAGTAGAATCAAATTAATGAATACTTAGATGGTATTTCCGATCTATCTTTGATCTAAGTATTCGGCGGATTTTCACCACCAATAAAATAACGATTTTCTCAAAAATCGGCGCATGGATTCGCGTGGCCTTGTGGACTTAAGGTGCTACCGCTCTCGTGGATTCGGAGCGAGGTCGTGTGATCGAGACGTACTACTTGGTGGAGACCGTGGATTCGGTTGGACGTCGTGGACTCGACGTTGGACGTTGTGGATTCGGCGTTGGACGCAAATCGTGGATTCGAGGCGCGTTGCGGAGCGAGCGGAGAAGATCTACTAGGAGCGTATGGTAAAAGGTTGAGTCGTGTGTGAGTACGTTATATCACCTTTGTACGTGTTTGATTCTAGTGGATTTCACCGTGTGATCGGTCCCGTGGTTTCTTACTCCTGGTTTTGGAGTTTTCCACGTAAAATTGCTGCGTGTTATTTACTTTTCCGCATTGGGTTATTTTTACACAAAGATTTTGGAGTGTTTATTGTTTACACCTATTCACCCCCCTCGAGGTGTTTTTTCCCCTATTCAGATCCATATTAGTAATAACCCACAAGTGGTATCAGAGATGGCGCGTGTTATGCTTCACAGCCAGAAACTCCCGTTACACTTTTGGGCTGAAGCAGTTAACACCGCGGTCTACGTAATTAATCGTGTTTATTTGCTCTCGGGTACTTTAAGTACACCATATGAGCTATGGTTTTATAGAAAACCAAATATCAAATATTTTCGAATCTTTGGGAGTCACTGTTATATTTTACGTGATCGCGAAAATCTTGAAAAATTCGACTCTCGAAGTGACGAAGGAATTTTCATGGGTTATTCTACAAACAGTAGAGCATATCAGGTTTTTAACCTCGAATCTAAAACGATGGTAGAATCTTTTAATGTTAAAGTAGATGAAGCTTTTCATTTTGCATCTGATAAATCTACCCCTGATATGTCTCTTGATGATGATACTCCTGTAAATGCATCTTCTCATAATAATTCTTCCGATAATGTTGATGCATCTAATGGTTCTCCTAGTTTATCTGATATGCAGGAATCATCACACATACCTCCGAGCACTCCGTTACCTCAAACGCTACGTATCTCCAAGGATCATCCAGAGTCAAATATTATTAGAGACCCATAAGAAGGAGTCAGGACTCGGGGACAGTTGGTTTGTGGAGTCGCATGTTACGTCTCCATGTTGGAACCAAAGATCGTTGATGAAGCTCTTCGGGATGATTATTGGATTGAAGCAATGCAAGAAGAGCTCCATCAATTCGAAAGAAACAAAGTCTGGGAACTAACGAAGCCACGAAGCAACACAACATAATTGGTACTAAGTGGATTTTCAAGAACAAGAAAAATGAGGATGGTACCATTATTAGGAACAAAGCACGCCTAGTTGCTCAGGGCTATTCACAAATTGAAGGTATAGACTTTGATGAGACGTTCGCCCCGGTAGCTCGTCTCGAGTCAATTCGTATCCTTTTCGCCATTGCTTGTCATTTTAAAATTAAACTCTTTCAAATGGACGTTAAGAGCGTCTTTTTAAATGGTTTTCTAAATGAGGAAGTTTATGTAGCTCAACCGAAAGGTTTCATTGATCATAAACTACCTAATCATGTTTTTCGATTGAAAAAGGCTCTTTACGGTCTAAAACAAGCACCGCGAGCATGGTACGAAAGGTTGACAAAGCACCTTTTGGAAAAGGGCTACACTCGAGGGGGAGCGGATCGGACACTCTTTGTGAAGCATATTCAGGAAAACTTCATTGTGGCACAAATCTATGTCGATGACATTGTATTTGGAGCAACAAGGAATAATGATGCTTTTAAATTCGCTGAAACCATGGAAAGCGAATTTGAGATGTCCATGATGGGCGAACTAACATATTTTCTTGGATTGCAAGTCAAACAAAGTGAAGAAGGCATCCATCTGTGCCAATCCAAGTATGCAAATGAGTTGGTCAAGAAGTTCGGATTAGAAAACTCTAAAGACTTTCCGACTCCAATGGGAACTAGCAACAAGGGATTAGGAAGTGAATCTCTTAGTGAAAGTGTAGACGAGAAGCTTTATCGCAGTATGATTAGAAGTCTACTCTATCTCATGGCTAGTCGCCCGGACATATCCTTTAGTGTTGGGATCTGCACGAAATATCAGTCAGCACCAAAGGAGGTTCACCTGAAAGCGGTGAAAAGAATCATCCGGTACGTCAAAGGAACATTGAATTTCAAAATTTGGTATCCTATGGGCACAACTCTCGACATAATATGATACTCTGATGCCGATTAGGCAAGATCACTGGATGATCGGAAAAGTACGAGTGGTGCATGTTTTTACCTTGGCCATTGTCTTGTCGCATGGCATAGTAAAAAGCAAAACTGCATTGCACTCTCAACTGCCGAAGCGGAATATATTTCAGCAGGAAGTTGTTAGACATAATTAATTTGGATGAAAAGCATTTTGAGCGACTTCCAAATTCCTGCGACTTCGGTAACCATTTTTTGTGACAACACTAGTGCTATAAATATTTCTAAAAATCCTGTGTTGCACTCGAGAACGAAACACATTGAACTTAGATATCATTTTCTAAGAGAGCTAGTTGAATCAAGTATTCTTCAAATTTTCTATATTTCAACTGAAGATCAATTAGCCGATATTTTAACAAAACCTTTGGATCAAAAACGGTTTATTCATTTGCGTAAAGCAATTGGAATGCTTCCTTTGAAATAACACTTTTTGAAACCATTGCTTAGGTTAGGTTTTGTTTTGTGTTTCTGTTCTTTATCTATGCTTGTACATAGAACATTAATTGAGCACATGTTATTGACTTTAATTGCATCCTTTCATGTATTTAGAAATTTATTATGATTTGGATATCATTATAATTCATTTGATGCAATTATCATTTATATCAATTAAGTCATCTTTAATTGATCAAAGTCAATTTCTCTCTCAAATGATCTCTTAGTATAGTTTTTATTTTATTTGACAATTGAGTCAAGTATGAACTCTAGATTAATTTTTGGTTGAATACCTCATATCTTAAATAATTGATAGCCAATTGAGGGGGAGCTTATTAAAATTTTTATGCTCAAAAGATGTGAAAAGAGTTACATCCCAATGAGGAGTGTGAAAACTACCACCACATGGAGGAAAGAGCTACCACCTCGGTCGTCCGAGTACTGTGTGTGACACCCCCGGAATTTGGATTAGTCCTATATATAAATGATATAATAGGACTAAATCTCTAACCCGGCTATAGCATTCTGGATGGTAGCAAGATCCAAGAGGTTATGAGAGTTAAGCGTGCTAGAGCTAGAGTAGTTCTAGGATGGGTGACCCCCTGGGAAGTGGGGCGTCACAGTTGGTATCAGAGCCATTCACCAGCCGGAAATGTGAGATGAGTCTCGGCTGAGCCAGGGTTATATAGCGGGTAGAGCGAGGCTCCCCGGCTAATGACCGTTGTGGGTGGAGTGCAGCTCCCCACAAGGTCGGCTAAGGCTAGCGAGACGAGTCTCACATCGCATGGTGCTTGTGAGTATGCTTGAGCCTGACATGGACGTCAGGGCTTAAAGGGGGGAAGAATGTGACACCCCCGGAATTTGGATTAGTCCTATATATAAATGATATAATAGGACTAAATCTCTAACCCGGCTATAGCATTCTGGATGGTAGCAAGATCCAAAAGGTTATGAGAGTTAAGCGTGCTAGAGCTAGAGTAGTTCTAGGATGGGTGACCCCCTGGGAAGTGGGGCGTCACACTGTGTGCAGCTACCACATGTATACCAAGCATGGTTTTTCTTGTTGGTTAGATAAAATGCTTTTTGGATACTTGACTCTGTCAAATTCTAAGGTTGGTATAAGGTGGGATTTTTATTGAAAGATGCTCAAAGAGCCACCACTCCCTATAATAAATTGACTAGATATATTATCTAACTTATTTGGGATTTCAAACATCTATCGATCTTTGTGCTTCATTTTCTTTACCAAATTGATGATTTGATAAACACATTACTCATTAGATCGTGATTGATGTTTTTGAACTTGTTCAACTTTAAATGATTTAATGTTTATAAATTTTCGTTTCATTACTTGGATATTATTGATAGATTTAGCATAATCTATTTCTTTTGATATGGAACGATGATTTTTGTTTAAAGTTGACATACAAAAGTGCTTACAATCTTTTTCTGGAATTTCTGAAATTTTTCTAAATTTTTCTGAAGAAAAAATTGGAGTCGATCCGGACTGAAAATTCTGTTCCGGATCCCGAACGCAGATATTATCTGCGGGTAGCCGATCCGGACTGGATTCTTGAGCCGATCCGGACCGCGGCTAGGGTTTATATAAAACAAAAGGGTATTTGATTTCTTTTTACCTCAAGCTTTTGTTTCTAATTCTCCAGAGTTTCTCTCTCTAGAAATCAACTGATTTGGAGTTCTTCAAACTCAAGTTCTTCCGGTTCAAGTAAGTTTTTATGATCAAAACTTAGGTTCTTCACAGTTTTTGTCCTGTTCTTCCAAAACGTGAGGAATTTCATGCATCCTTTTCGATTTTGAATGATTTTTGGTCAAATTTCTTTTGAAATAAGAACTCTGAGTAGATTAGTTTTATTTATGTGCCTTGTATTCACTTGATAAACGGATTTTTAAGCTTTGATTTCTAAAAATTTGGTTTTAGGGCATATTATAAGAATTTTTAAAAATTATGGAATTGATCTATTTTTAAAATTCTTTTTACAAAACTAACTTAATTCCTAGTCTCTCTACACGATAATGATTGTTTGGGTATAATTTTTTAAATTTTTGAAAATTAAACAAATTTTCGTGTTCTTGAGTTCTTGCTCGCAGGTTCTTCATTTTCAAGGCACTAGCAAAGATGGTGTTTGCATGGATTATAATGCTCCTTGTAGCAATGGTACACACTCGAGCAACAAACAAGCTAAAAAGAGCTAAGAAAACTCAAGGAAAAGGAGAACATATTTCCTTGGATAAATCAGATTCTGAGACGGAATCAGTTAACTGGGATGAATTAATGGAAGATGACGCAGCACCTGCTACATCAAAAAGGAAAGCTCCTAGTACAATAAAGGCGAAGACAGCACCTACTGCTGCGGAGAAAGGCAAAGCTCCAATGCCGCCAACATCTATTTCAATGAAAAGAAAAAGTGTAGCTCGACAAATTGGACGAGCGCGAGGGATTGAGATTGAAACACCGATCGCACATGATTCACCACCTCCAGAGGAATATGTGCCTATTAAAACATATCGACTGAGAGCATTTGAGAATCGAGAGTGTATTGGAGAACGACACGTTAATATTGGAGCTCTCCGAGATCGTTCTGCAGCTTTCGGAAAACTGATTGAACAAGCTAATCTTTCTCAAATTTGCAAATTTCCTGAGACACTTGGATATTGCTTGCATCTGGTACGGACCTTCTACACCAATGCACTGCAGCTTCAAGAACATGAAGACGGACCAATGGAGTTCTTTACTACGGTCAGAGGGACAAAACTTAAAATAACTTCTCAACTAATTGGAGAAGTCTTAGGAATGAAATCCAGCATGACGGGGACTAATTACTTGAAAGGAAAAAGTTCGACAAACTCGTTGTGGCGATCAGTGGTTAATGGAATATGCATGCCGGAGACTCAGTCAACTACAAATTCTGTTTACTCTAAAGAGCTTCGACCTGAATACCGGTTTCTCAATTTCATCATATGCTACAATATTCTTCCGAACATGCAGACGAAAGTCCTACGATGGGATCACATGCTTTTCTTATATCTGTTGGGACATTCGTCGGAGGCAGTGGGTTTGAACATCAATATTCCATATATCATTTGGAATAGGATGGCACGGTACGTTGAACATCCTCATCCAACGGAAAGACTTCCATTCCCATTAATCATAATGAGAATCTTAAGAAAATTCAAGGTTGATACTAGTTCTTCAAGCTATCAACACAGTTTAGGAATGATTAATGATTCGACTGTTGTAAAGTCTTTGCCAAAACTGCCAAATGACACCCCGACTTCTCCACATAGCAAGAAACCCTCAGTCGCTACTTCAACAACACCCTCAAAGCAAGTACCTGTGCCAGATGATGAAGCTTCTGTGACTTCAATTTATAAGGAGCAGCAACGACTATCTTTTGAACAAGAACAGATCACAAAAGAACAGAAGCGCATCTCTAAAGAGCTTGAAATAATAACTACAGCTCAGATCACTCCGACAAAGAAATTCACTTCGATGAAAAAGTTGGTGAAGAAGATGTTTACAAAAATGGGATGTAGTAGCTCTGAAGATTCAGAATCTGACAATTGACAATTTGTTTTTGCAGGTTTTAAGTCTTAGTTCTTACCACTTTTTGAACTTTTTAACTCCCTTTATTTTTGTAATTTTGGCTAACTTTAGTGACAAAAAGGGGGAGAGAGATATGAACAATGGTTTGACAATGGTTTGTGAGAACCTTGGTCACTTCAAACTAGCTTGGAAGGTAAGTATGACAACAACTTTGGTTTGTATTGTGAATAAATGCATGCCTCGACTAACTATTCGACTAACTATTTGGGCATGTAATATTACTAACAAGTTGTTTGATGTCTAACATACTTATGGCATTTGGAATTTATTGCTTAGAAGATATGTCTATCTCTGATTAGTATTTTAATACATATCTGATTTTGTAAATGTCATGGTGAGTATAAACTCCATCTCTCTGTTTGGTTTTGAATGTTAAATTCTTGAGGTATCTAACGATTTCTTTTGTCAAGAATTATTTCTTTTTGCAGAGAGTATAAACGTCTAAGTCTAGAGTCTGTTTTAGGAGTTTATCTCATGTATTTGGATTTATTTGTAAATTTTTGTTGTATGGTGATAACAACAAAAATATCTTTTTGAATTTTCTTTAAGTGGATTTTTGTTTTGTCACGAAACCGCCAAGGGGGGAGATTGTTAAGAAATTTGTACTTGCGTATTTCGTGAAAGTGTTTAAGTCTTGAAGATTGAAGATGAAGATGTTTGGATCGTATACCTCAATCTCAAGAAATAAGAATTCAAAAGGATCAGGTACGTTTAATTAAATAATCTTGGTGATCCGAATACTTCTTATAGTGTAGAAACACTTGGATGGGTTTTTAATTGCATAAAAATCAGAAAACTGGACTATTATATGTTCAGGATCCGGATCAGGCTACTTCAGTCCGAACCCCGAACGTAGGTAGGTTCATGCGCAAATCCAGTCCGGAACACCCTTGGTTCAGTCCGGACCCCGAACGTGGATTTTGCAGAAAACGCATGAACAGTTCGGACCGTGGTTATTTCAGTCCGGACCCCGAACACTGTTTTTTCAGGAATTCTCTAAAAAACAACGACAGTCCGGATCAAGCCAAATCTAGTCTGGACCGTCGTGCGGGAAAAAGTTTGTTACAGTCAGTTTTTGATTCTTATCCTCTTCCAATAGTTTCTAACCTATAAGTAAACCCTAATTTCATCTTTTAGGGTAATCCAAAAAATAAGTTTTGTACTCCATAAATGAACGAGAAAATTTAACGGAGAAAACTTAGAAAAATCCACATATAGAGAAGAAATGAAATAACTAGATTTATTCTTTGTTTCTTCATCTATATTGATTAATTTGATTCTAGGATTTCAAACTCAGATTTTGAGTAGAATCAAATTAATGAATACTTAGATGATATTTCCAATCTATCTTTGATCTAAGTATTCGGCGGATTTTCACCACCAACAAAACAACGATTTTTCCAAAAATCGGCGCGTGGATTCGTGTGGCCTTGTGGACTTAAGGTGCTACCGCTCTCGTGGATTCGGAGCGAGGTACGTTCGTGTGATCGAGACGTACTACTTGGTGGAGACCGTGGATTCGGTTGGACGTCGTGGACTCGACGTTGGACGCCGTGGATTCGGCGTTGGACGCAAATCGTGGATTCGAGGCGCGTTGCGGAGCGAGCGGAGAAGATCTACTAGGAGCGTATGGTAAAAGGTTGAGTCGTGTGTAAGTATGTTATATCACCTTTATACATGTTTGATTCTAGTGGATTTCACCGTGTGATCGGTCCCGTAGTTTTTTACTCCTGGCTTTGGAGTTTTCCACGTAAAACCTCTGCGTGTTATTTACTTTTCCGCATTAGGTTATTTTTACGCATTTTGGAGTATTTATTGTTTACACCTATTCACCCCCCTCTAGGTGTTTTTTTCCCTATTCAGATCCATATTAGTAATAACCCACACTCTCTAGTCCAAATCATCACATCTGCTCCCGTGGTGGCGTCTGTCCATTGCCGCTGAAGCCATCGCTGCAGGAAGGGTACTTCGGCATCCTGTGAGAATGAACTCCTGCTGTCCAACTCGCAGAAGGGTCATTGTTCTCATTCCACAATCAGTCGTTGCATGATACCACACCAACCAGTCAATCCCGTGTGCTCAGTCAGAGTCTTGGAGCTGCCACCAAACCGTCACACCTGCCGGTATAATCCCAAGTCTCACTGTACTGATCGTGTTCCACAAACCTCCTCCAAGTGCACAACACCAACAGGAACTTGTACCTCTAGTGCACGTGGTAACAACTCTACCTCTATTCCATGCAGGAAAGCAAAATACTCTAACTCAGACTGCTATAATAAAATCATGCCTGTGACAACCCGATCCACTGCCGTGGCGCCCTCTAACTGGGCGGCACAGACTCATCCCCACAATGCAGGTGGTCGTCGCTCAATCTATCTCGACGTCACAGTCCAGTCGGTCAGAAAATATCCAAACTATCCACATAGGAAGCACGACCTCTGCCTCTGCTCACACTGGGGCAACGAATGGGGTCCTCCGCAGATAACACATCCAAGCTACCGCCGCTGTTGATATTGATATTGCTGCTGAGACTGCTAGTACAGCGGCTGCCGCTGGGGCCCACCAGATCTCTAGCGCCTCGTCCCTGGCCGCGTGTGGTACACTGTCCAATAGCCGGTTGAAATCCACGATGTACTCCTGCACAGTACGTTCTCCCTGTCGGAGATTCTTCAACTCCTCCAGCCTCTGTCTAACACTCTCAGGGAAGAAAACTCCAAGAAGAAGGCTGCGGAACTCCGCCCAAGTAAGCAGCTGGGTCCCAGGCGGACCAACAGGTCGAACTCGCCGTCACCAGGCCTCGACATTGTGCTCCAGAAAATTTGTCGCCGGAAGACCTGAAACCTTTCCTCGACAAAAAGTGTGACACCCCCGGAATTTGGATTAGTCCTATATATAAATGATATAATAGGACTAAATCTCTTAACCCGGCTATAGCATTTTGGATGGTAGCAATATCCAAGAGGTTATGAGAGTTAAGCGTGCTAGAGCTAGAGTAGTTCTAGGATGGGTGACCCCCTGGGAAGTGGGGCGTCACAAAAAGAGTCTCAAAGAGTCGCTCCATCGTTGTGATCCAAGACTCGACCTCCCACGGCTCCAAGCTCAATTCTGCGAATCGGGGTGGATCAGACTGCCGGGACTGGTTCCATCGATCGATGATGTCTCAAAGCTCATCTACTATCAGTTATCCACCCTGCCTCAGTGCCTCGGTACTACACATCGACACGGAGGGGGCTGCTCGCTCAATCGGTGCCACTGGTACAGCTGGAGATGCTACTGCATGGGAAGAAGGTGCTGGAGGACACTTAGGCGATGCTGCAAGTGGCTGTGCACTCTGCTCCGACAGGCGCATCAAACGTTCCATGGCCTCCTCCTAGCGTCGGACAGCCTCCGACATCTGTGCCATTTGGGCCCATAACTCCTGGGTCTTGCTGTGCTCTGATAGCTCTGCCTCCCACTGTTCGGGTTACTCATCAGATGCGGGATGTGCCCTCCTCACTGCACGACGTCTCAGGGGCATCGTAATCCACTGCACAATAACAAACATAAGGACACAACAACCATTCGACCCAATCCAGCGAAAGTCTAGGGCATGTTATCCATTCCATAGTATTATGTTGTCTGCAGCCAACATAATCGCTTAGGAGAATAAATATGCCAATCACTCATCCCGTCCCTTGGGAGAGGTATAAAACTTAATCAGGACTCTCGCTAAAAAAAATCATGACTCTCACGTAGTCATCCTACGGTCCAACCACAAGCCTAGGGTTTCTAAGTCCATAATGACCTACAACCTAGGCTCTGATACCACTCTAATCTGTCAAGCCTCGGAGTCGAAACTGCGACCCTGGCCCGCCAACAGATCCGCCGCCCATACGGGAAGCCCCATATAGACGAAGCGTCTAACCTACAAAAAGAAGGATACTACAACTATACAGATATCAGAGTTGAAAAGTAGACTACTGAAAAAAAATAATACAACTCTAAAAGTACAAGTCTGAACCTCACTACAAAAGTCTCTCAAAAATAAAATCCTCAAAAGTAACTAACAACAATAATCCAGCAGACTGTACTACTAAGCTCCAAAAGGGGTACAGCTATACTCCAAGGACGGGTAGGGAACTAGCTCGCGACTCCCTCACCTCGATCAACAACAGAAGGGTCAGCAACCGGAGCAACAGGAACTGGAAAAGGAGTCCCTGGGAAAAGTCACCACGGCGGGTGTGAGAACTACATCCCACAGTAGTTCTCAGTGGGTACCGCTACCAAGCCCGACGGTCTGCCCACTAAGTCTACTAGAGGCATAAGATAACAGGAAAACTGTAATAATAGAAAGATAAGCTGGAAAGAGTCTACAGCTATCATGCCTCTATCTACAATGCACAAAGGGTGATACAGATGAAAATGATTCATCGACTCTAACCCAAATACTCAATCAACCCAATCACAGTGACTGCCACATGGGGTCCAGTCAAACCTGCGCCCACCTACTGCCACACATCCACAAGAGGATGGGACTTACGTAGGGCATCCGTGACTGCCAAAACTGGCCCAGCCAGAGGGACTGCGTCGACAAGTCGCGATAGCAAAGTAACAGGCCGAAATCCAATACTCGAGCACAGAGATAAAAATCCGGCAAGCCTCCGCTGTCCAGAAAAACCACCAGCAACAAAGGGGTTCAAAGATGCCTCGTAAATCATGCCAAGAACTCAGAATGAAGCAAGGTGATCAACACGGAAATTGAAGGCCTACCTCTCATGAAACCGATGCCACAAAAATCGTCCAAAAATTCCTTCGGAGTAGCTCTGTAGACCTCGCGGACCGAAACGCGGACCGAAACGCGACGGAAATGGGCCACCGAAGAAGAAACGTCGCACTGCGCCGAATCGCCGAAGTCATCGATGTCGCGCCCTCCAAAAATTTCGAGACTCCTTCTCAAGATGCAGCACAAGATGAGGATCAACTTTGCTTCAGGGCTTATCCACAGAAGAGCTCGGGAAAAGCCCAAAAACCCAAGGTGAAAGGATATTATAGTCAAACAATTAAGGGGGGGGGGGGGGGGAATACCCCTTTGGGGTACAATTTCGGGCGCCCGAAATATTCGGGCGCCCGAAATATTCGGGCGCCCGAAATATTCGGGCGCCCGAAATATTCGGGCGCCCGAAATATTCGGGCGCCCGAAATATTCGGGCGCCCGAAATATTCGGGCGCCCGAAATATTCGGGCGCCCGAAATATTCGGGCGCCCGAAATATTCGGGCGCCCGAACAGGGAACGGCCACGGCAGCGCCAGGATTCACCCGGGCGCGCCACGTGGCCTGTCCCACGCAATAGCGAGGCGCGGCCTCTCAGGCCGCGCCACGCGGCGCACCCATGCGCGCGGGTGGTTGACGCCAGCCAACCACCGCGCGATGCGTGGCGCGCCCACGTCGCGCCTGCCTGCCCCGCATGTACGGCCACCTGCCCCGCCACACCGCGCACGACCCGCACAGTGGACGGCCCAATCCGCAGCCGCCAGGCGTCCCGCCTCGGCGCTCACTGCGCCCGGCGCATGCGCAAGGTCCATGGACCGCGCACCCGCAACGCCGCGTGGACCGAGCCACGTGAGCCGACCAATCCCGTGCCGCCCCGTGGCTCCTCCCCTCGGTCTAGAGCTCCCCCCATGCACCAAAACGCGCAGAAAACTTCCGGGGTCCGTTTTTAGGCATCCGGACTCCAAAAAATACAAGTAAATAGCCGTTTTCGGCATTTTTCCGTGTTGAATCCAAATCCGGTCTCGGATTAGCCAGAAATCCTTTTTAAAATTCTGCGAAAGCAGCCGAAGGACAGGCTTGATCCAGAAACCTCACTTAGTCCGTCCAACGCGTCCATTTGACGTGTTGCGGGTTCGACACACCACTAATAGGTGTTTCACTATATGGGTCATGGGCTGCACGGGGATCGGGGTCATCACAAATTACTTCTTGAAGCTCTGTTCCGAGACACGTCAAGGAAATTTGGAGATGACAAAGACCATTTTCCAACTTAAAGAAGATCTGAAAAGTTTCTCATCGGGACGAACCAAATTAGATAAGCTACTTGGTCTTGATCAAACAAATAGATTGGGCCTTGGATATGATCGAACTTGTAAGGATCCAAGTTCGAGTGAACCAAAGTTCCTGCCTCAGTCAATTTCTCCTCCTCCTCCGACTAAAATCGTTACACCCAATGTTGACAAACCTTCTGCATCACAACGAAACTCAATGTCAAATAAGGTATGTAATCATTATGGATCAAAAGGGCACACAAGAATTTCATGCAAACATGGAGCAAAACGATCAAATCAAGCGAATCATGCATCGACTACCATCAAGAGCACAGACCAGAATTCAAAAGAAAATCAACCGAAGGTCAAGAACAATGGTAGCATATCCCCTAAGACAACATCTACGTGGAAATCAAAGAAAGGTGATCAATTGAAGAAGACGAATTCACCAAGGAGCACAACATCATGATCATTGCCGACGTATTCCAATACTCGTAAGGTTTGGGTGCGCAAAGATGAACTATTCCCTTATCTTGTCATTCACACATCACTACACGCATATGACAATTCGTCTTGATATTTGGATAGTGGTTGCTCATGGCACATGGCCAGAGATAAAATCTATTTTAAATCATTTGAGAAAACCTTCGGAGGACTTGTTGTTTTCGGAGATGGACGATCTTCAAAATTAGTTGGCAAAGGAACAATCACTATTCCAAACGGCCCAGTTTTGAAAAATATTTTATATGTCGAGGGCCTCAAGACTAATCTCATAAGTATTAGTTAATTGTGTGATGATGGTTTTTTAGTTAATTTTTCTGCGATTGAATGCATTGTAACTGATTTAAACCAATCATTCTTTTTCAAAGGGGTTAGGTCATAGAACAATTGCTATATAGTTCCTAGTAAACCTCTTGAACAATGTAACCTAATTTCACTTGACACTGAAACACTTTGGTATGAAAGACTAGGTCACATGAACTTTAAGGAACTATCTAGGATTTCACATAAGGATGTTGTTAGAGGTGTTCCTACACTGAACTTCAAAGAAAATATTGTGTGTGGTGGATGTCAAAAGGAAAAACAAACTAGATCCACTCCCAAAAACTTGAGCCATGTAGGAACAAAATGACCACTAGAACTATTGCATATGGATTTAATGGGGCCGACTCGTCAACCTAGCTTGGGTGGAAAATGGTACATATTTCTCATGATTGATGATTTCTCTCGTTTTTCATAGGTAGCATTTTTAAAAGAGAAAGCGGATACTTTCAACTCTTTTCATGATATTTGTCATCGTATTATGATTGAGAAAAATGAAAAGATTGTCCGTGTTCGTAATGATAGGGGTGGAGAATTTATAAATTCAAAATTCATTGATTTTTGCTCTTCAAACGACATAAAATATGAATTCTCCGCACCTTATACACTTCAACAGAATGGTGTAGTCGAGCGCAAAAATAAAGTTGTGCAAGAGATGGCGCGTGTTATGCTTCATAGCCGGAAATTTCCTTTATATTTTTGGGCTGAAATAGTTAACACCGCGATTTATGTGATCAATCGAATCTATTTGCGCCCGAGTAATTTAAATACTCCATATGAGCTATGGTTTAGTAGAAAATCGAATATTAAGTATTTTCGTATTTTCAGGAGTCGTTGTTACATTTTACGTGACCGTGAAAAATTTGGAAAATTCAACTCTCATAGTGACGAAGGAATCTTTCTTGATTATTCTACCAATAGTATAGCATATTGAGTATACAATCTTGAATCTAAGACGGTGATAGAATCAATAAATGTTAAAGTAGATGAAGCTTTTTATTTTTCTTCTGATAAATCTACACTTGATATGTCTTTTGATGATGAATTATTTGTTGATGATGTTGCATCTATGCATGATAAATCTTCCGATAATCTTGATGCATCTCATGGTACTTCAAGTCGATCTATCCACTTTACAAGATTCATCACATATTTCTCCGAGTACTCCTATACCTCAAACTCTTCGAATCTCCAAGGACCATCCTGAATTAAATATCATTGGAGATCCTCAAGAAGAAGTCTGAAGTCGGAGACAATTGGAATGTGGAGTTGCATGCTATGTCTCCATGGTTGAACTGAAAAATGTTGATGAAGCTCTTCAAGATGAATATTGGATTGAAGCGATGCAAGAAGAGCTCAGTCAATTTGAACGAAACAAAGTTTGGGAATTGACTAAGCCCCCTAAGTAACAAAACATCATTAGTACTAAATGAATTTCAAAAACAAGAAAAATGAAGATGGTACCATTGTGAGGAACAAAGCATGATTAGTTGATCAGGGCTACTCACAGATTGAGGGCATAGACTTGGATGAGACATTCGCCCCGGTTGCCCGTCTCGAGTTCATTCGTATTTTGTTTGCAATTGCCTGTCATTTTAAAATCAAACTTTTTCAAATGAACGTAAAGAATGCATTTTTAAATGGTTATTTAAATGAAGAAGTTTATGTTGCTCAACCGAAAAATTTCATTGATCATAAACTTTCAAACCATATTTTTCGATTGAAAAAAGCTTTTTATGGACTAAAACAAGCACCGTGAGTATGGTATGAAAGATTAATAAAATACCTTTTGGAAAATGGCTACACTCGAGGGGGAGCGATCGGACACACTTTGTGAAGCATTTTCAGAAAAACTTCATTATGGCACAAATTTATGTGGATGACATTGCGTTTCGTGCTACAACAAATAAGAATGTTTCAAAATTCGCAGAAACAATGGAAAGTGAATTTGAGATGTTCATGATGGGTGAGCTTACTTGTTTTCTTGGATTGCAGGTTAAACAACGATTGATGGAATTCATTTGTCTCAATCCAGGTATGCAAAGAAGTTGGTCAAGACATTCAGATTGGAAGATTCTAAAGACTTTTCGACACCTATGGGAACTAGCAATAAGGGATTAGGAAGTAAATCTCATGAAGAGAGTGTAGACGAGAAATTATATAGAAGCATGATTGGAAGTCTCCTCTACCTTATGGCTAGTCACCCAGATATTTCCTTCAGTGTAGGTATTTGTGCGCGATATCAATCTGCACCGAAAGAAATTCACCTGAAATCCGTGAAAAGAATCATCCGGTACGTTAAAGGAACGGTTAATTTTGAAATTTGGTATTCTATGGGCACATCTCTTGATATTATAGGATACTCTGATGTCGATTGGGCTGAATCAGTGGATGATCGAAAAAGCACTAGTGGAGCATACTTATTTTTACAAGTTAGACATTTCACTTGTGTGAAACTTTCCGCACAGGTGATGGATCCGTTGGCAAGCCCGGATTCTGGCATAACCGGGCGTAACATTATTTGTATTCAAGAACGAAAAAAAAGAGTAAAAAAAAACATGCTGTGAGCATATTAACTTTTTACATTACTAATGGAGAACTCAAAATTGCATAGATATAGCTCAGGTATATTTTAAGATCCTGCAATATTTGAGTGCAATACAGAACCTTGTCGACACCATTACTTCGCCTCAAAGAAAAAAAAGGTTGGCGAAGTCATGAACAGAAGAAGCCAATCGTAATGTCATAAAGCTCATACTCTGGAGTTCAACCAATCAATTATGTCCCTCATGACAATTTCTCTCTCGGGTTCGATAAGCAGATCATGCAAAAGCCCTCCATACAACTCAATCGACTTGTCCGACGAAGCAGCTTCTTCGTAGAGCTTTTGCGAGCCTTCAGGATAGGTAACCAAGTCTGCAGTACCATGAAGGACTAGAAAAGGAGTGCTGATTCGGCTTAAGTTCTGCTGCAAGTAGTTGGACAAGCGGAGGATCTCGTAGCCAGTTCGGACTCGGATCGCGCCAGTGAAAACAAGCGGGTCTGAATACTTCGATCTGAGAGCCTCTGGGTCTCGTGAAACAGATAGTCCGTTGCGATTGGCAGCAGCAAATTGGTACTTTGGTGCTATGAGGGAGATTACGGGTGCCAGCACCTGATACAGTAAGATAAAAAAAACTACTATTCACTAGAAACTCTGAAAGTTAGGATTCAGAATAAGTTATAGGAAAGCAAAAGGTCCTACACACAAATAACAAAATTCTAAACCCTAGGACTTAACTATTCGCACTGCAAATAGATATTAACACATCCAACCAAAAAAATAATTTCTAATTTCCATTTTTTCATTCTTGCGCATTTTTTCTTACTCCACTATTGCATAGCTTTGGATCACACATGCAGCAGTGACAAACAGGTCTGTTAACTATATTTGAGCTCTCTAACATAGTGATTGATGTCACAATAAACCTACTTTGCAACATTCCTTACAGGAAACAACTTACAGAACTTAATGGCACCCGAAAATAGGATAGAGCTCCAATTCGTATCAACAAGGAAAGTGCAAAGGAAAAAATAAAAAAAAGAGAGCGTTATTACCGCTACAATAGGATGAGTTGGCTGGACACGAATTGCCGGCGAAGTCAACACAACACCTTTAACAAGAGCCTCTACCTTTGGATCAAGCACTGCCTTCAATAACATACCAACAAAAATATTAAATAGTTTTAAGTATTATATAAGTTTATAACGGTTCTATTTCAAACCGTCTCCAGAGCTAAAAGTAACATAAATTTTGAAGACTAACTCACCTTCAAAATAAGTGCTGCACCAGTTGAGTGACCAAAGCAAAAGCATGGCAGGCCCGGATTTTCTGACAGCACTCTCTCCAGAAATGGTTTCTACATAAAAAGGAAAAGTTTCAAAACGAGAGATTTATGAAAGTTAATTGTATATGGATGAAATGAATTGTTGCCTCTTGAGAGTCAATTGCACTTAGATCCTCAAGATTAAACTTCTGGCAATCCTATCCTTGATGGATGTATATCACACAATCTGATATTTACCTATGTGTTCTGTCCAGTGATTTTAACAGCTGTTATGGCGAGTAATCAGCATGTGGTCACTTAATGTGTGGAACAACAAATAAACTTTAGATCACGCATTAAATGATCGCTCGATCGGTCTGTGCATAAATAGTTGTTACATAGTGTAAGGAACAAATTTATAATTTACGGACAATGGGATCGCCAAATTATCAGTTTAAGAAGCTACGTGCAATTGCATAAAAGTTCAAGGACAGGAGTAACATTTTATTCATCATTAATTACAGAAAGTCAAACATAAGAACAAGTGTCTATACCAAGTCGCCGACTGCATAATCCAGAGACTGAACATATCCATGCAGACCATCGCTCCCACCATGACCTGTGTTTGGAGACAATCCTCATTATTACAAGCAGCCATGTAACTTATTAAATTAGATCTATCTATTGGTTTTTAATCAATTAAGTTGGCATTCAGACATTTAGTTCCCCTTTAGTAATCATGTAACTGCTGAAAATTAGATCTATCATCACCGTTCTTCGCTATTTGCAACTGTTCATCATGAGATTCTAGCTTTGATTTCTTGCATACATACAAATTCAACATTAAGTTATAATGTTAGCCTCACTAAACTCAACATGGTAAGTTTGGAAACATATTTTCACTTACAGCTGTTCACGAGCAACTAATAAATGAATACTAAATAGGAAGGAACAGAAACAGAATTTGGATCTCTCTGTTGATGACCCTTGTCCCGTAACATGGTCGGCAGTTTCGAAAATTATGGACAAGCCATTAAAAAAAAAAAAAAAGGAATAAAAGCAAAAAAATTATCGATTGAATCACAATCATTGATTATGGTAACTGTTGATACTCTTTTCTGCAAAATGTTGCTGATTTTCAAAATGTCTTCAATTGAAATGAATACAAATTACAAGTAATGAAATGAAATAACATAACAGAATAAGATAATGAGGACAGTTATCTTTCTATTTCTAAATATCACTTGTTGAGATAAATTAAAAGTTGAATACATAGTATAAAACCTGTAGGCAATATATAGCAAACCTCGCCTGCTTCAAATAGCCACAGGAAGGTGAAACCCTCAACATTACACATCTAACATACACATATGAAGAAATTATTGCCTGCACACAGGCTCCACGTCACCTATAGCAGCTTTTAAAAATCACCACATATCCATGAATGGTAGAATTGTTTGGTGAGTAAGGGCTTCTTTTTTTTCATAAGCTATTTGGTGGTGAGAAGGATTACAACAGCCCAAAAGCTTCTCATCGAGAGATGCGCGGCAGCTTCTAAGAGCTGTAATCCACCTGTGACATGATTCCCCAAGTCCAGGCAATAACTTCCCACAACAATTGTTGATCATATACTTTATTATGCATTTACTAATTTATTTTGGTAGATAAGGTAGAAACTTCAGAACTAGAGGTTTTTACCAGCCACCATTCTTCAAAGGCTATTCCTGCAGATGTCATTGTTGGAGTCTGCGCAGTGTAAACAATTAAGTATAAACAGCTATAGATCTCTGTGGAAGCTAAGGTCACAAGTCACGACAAAGTTTCCTCGCTATTTATAACTGTTGTACATTAAGCTATATTAATGTTCCTAACAATTAACAACAACATAAAAGGAAAGATAAAAATTCCAAATAAAAAAAAGGTGGCCTCAAACTCAGGGAGAGAAACTATAAAAAGCAGGCCTTTTATTGCCCCAAATATGTCCAAATACAAAATGTTTCAATCTGGATCCTACTTTCAGATCAGCATTTATTCCAGGGTTGAATTCAAAATATCCTACTAATGTGATACATTGGTATTTCAATAATAATAGGCTTTCCATTTTCTAAGTCCTTGTAAGATTTTTCTACTAGATTTGTTTTTCAACTTTTGCCTGATTCGTTTAAGTCATTGATCAATAATGCTTTCGAGAACATTAATATCCAAGGTTAGATAATCTAGACTCTAGTTGAGAATTTGTTTCACATTTTTACTACTACTTTTCTGTGCTAATATTGTTGCCTAAAGTTCTAACCCGTGAACTATTTTTACTGATTTCAATTGGTCCTGATTGGCTACCTCAATCAGAGCCATAGCTAAATGCATCAAAATTGTTAGTCTTCCATATATCCAAATCTTTAATAAATATCTATAGAATTTCTTTCGTCATCTAAAGACTCTTTTTTTTTGGAAAGAAAGGTGGCATGCTACCCGCTTTGTCCATTTCTTTTAGGAAATAAATTTAGCTGGAAATTGAGAAGCAACTAGGCTTCGAACTTGGGACCTCGGATACCAACAATCAAGCCCTTTGCCACTTGTGCTAGGGACGGTCGATTCATCTAAATACATTTTGACATTGAATTTTCGCAGTTAAAATTAGAAGAGTTTGTCCAGCGGAGCAGATGGATTAACTAGCAAAAACACAAGTAATATGCATTCGACGTAACAACTGACCTACACATGATTTCAACTTTTAGATGGATATTTTATTATTGGTGTTCCATATATCCATGTATTACTATATTCTCTTCATCTCTAGATGTATAGGCTGTGAATTATTCACTCTGATTCCAAGGTCTAAATTTTAATGAAAAGCTCTGTATTTTCACAACTAAGTTACATGAAATTCCTTGGTTATTATTTGTTTGATGACTGGATAGGTTAATGGGTGATGGAGTAAATCTACCTTTTGGCTCTTGTATCAAGCAGGTCATCTAATAGCTAGTTTTAAAATTTTGAATTATCTAACAGCAAATTTTTATGTGGAATTATAGTGTGTATCCAAGTAGCCTAAAAATGAAGCTATGGAATCCTCTTGAGTTACAAGATTCCCTATTTTATCAAGACCTAAACCATAGCATATAAACTCTATGAAATTTTTTAACTGTGCATCTAAACAAAGCCTAAATGTATCTGTATCAGATACCGTATCAAATATAATAGTTGTAGTATACTTCACACCTATGTGTCAGACACTCCTTTTTGTATTAAATTTGTCAAAAGAAAAAATGTCATAATGCACCAACGAAGTTTAGCCCTAGTTGGTACCCCTCACTGTAGTGTACTGGATCTTTACGAATTGCTAAGGTTGCACTGTGAGATGATGGTTAGCAGCCCTGGAGAGTGCTAGGCTGAGGTGGAGTTGTTCTCAGCACGAATGGATGCGAATCGAGAATCCGGAATTGGTCTTCTTGGTCAATATTCAGATACCCCATAGGTTAATTAGCAAGGCGTCGAAGTGTTGACTTGTCTTGGAATTAAGTAGCAAGGTGTTGAAGTTTTGACTTGGTCTTGGAATTAGCAAGTGTGAGGTGCCATGTGGTAGAGAGTTGAGGATCTGATTTCCATTGTGGGAGCCCGAGGTGAAGGATTTCCATCACTACACCTGATGGCTAAAGCGGCATTATTTGGTCATATTAGGCACTGTTGAGTCATCCTTGTATGAACTGCCTTATACTCCTTTAATTTCTTTTTTTCTTTTCCGTACTTATCTATTGAATTTGGGAAAAGAGAGAGAGAGAGAGAGAGAGAGAGAGAGAGAGAGAGAGAGGACAGGAAATGAGCTTGATGAAGGGAGTTTGGAGGAGCTTGTGGAGGCCTTCGTAAAGTTGGATTTTTTCCGTGGATAGTGCGGCGACGACCTTGAACGCAAGCTCGGTAAAGTGGCAAAGTCGGCTTCACCTTCAGTTTCCTCATCATTTTTCTTATTCTTTTCCTAGATTAGAGCATTTCACAGGTGGGTTTTTTGGTTGCCAAAGATGATGGATTTCCCTCCATGTCTTCTTGGTTTTCTTTTTGGATTTGCATGATAAGTGGGATCATGAGGTCGCATGTGGATTTTGATACTTCAATCAGCGAGTTTTGTTGCTATGGGATATTATGTTGCATGAAATAGTTTGGCTCACTAATTTGTAATTAGTTGATGTCATACGATGACCTCCATACATGTTAATTAATTAAGCTTCAGAACTAGATGTGTCTACCAATATGCATGTTCCTTGTATAATTATGGGAAGGAAGTTGATTGGTTATTTGATATAAGGAAACATGTATGTACATAACAGTTAATTAATTTGCTTTGAGTGTTAGATGCTCCGTATACTTGTAGTTAAGTAAACAATGCATTAAGGTTGTCCACTATACGTTGCAGAGAGAGTGGGTTCTAACAATATAAGCTTAACTAGGAGGTTTCTTGATATAATTCGAATGTATGAAAGATTTATTGACTCTAATTAGTTTATCAACATGTACACATGCATGCATAAAGGATGTGGAATATGGTTTCCTATTGATCTTGCTACTCAGTTAAGTTATTGGACTTATTAATAATAGTAGCTATGTTTAAGATTTGGTGTCGAGGATTAGTCTGCCGTGAATCACTTGTAGCATTAGTGGTATGTGACTGTAGCATCTATTTGGTACATTCATGATGTCGGTCTATCTGATTGTGTATTATTCTCTGCTAGGCCAGTGGCAGTGGGATTGGTATTTGGTATATTGTCCAGTGTTAGTCAGTTGTGAGTTAGTTGAGACTATGATCTGCGAGTTTACGCTACCGCCGGGTCAGTGGGCAGTGTAGCAGAGTGTTTGATTATTGCCGAGGGTCGGTCGGCAGTGTGATACCGAGTTGAGTCCTGATTTTATTAGTTGACAGTGTTTGTGTTTACATGCGGCTGGAAGTCGTATTGGATCATAGCCTGCCTGAGCCAATGTGGCACTTCAGTGATGTGTACCTCGATAGGGATGCACCCCCCGAGTCCATTTTGTGATATGGCCGTAGTGACACTCATTTTGCGCGTTCGGTGCCGGACTGGACATTGGTCGGTCCGTTTGATTGGGTTATTACCAGTACCTGGATATTGGGTACTCTTATTATTTAGATATCTGGTATTTGGTTGATGCATGAGTATCATTATTCTGGACATAGATCAGTCGATGAGATTAGATTAGTCAGCATGATTGAGATATTGGGTATTTGTTGATACATTGGTTGCTTGGGCATGATTTACTGGTTTGTTAGCTTAGCAGAGGCATTATAGTGGCAGACTTATTTCAGTTTGTTTAATGTTTACCTTATTATTTCCTTTCAGTTCAGTTATCATATTTTGCCTCTAGTTGACCTGGTAGGAAGGTCGTCGTAGTTGGCGGCTGTTACCCATTGGGAACTATTGCTTATATAATTCTCATGCCCCTCTTTTGTTGCTCCTATTTCAAAGTCTTCAACGCAGATTGCAAAGCGGGATGAGGAGACCGTGGGCTAGATAACATCTCCTATCCTTGGTGTTGGACTCTAACGGGACTCGAGCTGGAAGTTTGTATATATAGCACACTATACTTTGAGGCCTGCTAATTGCAAGGCCATATGAATGTATATATCTATGTGTGTGGTACCTTGTGGTTGTTTTGTATACAGTGTTGTTATATAATTAGTTGTTTCTTTACTCTGGTACTTGTTCTCATTCTGTAGTTGTAGCCTCGTAGAATCACTGCTTTAGTTGTGGACTCCTAGGATTGTTGTTTGGTTTTGTTTTTGTTGAGACATGTTTCTATTTGGGACGGTTTCGTATGTGCAAGAAAGTCTTGTATATATGGCGGGACTGTTGACGTTCCCGATTAAGCTTCCGTTGTGATTTAATGTGTGACAATTTAAATGATATCAGAGAATAGAAATTGAGTTTGTGGACCAGAAAACCCTAGGATTTGGCAAACCCTAGGAAGTAAGACGAGGGTGACGTTGACATATTGTGAAAGTCAACAAATTCAGTTGTGTGACCTCTTCTGACAAATTTGAAGAGTGATTGAAGAAGATATGCCTTTTCTCGCTAAGTAATTATGTTGGTTGCAGACAACATAATGACGCGGGGGAAAGGAATGTCCCTCTAGACTTTCGCTTGATTGGGTTGAGAGTGTTGTGTATTTAGTTGATGTGCATTTTGATTGCAGGATGCCGCCACGTCGACTGCTGAGGAGGAGGGCTACCCCTGTACAACCTGTGGGACAGGATCAGGCTGGCTCCAGTGAGTTGCTAAAGCTCAGGGAGCAGGTAGCAGTGATGACCAGAGCTGTCGAGAGACTGTGTGGGGTGTTAGTACAACAGGTGAACACTACTCGACAAGCATCCGAGCACTGCGTATCTTCATCGACAACTCCAATGGACAATGTGGCTATCAAGGTACCCTTAACGGAATTTACCTCTGAAGCAAGGTTCGAAGTGCCGTGGCACGGGGGCGTGCCGCTCGCCGCCTGGCACGGTACGGTACCGGCACGCTCCCGTGCCGACACGTGGCACGCTTGCGTGCCGATGGATACGCATGACCTCCCAGTGGCACGCTCTGGCACGGCTTTTTTTTATTTTTTTTGTTCCCAATAAGCTCTTATAATATTGTTTTGAACTGTTTAGTCAAAAAATTATGAATATTGACTACATATAGCTTACTACACTTACCAATTGACATACTGATAATTGTTTTTAATATATAAAGTACAACTATATCTCATAGAGAATAGAAATAACAATATAATAAATAAATTCTAAATAGAAATAACTATATCTCATAGAGAATAAAAATAACTATACCTCATAGAGAATAAAATTATGAATATTGACTATATATAGCTTACTACACTCACCAATTAACATACTTGTTAGTTGTGACTCAAAATCAGAATCGCTTCGATATTATGATTCAGGTTTGCCGACGGCTTCGCGGTGCGACTTCGAAATTTTGTGGATGTCTGTGGTGGAAGCGAAGGGCTCGGGCCGCTAGGCCCGAGCCCGAAGCCCACCACTGACATCGGACGGGGGGTGCGGGGGGCTCCGCCCCCCGCGGTACGGATCCGATCCGCTAAGGAAAAACCCTAATTTCTCTTTATTTGCCCTAGAAACTGTGCACATGTGATACCTTTTAAAAAAAAAAACAGAAAAAACTGTGCACATGCATTACTGTACACATGTGACTAACAAAACAAAAAAGAAAAAAAAAAAAAAAACTAACTATGCCTAAAGCAAGGTATCAAGTGCCCACAGGGTATCAAGTACCTTGCTACCCTGTAATGTGCCTAAACACTAAAAAAAAAAACTAACTATGCCTAAACAGCAAGGTACTAACTATGCCTAATGACCATATTAGTAAACAGTAATTTAAAAACAAGTATTCTTTAGGGCCTAAAGAATACTTTTTTTTTAAAATTACTGTTTTAAAAAAAATCTAAAGAAAAAACAAAAAAAAAAAAAAAAAAAAAAAAAAAAAAATTGAAAACGGGGCCGTGCCGGCCGGCACGGGCCGGCACGGCCAGCGATACCCCACAAGGTATCGCTCTGTCTCGAGCGATACCCTGGGGGTATCGCTCGAGACGGGGGGGGTGCGAGACCCCCCCCTGTACCGTGCCCATCAGTGAGGGGCACGGTACGTGCCGCCCGTGCCGGCCCGGCACGGGCGGCACTTCATTCCCTGCTCTGAAGTGTCGATGCTTGTGAAGGGGGATGTGACGGCGATGGTGATGGAGGGACAATTGGTGGAAACAATGAGTGTTGCGAAAGGAAGGGAAAAGAAGTTGTTCGCTGAGAGTCGGCCAAAACAGTTCAGTATGAGAAGGCCACCGAGGTACCTGCGATCTCTTTCCTCGGGTTATGATACTTCTACAGAGCAGAGGTTTGGAAAATTCCACCAACAACAGTATCAGTAGAGGAGAAGTGTGATTTGTGGAGGACTGCATTCACCGCATACGTGTGCTCAACGAGAAAGCAGGTGCTACCGTTTTGGCCAGTCTGGGCACATGTGGGCATCTTGTCCCCGATATGCTTCAGTAGCACCCTCAATAGCTTCTACCCTGCAATCGATGCCAAGAGGTTCCTCCGCAGATGTCCCTGTTGATCGGGCATCAGCTCCATGTCCGATGGCGAGACAGACGCAAACGCCGAGTGAACAAGTGTATGTAGTGCAGATAGAGGACGTAGCGGCAGCAGACCAGGTAGTCGTAGGTATTGATTGATTCTAGGCATTGAGACGCATTGCATTCTTTTGAGCAGATTACTGCATCGTTGCTTGGACTAGAGGTGGAGACACTGTTGTAGCTTCAGGAGGTTTAGTTACCTGACCTTAGATTGTAGTGTATCTTGTCCTACATTCAGGGAATGAAGTGCCGCCCGTGCCGGGCCGGCACGGGCGGCACGTACCGTGCCCCTCACTGAGGGGCACGGTACAGGGGGGGGTCTCGCACCCCCCCCGTCTCGAGCGATACCCCCAGGGTATCGCTCGAGACAGAGCGATACCCTGTGGGGTATCGCTGGCCGTGCCGGCCCGTGCCGGCCGGCACGGCCCCGTTTTCAATTTTTTTTTTTTTTTTTTTTTTTTTTTTTTGTTTTTTCTTTAGATTTTTTTTAAAACAGTAATTTTTTAAAAAAAGTATTCTTTAGGCCCTAAAGAATACTTGTTTTTAAATTACTGTTTACTAATATGGTCATTAGGCATAGTTAGTACCTTGCTGTTTAGGCATAGTTAGTTTTTTTTTTTAGTGTTTAGGCACATTACAGGGTAGCAAGGTACTTGATACCCTGTGGGCACTTGATACCTTGCTTTAGGCATAGTTATTTTTTTTTTTTTTTTCTTTTTTGTTTTGTTAGTCACATGTGTACAGTAATGCATGTGCACAGTTTTTTCTGTTTTTTTTTTTAAAAGGTATCACATGTGCACAGTTTCTAGGGCAAATAAAAGAGAAATTAGGGTTTTTCCTTAGCGGATCGGATCCGTACCGCGGGGGGCGGAGCCTCCCGCACCCCCCGTCCGATGTCAGTGGTGGGCTTCGGGCTCGGGCCTAGCGGCCCGAGCCCTTCGCTTCCACCACAGACATCCACAAAATTTCGAAGTCGCACCGCGAAGCCGTCGGCAAACCTGAATCATAATATCGAAGCGATTCTGATTTTGAGTCACAACTAACAAGTATGTTAATTGGTGAGTGTAGTAAGCTATATATAGTCAATATTCATAATTTTTATTCTCTATGAGATATAGTTATTTTTATTCTCTATGAGATATAGTTATTTCTATTTAGAATTTATTTATTATATTGTTATTTCTATTCTCTATGAGATATAGTTGTACTTTATATATTAAAAACAATTATCAGTATGTCAATTGGTAAGTGTAGTAAGCTATATGTAGTCAATATTCATAATTTTTTGACTAAAGAGTTCAAAACAATATTATAAGAGCTTATTGGGAACAAAAAAAATAAAAAAAAACCGTGCCAGAGCGTGCCACTGGGAGGTCATGCGTATCCATCGGCACGCAAGCGTGCCACGTGTCGGCACGGGAGCGTGCCGGTACCGTACCGTGCCAGGCGGCGAGCGGCACGTCCCCGTGCCACGGCACTTCGAACCTTGCCTACATTATAAGATTGTTGGAGATTGACTGCAGACCCGTTGGTCTTAGGATAGTTGCAGGATTTGGATGTAGCTCTTGAGATGGTTTGGCTGACCTTGAACCTCGTGGAGAGGTTGTGAAGCCTATTTGGCTTTTTTTGTGGAAATATGTTTCCGACCCTCTCATAGGTTTGTTTTTTTTGGTTGGAAGGTGAATTTTGTTTTGAGTTCCAGGGACGAAACTCTTTATAGGAGGGGAGAATGTAGTGTAATGGATCTTTACGAATTGCTAAGGTTGCAGTGTGAGATGATGGTTAGCAGCCCTGGAGAGTACAGGGATGAGCTGAAGTTGTTTTCGACACGAATGGATGCAAATTGAAATTCTAGAATTTGGTCTTCTTGATCAATATTCAGATACCCCAAAGGTTAATTAGCAAGGTGTTGAAGTGTTGACTTGGTCTTGGCATTAAGTAGCAAGGTGTTAAAGTGTTGACGTGGTCTTGGCATTAAGTAGCAAGGTGTTGAAGTGTTGACGTGGTCTTGGAATTAATTAGCAAGTGTGGGGTGGCATGTGGTAAAGAGTTGAGGATATGATTTCCATTGTGGGAGCCCGAAGTGAAGGATTTCCATCATTGCACCTGACGGTTAAAGCGACATTATTTGGCCATATTAGGCGCTATTGAGTCATCCTTGTATGAACCGCCTTAGACTACTTTAATTTTTTTTTCTCTCTTCCGTACTTATCTATTGAGTCTTGGAAAAGAGAGAGAGAGAGAGAGAGAGAGAGAGAGAGAGAGAGAGAGAAGAGAGGAAATGAGCTTGATGAAGGGAATTTGGAGAAGCTTGTGGAGGCCTTCGTGAAGTCGGATTTTTTTCGTGGACGGTGCGGTGACGACCCCCGAACGCGAGCTCGATAAAGCGGCAAAGTCGGCTTTACCTTCGATTTCCTCTTCATATTTCTTATTCTTTTCCTAGATTAGAGGATTTCCCAGGTGGGTTCCTTGGTTGCCAAAGATGATAGATTTCCCTCTATGTTTTCTTGGTTTTTCTTTTTGGATTTGCATGATAAGTGGGATCATGAGTTCGTATGTGGATTTTGATACTTCCATCAGTGAGTTTTGTTGCTATAGGATATTATATTGCATGAAATAGTTTGGTTCACTAATTTGTAATTAGTTGATGTCATATTATGACCTCCATACATGTTAATTAATCAAGCTTCAAAACTAGATGTGGTATACCAATATGCAAGTTCCGTGTATAAGTATGGGAAGGAAGTTGGTCGATTATTTGATATAAGGGAACATGTATGTACATGACAGTTAATTAATTTGCTTTGTGTTAGATGCTCTGTATACTTGTAGTTAAGTAAACAATGCATTAAGGTTGTCCACTATACGTTAGAGAGAGAGTGGGTTCTAACAATATAAGCTTAGTTAGGAGGTTTCTTGATATAGTCTGAATGTATGAAAGATTTGTTAACTCTAATTACTTTATGAACATGTACACATGCATGCATAAAGAATGTGGAATATGGTTTCCTATTGATCTTGCTACTCAATTAAGTTATTAGACTTATTAATAATAGTAGTTATGTTTATGATTTGGTGCCGAGGATTAGTCTGCCGTGAATCACTTTTAGCATTAGTTGTATGTGACTGTAGCATCTATTTGGTGCATTCATGATGCCGGTCTATCTGATTCTGTATTATCCTTTGCTAGGTCAATGGTAGTGGGATTGGTATTTGGTATATTGCCGAGTGTTAGTCGGTTGTGAGTCAGTTGAGATTATGATCTGTGAGTTGACGTTATCGCCGGGTCAATGGGCAGTGTAGCAAAGTGTTTGATTATTGCCGAGGGTCGGTCGGCAGTGTGATACCGAGTTGAGTCCTGATTTTATTAGTTGACAGTGTTTATGTTTACATACGGCTGGAGGTCGTATTGGATCATAGCCTGCCTGAGCCAATGTGGCTCTTCAGTGATGTGTACCTCGGTGGAGATGCACCCCTCGAGTCCGTTTCGGCATATGGCCATAGTGACACTCATTTTGCGCGTGCGGTTGAGCCTTAGGATCCGGATAGTCGGGCACAAAGGCGTAGTGGGCTGGACTGGACATTGGTCGGTCCCTTTGATTGAGTTATTACCAGTACGTGGATATTGGGTACTATTATTATTTAGATATCTTATATTTGGTCAATGCATGAGTATTATTATTCTGGACATGGGTCAGTCGATGAGATTAGATTAGTCAACATGATTGAGATATTGGGTATCTGTTGATGCATTGGCTGCTTGGGCATGATTTACAGCTTTGTTAGCTTAGCAAAGGCATTATAGTGGTAGACTTATTTTAGTTTGTTTATTGTTTATTTTATTGTTTCCTTTCAATTCAGTTATCATATTTTACCTCTAGTTGACCTAATGGGGAGGTCATCGTGGTTGGCGGCTGTTACCCACTGGGAACTATTGCTTATATAATTCTCATACCTTTTTTTTGTAGCTCCTATTTCAAAGTCTTCACCGCAAGCCGCTGAGCTAGGTGAAGAGACCGTGGGCTAGATAGCATCTCCTACCCTTGGTGTTGGACTCTAGCGGGACCCACGCTGGGAGTTTGTTTATATAACACATTGTACTTTTAGGCCTGCTAGTTGCAGGTCCATATGGATGTATATATCTATGTGTGTGGTATCTTGTGGTTGTTTTGTGTACAGTGTTGTTATATAGTTAGTTGTTTCTTTACTCTGATACCTGTTCTCATTCTGTAGTTGTAGCTTCCTAGAATCACTGCTTTAGTTGCGGACTCCTAAGATTTTTGTTTGGTTTTGGTTTTGTTGAGACAGGTTCCTATTTGGGACCGCTTCGTATATGCAAAAAAGTTTTGTACATACGGCGAGCTGTTGACGTTCCCGAATAAGCTTCCGTTGTGATTCGGGGCATGACACTCACACTCTTAAGGAGCTGGAGAGGCAATCACTGGAATTAAGGTAGTGGTTTTGCTCCCGATTACCAAAAAGAAAAACAAAAGAAAAATAATAAAGCAGTTATGGCTTAGTTACTTTCAGGATGCTTCTTGGGTACTTCTCAATTTTAAAAATATATATCTATTAAAAACATGAAAAAAAAGAAAAGAAAAATAACCAAAATAATAAAATGATCTATTGAACAACTAACCAATCCAATCCATTGCATGCACCTTAAAACCATGATCATTTAGTTTCCTTGCAAAATGATCATATCTGCCACTGTTACATCAACAAGAGAAACAGGGCATATGTCGCCTCTTATCAGCTACTAAAGGAAATGAAGATTGGATGAAAAAAACATCTTTCAGCGAAAAGACCAAACCAACATACCTGTGCTCATTCAAACCATGCAAAAGAACAACGAGACCCCTGCGTAGTAATAACAACAATAAATCAGTAACTACATTAAAGCAAAGCTGGTAGATCCATCAATTAAAATTTAAACCACCAATGTGGTCCAACTAGACAATAGTAATATTAAGGTCAACTGAGCCTTATTTAGATCCAAGTGGGTCTGTAATTGAGTATATTTGACTAGATGAGTTACTCTGGTGCATCCTCGGCTCTTCATGGAATAAGTAATGACATTAATCAGCCACCATCCAATTGGCATTTGCTCACTGCACCCACGACTAAACAACAGGTAAAAGGAATCGGATGAATTGGCTTAATCGGAACCAAGTCACACGATTCAGCATTGATACCAAAATTTCAGTTATGATTCTTGCTAATAATTGATTACCCTTACTGTTTTTACCCCGAATCGAACTGAATCATATGATTTGAATTGTGCACCATACAGTTGTAGAAACCATAGGATTAATATGCACAATTTTACTGACTCAATGGACAATCAAATATTCAAGTTTTTAAGGCCAAAAAAATAAACTTAGTGGACTTAACACGAAGAACGGAGGTTAATAGTCTCAAAATGTTTTCTCATGCTTTAAATTTCGAAAATTGCATTCTGCCCGATATCATAATTTATATTTCGAGTAAGAAAAAATTGGAATATTTTATAATTAGTTCTAACACTTCCACAACCACCCAAGGTAGGAAAATCTTTTGTTTTGCTTAAGAAAGGAAAAAGGAACACAAATAATAAGAAATAAAGTGCATATAGAATATGTGAAACCCTTTTTGGCTAAAGCAAATGGAGGTTAGCATTTCAAAACACATTTGTCTTAGCTTAAGTTTCCAAATTCTAATTCCATTTAATACTACATTTATTTTTTCGCATATTTTGTGTTTTTCTTTCCCACAGTATATAGCAATTAAATGAATTATTAGGACAACAAAATAATAAAACAACTTTTGCTAGCATTAGAAATTCAGATATAAAGATGGCTTTTAAAGTTTTAATAAAGATCTAAACGTACATAACTTATCCGAACTATAGACCAGTTTGAGTCAACTATCTAATCTTTCAAAATTTTAATTTTATTACTTTTAATTTAAACCGATCAATAATATTTTGACTTCAACATTTGAATATATTGTTTATCTTTACAGTTTAGTTAGTATACTTTCGTGCAATTTTCGCAATTATAAATTTATTAAAATAAATAATTATTTTACATTTTAAAGTCAAAATATTATTGATTGCCTCAAATCAACCAAATTGAAAGAATGAATAGTAAAATTAAAATTTTGAAATGTTGAGTAGCTACATCAAAATGCTGCTGCTCCATAATTTAGGACAGATCTATAAGGTTTTACAAGAGAAGAACATACTTGGTCTTAACATGGAGGGGAGCCCAAGATTGGGTGAAGAGCGTCTCCCCCCTCGCCGTCCCCATAAGGGCGAACTCCCTCCGACACCTCCCCTCCTCCCTCTCCTCCCTCTCCGCCGCCACCCTCACCCTCCGCACCGCCGCCGCCCTCCTCGCCGCCGCCTCCTGCTCCCTCTGCCGCCTCTTCGCCACCATCGCCGCCGGAACCCTCACCACCACCGTCGCCGCCGCCGCTCCCCCCTTTTTCCCTCCTCCGCCGCCGCCGCCGCAGCTCGTCGCCGCCGCCCCCTCCTCCCCCGCCGCCGCCGCCGAAGAAGAAGACGAGGACGAGGAGGGCACGAACCTCGGCCACCGCCGGAACGGGAGGAGCACGAAGAGCACCGCAGCGCGGAGGAGGAGGAGGAGGGAGACGAGGGCGCTGAGGCGCCCGCTCACACCCGACGCCAACATCAACGGCTCCGAGGGCGTCGTCGACGGATCCGCCATCGTTTTACAGGTCGAAAAAAATCGGAGGTAACAATTCGAACCCCCCAACAAGAACAATCAAAATTTGCTGCGTTCTTCGACGAATTCCGATCGCTAATTACACTGAATCGAAGAGAAATTTCGGAATTAGAGATCGAATTTAGAAAATTTGGATTGAGATAAGGGCTAGGGTTTGGCGGTGATCGCGTTAGGGAAAAGTAAAGAGAAAAGAGAAAAAAAAAATTTGCGTATCGCCTCGGTGTTTATGTACCTTCGTCGTGGCTCTGCTCGGAGAGGAGGAAGAGAACGTACGTAAACCTACTATTTCGAAGGAATATGTTACTGACACCGACATTTGGGACTCCGGTTTTGGACTCCTCGCGTGGCATAATTTTAGCCTCAACTTTTTAGAATTTGCTTGTGGACGCCCGGTTTGCACTACGGGTGTGTAGTTTTAGCGTGTAAATGTTTCGTCTAATTTGTTTAGTGGATAGTGCGGCCTTTTGTCTTTGCCCGACTCAGGAATAAACGTGAGGTGGTGAGTCTGACACGTGTCGGAGAAAGAAGGGCCTGTCGTGCTACGTGGCGGGTCGCGGCGTGTCGCAGCGACGGATTTCAGGAAAACGAGGTCGGAACTCCGCATTGATCGGTGATACGTCACTGTTATACAGAAGAAAACCTGCACAATGCTGTCCTAAAATTGTCTTTGTCTATTTTTGGATTAATAATTACACTTTTTCTCTTTTGCACGTTTGATAAATAAATCGAATATAAATTAAATTTTTAGAGTTAAAATTTTTAAAAAATAATTTTTTGTACACTCTAAATATATGATGTATATATTATATTTTACTTATCGTAAAATAAAATAAATATATATTTTACTAGTCATTTCAAAATGACTAATAAAAAAAATTTCACCTTTAATAGATGGAGTATGAATCTTAGACTCTATTTGAATTATATCAATAGTATTGCTCGAAAATTTAACTAGACGAGCTCAATTATTCAAATATAAATATATAGTTGAATTGGAATACTATCGATAGCAAACGAGCTCCGTTACTACTGATTTATTTTCGATGATAGAACTTTCAAATCGATGGTTGGTACCATTAAATATGATCTAAATCATTTAAATTATCTAAAAATTAAATTTCATACTTTTTCGATATTGTTTTCTTATCCATCAAGCGGACACAAAAATAAACGACTGAAAATGAATATCCTTCAAAAAATGATGATAGAAATCTTGTAATCAAGATTAAGAGTATAGATCTTATTTTATTATACAGTGTAAAAAATTTTCTAATCAAAATTCAATTGATTTAGACTTTTTTACACCGTTAAACAAAAAAATGTCGCATATCCATTAAAAATACATATTTTGTAATACTTTAATCATTAGGCTAATAATGTCAAAAAAAAAATTGAAATTTGGTTTCTAAATACTTCAAATCGTATAGATCATGGTCAACGATGTCGATCGTTGATTTGAAAGCTCCATCATTAAAAAATAAATCAATAGCAAAGAAACTCATTTGCTACCGATAGTATTCCAACCCAACTCTCCCCCCCCCCCCCCCCCCCTCTCTCTCTCTCTCTCTCTCTCTCTCTCTCTCTCTCTCTCTCTCTCTCTCTATATATATATATATATATATATATATATATATATATATATATATATAGAGTGCAGCTACTATACTCTTATGAGGATAGTAGTTGCACTACTCCTAAATTTTCCTCCATCAGATCTGCTTTTAGATCCATGCTAGATCTGATGGAGGAAAGAGGTAAAGATGGAAATGGAGGACTCTGTTAGTCCATCTCGTTTCTTTATTTCCCTTTTTTTTTTCCTCTATTTTTCCCTCTCCCAAAAAGTGACTCTTTCTTCCTCCTCTCTCACCCATCACCATTACAGATCTGGCAACAACACCACCACTACCACTACCACCACCACCACCCTCCTCCCCCTGCGTCAAGCTGCGGCAGCAGCCCCGCCGCAGCGCCCCCCTGTGCGAAGCTGCAACAGCAGCAGCCCCCGTACGTGCGGCGCCCCCTTGCGCGAAGCCGTAACAGCAGCAGCCCCGCCGCATCGCCCCCCTGCGCGAAGCCGCAACAGCATCATCCCCCGCATGTGCGGCAGCCCCTTGCGCGAAGCCGCAGCAGCAGCCCGCCTCCCTCCCTTGCACACGCGCGGCGCCCTCTCCCCCCACCTCGCACGCAAGGCTCCTTCTGCCCCCACCTCGCACGTGCGGGCCCTTCTTGCATGCGCGGCACCCCCAAACCCCCTGCCTTGCACGCGCGGCGCATGCCTACCCCCCCTCAGCAATAGCAACATCGTCACCAACAAGGGCGCCGGCGAGGCCACCGCGGATTTAAGGAGTACGATGTCACGCCCCGAATTTTGGAAAAGCAGTCTACATTTTTTTTTTAAAAAAAAAATCAGAGTTTCAAAACTGGAATCCCAAGACGTGAACATATTGCCAAGTGCATAGAGAATTCTCTATCCACTCAGACAGAGTCTCCCCTATACATGTACGGCTAGGCAGATATAATGAACATTTAATTGCAATCAGAGTTGACCACTTAACATTTTAAACAACTTACATAGAAATCTAATAACATAAACATCACGATAGAATCCACAGCTAACAATAATCGAGAGCAACTAAATCCTCATCATAGTAAAAGAACATTGATAATAAATGGTACTGGCCAACTATCTAGCTAGTATCAAGGGACAGCTCTATCACGGAATCCTCACATCACTGCCCCGACATCCCACCACCCGACGAACCTGAAAATGGTGTCACCAGAGGTTGTGAGATACAACTGAATGTATCCCAGTGGATACACCGAGCCGGAGACGAGCAAGTCGTACATACTGGTATACAATAATCAAAAAGCGATAATAATCAGTAGAAAATGTTAGTATTGAAGCAATAGCTGTAAGGCATGTATAGAGCGATAACTGTGAATCAAGTATGGATCAATAACTGTAAAACAAGTATGGAAACAGTAAAAGTAAACATGCATCAACATAACTGATAAGCAAAAATAACCAATCATGTGCCACTGTTGGTCACGAGGATCTCAGGCTAGTGCCGAACCAAGTCTGACATGTACCCCACACCTGCTGACTAATAACAAAAAGGGGCTCAATATCGTCCGGTCCCACAGGTGCAGCCATGTAAACGGGCTCACGGGTCAAATAGACCACTCTACTGGTAAAGAACACCAAAATGGGGGCTAGTCCGCTGGTGTACGTGAAAATGTATAGTTGGTGCATGACGAACTCAATGCAGATGCTCAAGCTCGCGGTCAGAAGACCGAAAACACGGCGAATAGCCGAGTACTCCCAAACGGGATCCAGAGTCAAACATAGTGCCAGTAAATGCCATGATAACGACATATCCTCCTACTCTATCATGCAAAAATAAATCATAACTAATAGTAATGACGAAAAGGTAGCAGTAGGAGATATCAATCACACTAGAACGGGGAGTGTCAACTACACTGAAGGAATCATGGCATATAGATGTAAAGAAGAGATAAATTACAATGTCAACAAATACCATAGTGATAATAATGTCCTCCTACTCTATCATGTATGGTAATCCAGAGATAATGACAAGATACAAATGTAGCAGTAGGAGATATATCATTAAGCGAGTAGTAAGTCATAACCAACTCATAAAACAGAAACGAGTCAAGATTTAGAAAATCGTAGACTACCAAACTAGATCATCTATATTCTCGGTGCCAAGCAATGTCATAATGACAACGATATCCTCCTACTCTAACATGCATAGAAATCCGAGCATACGACAGGTGACCAAATATAGCAGTAGAGGATGTTAGTTATATGCCCTATAAGCCAATCGGTGACACAACTATAGAGTTTGTATCTTTATATCTTTCATTAAATTAATAAATTGGCATTTATTCATTCATATTATTGTCAAGTATATATATATATGAATCGTCCTTAGAATTAATGGTAAAAGAATCATATTCCTAAGATGTTAGGAATTTAAGACATGTATTCTTTTGTAAAATTATTAAATGCTCCTGATCATAGGATTATCACGAGGGCGGTGATAAATCCGGTTAGATCAGTGTATATTGTGCTTTCCTTATGGGATGACGAGTCTTAAGTCATTAGTGTGGTGACACTAGAGCAAGTATACAGGTGAATGTTGGAGAACATTTTCACTGAGCGTGACCAATTATGAACAATCACATGGATGTCTACTCACTCGTCAGTAAATTGTTCCATGCTGTGTTGGTGTGAGTGATCCTTTGACCTGAGGCACCACGGTTATCTTACGTATGGGTTACAGTAGTTTGACTGTGTAAATACTTTATACCCTAATCATGAGTTAAAGTCAACACATGTTGGCTACAGTGGGTCATGCGTAAAGATATGTGTGTGTCAAGATGGAATCTATCACTCTCGGTAGAGAGGTAACTATCCTATACTATCTGTTTTTTAAGATATAAAAGCCTTTGGCCAAGGCAAGTGTGATTTTATGAAAAGGAGTTTTCATATATCGGGTAATGATCAGATAAGATATATAATTGAGTAATGGGGTTTGACGAGTTATCCATAACCTCGGCTCAATTAGGACAAGTGATAGAAGGATTTAATCACACGGTAACTACACCTAGAGGTTTAGTCTATTATTCATTCTACTTGGATTGCCGCGACATACTGCTAGGTGTCACTCGTGGATTGTGGGACCCACATAAGTGATTAAAGATAGTTAATCACAATCAATTGGGAGAGTCAAAAAATATTTTGGTCCATCGAAAGGAGTTCCGATGGTGACACTAAAAGAGTTTAGCGTCACATCTCACAACCAGGTAGAATTGAACCTATGTGGTCACACACAATAAAGGTTGCGTGTGATTTGTGCTTAGAGAATTTATAGAGAACATTTTACTTAAATATGCTAAGTTAGTTAGCAATATATATATATATATATATATATATATATATATATATATATATATATATATATGTATATGTATATGTATGCGGGGAAACCTAGCAACTTAATGAACGAAAACTAAAAGTTGCAAACATTTGAACACTAATGCTATGCATTCATGAAGGGAAACTCTTCACTTATTAATTGATATTAAAGTTATGAAAAAAGTTTTTCGTTTTCTCACAAGCCATTTATTAAGGACCAGTTTCTTTTCTCTCTTTCTTTGTTTCCTCAACCCAATGAATGAGAGGAGTTTTCTCTCCTCATTTATGGCTCATAAGCCTATAAAAGAGAGGAGTAATCTCCCTCAAACAAATGCATAATAAAAAAAAGAGAGTAATCATATAGTAATCATAAAGAGAATCATATGAGAATCATATGAGAAATCATATGAAGTAATCATATAGAGTTCTCTTAATCATTTAGAGTTCTCTTTAATCATTGGAGAGAAGTCTTCCACAATCATTGGTCTCTATATATTATAGTTAATTCTCTTGAAATTGCTAGCACAATTTGAGAATTAATTATTCTCCACATTGATACAAGAAATCACGAAAGGAGTTTCGAGATTATATTGTGTGAAGCACAGATCCCGTAGCAGCCTTGTGTGGATACACATAGAGGTCGGACAGTTATGCGGCTCAAAGGACCGGAAGTTCAGATCCAATATCAACCGACAAAAAATTTCAGTAATCAGCAAAGGTTGAAATTCTAACCCTTCTTCTAATTAGATTAGAATAATAATTTTGTGTGTCTCACGAGATGATCTTGTAACATATTTATATATATACAGTAATATCATAAATATTATGATGTTAAGGTATATTTGATTAGATCATATTTATGATCATAAAATTTATTTCCGCTGCATTAAATGCGCATGCACGCGCATCCGCTTTCCTTACAGAGGATATATAGCATGAATGAATAGGAGTTTCTACTAACAGTAATCGTGACATATATACGCAAAACATGTATGAATCACAAGGATGCTAAGAGTGTCAACTACACTGAACATTATAGCATATCACAATTAGCAAGATAAATCATAGAGCAGAAAAACTTAAAAAGGCTAACAAGATAACCAAAGGGTCCGATCGACTACGGTACCCAATCAGGTTACACTATGCCAATGCGCAGATCGGAGTACCCACCTCAATGTAGGCAGTCTTAGAATCCACTGCAAGGCTCACGTATAGGCTCCTGACTGCTCGGGCCTGAATCAAAAACACGGATCAGTGACTGACTCACTCACAACCAAACCACTAACTTACAGTGTACCGAAAGACTAAACAGTGGACTTCACTTAAGTCCCACGATTCGCCGAAATTTTTGATAATCCGCTGATTGACCACTACTAGTCACTAAAGTCAAATGACAATCACCGACAAATAAGTGCTCCCAACTGTTTCGCCACAATCCCCGATGTTCCAATTAACCGAAATGTTTTTTCGATTCTCGAACCGTCGCGCCCAATCGATATCTTGATCGAAAAAAAGGCTAAAACGACATCACCGTCGTTTGAATGAGGACAAAAAGTCCAAAGGTCCAAATTGCGATGTTCGCACTGTCCGTCGATGCCAACGTGTGCAATTTGCACCACAAACACTACCGATGAAATTATTTGCATTAAATAATAATCTACACGAAAAATGGATCATACATCTGATCCCGCGATTCAAAATCAGTCAAACGCTGATTTAGAGCAAAATGCGGTGTCTTGTAAGTCGTGCCACTGTCCGGGGTCCGTTCGGTGTCCAAAAATGCGCATTCGGGTCAACCAAAGCCACCAACAACAAACACCCACATTAGACACAATACCGATGTAATTTCTAGCAATTTAAAGTAAAATAAGAGCACAACAGGCTTTCTGTGTGTACCGTGTTCGACAGCCGGAGAAATGGTGGCCGCAAAAATTTTCGGGACGCAAAACGGTGCATTGTTGTCCAAGACGTGAGAACCGTACATAAATTGTGCCATCGGGATGATCCGCCGTTGGATCGGGGTTCACGTCGGTCCCGGACGAGCACGTTGGCGACGCGATGCTCAGCAGGATGACGAACGGCGATGAGGAGGGTTGACGACGATGTTGTGATGACTGCGACACAGAGCTGTTAAGCTCGGGCCGGCCCCGAGCTACAAACAGCAAGGAAGGGACAAGGGCAAATTTCGGCACAGCTGGGGCAGATCAGACACGTGCGCGGCAGTGCGCGTCGTGGGCGCGGCGCTAAACAGCACGCGGGTTGGCGGTGAATGGGTTGCGTGCAGTGCAATGCGGTGCGGGCTGCGGGCTGGGCGCAGGCAAGGAGCGGCCGGAGTAGGGGCGCAGGTAAGGGTGGCCAAGGCAGGGGCGCAGGTAGGGGCATGCAAGAGGGCAATGCTGTGCGCTGGGCGCGCGACAAGAGAGCGGCGCACGCTGGGTGCTGGGTGCGCGGCAGCAAGGTGCGGAGCATACGCGACAACAGCTCACGGGCGGCGGCCCGCGCAAGGCCTGCGCATGCGGCAGGCGCGCGCGACATGAGCGCAAGGCGCGTGCGGCGGCGGCGGCTAGGGCATCCGAACCCAGGAAGGAAAATAAGAGATGAGAGAGGAGGAAAGAGAGAAGAGAAAGAAAGGTGTTACAACCCGGACAATTCGTAACCCGGCGATGATGAAAGTTCTCTGAGTCGAGGACGGCGATGCGGATGATGGGGCGATAATGATTGGGGAATTTGAGTAGAAGGAGGCTTCGAGGGGAGTTAGAGAGAAGAAGAAGAAGAAGAAGAAGAAGACGAAGAAGAAGAAGAAAAAGAAAAAAACTTGGGAGAAGTTTTGTAATATTCATTCATGTGTTTTTCAATACATTCTGTCTCTATTCATAAGCTACTAAGATGCTATAAAATGTAAATTGCTACAATCGGAGGGGTGTAATTGCAAAATGGGATATATTGGATTTGGGCCTTTGGGCCGGCAATTCGGGAGGTTGTGGGCCAACGTGTCTCGCGTTCCAGCTGGGGGGATACTTCGGATCCCCGCCCGGTTAGAGCTCGCCCGACCCGCTATGAGGATCTAAGTAGTGCTCCTGACAGCTTCTCCATCCACTTCACCCCGAAGTCTCTAGATCCTGTCGCCCCTTTCCCCTCTCTGTGATGATGCCCTAGCTCCTTCCCTCCTATCGCCCCTTTTCCTCCTGTATGATGATGCCCCAGCTCCTTCCCTCCGAACATGGCTTTCCCTCCCCTTGCGGCTGTTCACTTATCTCCTTCTATTTTGCTGTAAGAAAAGAACTACTACGTACTCCTAACTACTCTTATTCTTGCAGGCTTAACAATCCCCCTCCCCTTCGAACGATCCTTGCCCTCAAGGATCGAAATCCGGGAACTGGGACTTCAAAAACCTGTAGTCCTCCCAAGTTGCTGCTTCCTCGCCTAAGTTTTCCCACTTCACCAGAACTTGGCTGGCCGCTCAGTTGCCTCGCTTCACCATGCGCCTCTCTAGTATCTTCTCTGGTCTTGCGAGCAGTTGGCCATCTTCTCCAACCAGAGGAACCTCGGGAGTGGTGGCTGCCGTTGCGTCCGGCGGGGGGGCCCTCTTGAATAATGACACATGAAACACCGGGTGGATTCGGGACCCTGCCGGAAGCTGCAAGCGGTAAGCAACCTTCCCTATCCTCTCCGTGATCTTAAATGGTCCATAGTAGCGAGCGCAGAGCTTCAAGTTGCTCCTGAGGGCCACGCTCACCTGCCGGTAGGGTTGTAGCTTCAGGTATACATACTCCCCGACCTTGTATTCCTTATCAATTCTCCTTTTGTCGGCATTTTGTTTCATGCGGTGTTGGGCTTGTAGTAGTCGTTCCCTTAGTAGTTGTGTCATCTTCTCCTGTTCCCTTCCCCATTATTGCACCGTGGGTGAAAACTCCAGGCCCAGGTTGACGACCAACCCGCTGGGTGGCGGGTGTCCATAGAGAGCTTGGTACGGTGTGATCTTTAGGGAGCTATGGTAGTTGGTATTGTACCACCACTCGACCGCCGTTAGCCATCGGTGCCACTTGCGCGGTTGGTGGAAGCACAGGCACCGCATATATGTCTCGAGACACCTGTTGAGCCTCTCAGATTGTAGCATTCTGACTCTTTCGTTTTCATGTACTTTTCTTTTATTCGAATTAGTTGTTTTGGGGTCGAAATCTTCGATGTTTCCGAGATCGATCGTTGGTGGCTGCGAGTTTGTTTGTGTGGTAGAGCTTGCGAAACGGTACGCGACAAAACGATTGGATTCGGATTCCGAGTCACGGATCTCCCGGAAAGGAGTTTCGCAGGTTCCGGCTCGCGTAAAGTGCATCGGAATTCGTGCAGGGTAATCGGCACGCTTTTCGAGGCAATCGGACCCTCCGTTTGAATTTTTAAAAAACGACTAAGGGTTTCTTTTAGTATTGTTATTTTTTCTTTATTCCTTTTCTTTCCCTCTTTCAAGAAACATCGTACGAGAGAGATGGAAAAAGAGAACCCTAGGCGGATTGAAAAAAAAAAAAAGGGGGTTTTCTTCCTCTCGGTGGATCTAGTTCATTGGAGGCGGAGAAGCAGAATCGGAGCGATCCTTCTCCTTCCTCTTCCTTCCCCGCGAGATCAAGGTGAGCGTTTCGTTTTGGTATTTCGTTGTTTTAGTTCGGTGTTCATCGCTTCGGGGAGGGGGACTGGATCTGTCACGCCGCTGCCGCCATCGCGGAGTCCAGGCCGCCGGCAACACGGGGCTGCCCGCAGGCAGCGCACCGCACGGGCTGGTTGTAGTATCCGCTGGTTTAAAATGTTTTGGTTCCATTCTTGGGTCTACTTTTGATATTCTATATTTCGCGTTTCGCTCAGGGGTCCGGGAAGGGGGACTAATAATTCTGTGTTTCTGGACAGATCGTCGGGGCTCGCGAGTATTTTTTAGTCAATAAAGCTCGCGAAACGGAGTACGCCGGCGAAATCGGTTTTGGATTCCGACTCCGGAATCTCCCGGAATAAATTCCGGAAGTTTGGTGCGGTCCAGGCGAGAAACACAATTACCGAGGCAGACCGGACCCAGGTTCGCACCCAGGTTGAATCCCTCCTTATTTGGGTTAGTCCGATTGTGCCGAACCAACTAATTAATTGATTTGGGGTTTTTAGGTTTTAGGAACCCCCCACCGTACTCTTCTTCGCACGATACCACGAACGCGGACGAGGAACTTCTCCCCCAAAACCCTCTTCTTCCCGTGGAGCGGCGTGGAGCACCCGGTTGAGCGATCAAGGAAGGGAAGGAACGCCGCACACCCCTTTCCCTGGAATCGGGCACACTAGGCGGGACGATTCTTCCCTCGATCAACCCTAGCTGACGAATCCGAGGTGAGTTTAAGCTAGGGCTTCATTAATTTCTTGTTCTTTAAGCAAGGTGAGGGGGGGAGGTCGACGCCGTCGCCGGGGATCGGCGCGCGCGGAGCCGCGCATGCGGCTAGCCCCACCTGCGGGCGGCTCAACCCGCAGGCCGTGCGGGGCCGGGCGCGCAGGCGCCCGCATGCGGGCGGCACCGCATGCGGGCGGCATGCCGCCCAGCCCGCGTGTGGAGCCGGGCGCGCATGCGCTGCCCGCATGCGGGCGGCGCCGCATGCGGGCGGCATGCCGCCCAGCCCGCATGCGCTGCCCGCATGCGGGCGGCGCCGCATGCGGGCGGCATGCCGCCCAGCCCGCATGCGGAGCTGGGCGCGCACGCGCTACCCGCATGCGGGCGGCGCCGCATGCGGGCAGCATGCCGCCCAGCCCGCGACCCGCATGCGAGAGGGGGAGCGGGCCGGGCGCCGCAGGGCACGGGCGGCGCGCCCGTGCAGCCAGGCGGGGCCGGGCGCCGCGCGAACCACGTGTACCGGGCCATCGCCGCCGCCGCCATCACCGCGCGACGACGTGGTGTGCCTATGGCCGGCCGAGGAGACCTTTTGGGCAGCAATCTTTATTGTTAATTCCTTGCTCAGCTACTAACTTCCCTAGCGCGGGTTCGTGTAGGACCGGGCGAGCGCACCCGGACACGGAGGGGTTGAGCGGCAGTCATCACGCGTGACAGGTGGGTTTCTTTGAGACTAAGTGTAGACTCGATGTCCTTGGATAATTGTTTAACTGCATATTTGAAATACTAATGCTGACGGTCTCTATATGGCCGCGATATTATTCTGTATCTGGGTTACTGTGCTCTTGGTTGCGACACGCGCACCCGCGGTCTGGCCACCGCAAAGGGTGCTCTTTTCCGGAAAAGCGGTCTTCGACCCGTGTTAACCCACAAGGTGAAGCGGTGGGGGCCCCCGTAGGTGTGGGGTTTGAGGCATCAAAAGGTGGGGGAAAAGGTGCGATCCGTCGGGATGGGTGTCCGACGGGGTCAGGTGCCCCAAGGTGTGAGCGGTTGGATCTGTCGGGGTAGGTGCCCGACGAGATCAAGGTGTATAGGTGTTACAGGCGGTACAGAGGTTGCAGGTGATATACATGTTCGCGTTTCATTTTTCCTGGGAGTCGAGTGGTTGCTCCAGATAGTTTTACTATTAGGTTTGGTTTTCTTTCCTGCATATTATTACTATCGCATGTCGCTGACTACCCACTCCGTGACAGGTTCATCCAGGGGTGAGCGATAGGCGGCGGTGAGGACGGGACGAGAGTAGTCGGGCTGTGAGGAGCCCTAGTTTGTATCTCCTTTACTTTTTCCTGCACTTTTATTTGGTACTGTAGACTACAGTGTGGTTCGCGATACCCTCGTGGGGTCGATGTGGATGTTGACTGCAGGTGTTTCGGGTTGGCATTATGGACTGCTTTATTTATCCCCGTTTGGCTATTTCTTTCCAAAGCAAAACAACTAGAAAAGAAAAAAAAAAGAGCTTCGAAAACTTGCTTTCAAAACCTCGGGTCGGGTGGACTCGTTTTCTAAACCATGTGGATTTATGGGATTTTCTAAACGGTTTTCAAAACCTCGGGTCGTGTGGACCCGTTTTCCAAACCCTGTGGATTTATGGCATCTTTCCAAAACGTTTTCAAAACCTTGGGTCGTGTGGGCCTGTTTTCAAAACCGTGAGTTTATGCTTTCAACTTGATCGTCGACGGGCTCTCTGTATTGTTTACATTGTTGATTGAATGCTCAGACTGTTGTGATTATCTGAATGCTTGGGTTGAGATGTTGGAATAGCCGCGACGCCGTGCATATACAGAGGAGACTCTGCCCGATTTTCGAGTAAATCTGTATATGCGGCGGGTCTGGGCACGCGCCGGGGAGGACTCAATTGAAAAAAAAATAGAGACTCAACTTTTTAACTCTTCTTTTCCGCTGATCGAGACCCCCGGGGCGTGACAGATTAAGATGGTATCAGAGACAAAATTTTTCTTTTAATCACAACAGTGAAGGTCCAACATCCACAGTAGTGCCACACTTGTCTACGAGTAAATGAAAGGTGCAGGGCTTAAGGGTTAGGACGTGAGAGATCGGGGAGGGGATGTGTAGAAAATGTTTTCCTTTCCCTCTCGAGATTATGGTGGTTCTTCTAGCGGATTTGAGTGCTAAGTTTTGTTTGTTCTGTTGGTGTGTCTGCACAGACAATGGTCCGAACCAGAGCGTCGGCCGGGGATGAGGGGGCGGATGCGACGGCATCGGCGGCCGCGGAGAACCAACTCTTGCGGCAGCAACTACGGGAAATGGCGGGGCAGCTGGCGGCCCTCACTGATCATGTGCGTCAGCTGACGCAGCGGCTCCCGGCCGCGACGGCAACGGTCGTCCCGGCCCCTCCGCAAGGGCCAGCCGCGCCCGCAGCAGTGCCACAGGTGGCAGAGACTGGGGAAGGGGCGGCCCCTCCACCGGTAGCAGCGGCCGGGACAGCATCAGCCCAGGCCACGACACCGGCGACAGCACCCGCGACAGCGTGCACGGGACCGGCACCGGGGGCCCTAGGTGGGGGTACCTCGGGGGAGACCCTGGTGGCACCCGTCCCCGCCGTGGTAGCCGCCACCGCGGGAGAGGGGACGGTGCCATTGTCAGAGCGGGAGCGGGTTCGAGCCAATCTGGCAGATTTCAAGAAATACGATCCACCCGTCTTCGAGGGAGAAACGACCGATCCCTGGGTCGTCGAGGACTGGGTAGGATCAATGGAAAAGTTGTTTGAGGACCTACTCATGGAGGACTGGGAGCGGGTTCCCCTAGCGGTCCACTGTTTGGGGGGGAACGCTCGCTTGTGGTGGAAGACGGTGCGGCCCGATCCCGCCACGGGCGCCGCGCTTCCATCCTGGACGACATTCAAGCAAGAGCTGGTTGGAGCTTTCTTCACAAGCAGTGTCAAAAAGAAGCTGGAGGATGATCTGAACCACATCCAACAGGGGAGCAAGACGGTCATGGAGTACCAGCGTCAGTTCGTGAGATTAGCAAACTGCGTCCCGTTCGTTATAAGGGACGAGGCCCACAAGGCGCAGCTTTTTGTGGATGGATTGAGAAGTGACATCTTCCAAGTGGTGCAGGCGGCCGACTTGCACACGTTCCAGAAAGTGGTCGATCGGGCCACAGTGGTCGAGCGCGGGTTCGCGGTGACACGCGCCAAGAGGGAGGCCCCGACACAGCACGAGGATAGGAAGCGGCAACAGCAGAGCTACGGAGGGAGTTCTTCTAGCGGAAGCAGACCCCCCAAGCGGTGGAGACCCCAATCTGGACCACGGAGCGCGCCTACCGGAGGGCCGAGGCTAAGAGACAGGCCTTGCGTGATCTGCGGAGGGGCGCACCAGGTGTTGGACTGCCCTCAGAGAGTCGATCATTGCTTCCGCTGTGGCAAGCAGGGGCACTTTCGCCGCAACTGCCCCCTTGCCATGGGACCAGCTTCTTCTGCCGCATCCACGCCTTCGCCACAACTCTCCGGGCGGGGGAAAGCCCCCATGGGGTCGACCTCTAGGCCCCCGGCACCGCGGCGCGAGGAGGCGAGGCAGCCTCAACCGGGCGGGCGAGTCTACTCAATGACCCGCCAGGAGACCGACCCACCGGTGGACATGCTTGCAGGTATTACTTCTGTTTCAAATTCCCGTGCTAGAACCCTCTTTGACACTGGAGCAACCCACTCGTTCATTTCTCGCGATTACGTGTTTATGCATGACCTCGAGGAGACACCTCTCCAAAGCCTTATGACGGTCCAGACGGCGGGTGGGACACTGGAGGCGACCAGTTTGGTGGCCACCTGCCCAATTAGGCTAGGGCGACTGGCTTGCCCTTGGGATTTGGTGGTGATTCCCCTGAAGGAGTACGACGTTATCTTGGGCATGGACTGGCTCTCAAGGTACCAAGTGCTCATCGACTGCGAGAAGCGGATGGTGCAACTGCAAGAACCAAGTTTCCCAAAGAATGCATACCTGGCGTGCAAGAGTACCTCCTTCCCGGCAGTCATCTCAGCGGCTCGAGCCAGGAGACTGGTAGAGGGTGGGTGTGTGGCCTACTTGGCATCGGTGGATTTGGTTGCCCGACCATCGACGGCACCTGCAGACATCCCAATAGTGAGGGACTTCCCCGACGTTTTCCCAGCGGAACTGCCCGGGTTACCCCCAGAGAGAGAGGTGGTGTTCCCTATTGAACTCATACCGGGCACTCAACCTATCACAAAGGTGCCTTACCGAATGGCCTTCGCGGAGTTAAAGGAGCTAAAGGCGCAACTGGAGGACCTTTTAGATAAAGGGTTCATCAGGCCGAGTGTGTCGCCCTGGGGCGCACCGGTACTCTTTGTGCGGAAGAAGGACGGAAGCTTGCGTCTCTGCATCGACTACAGGGGAATAAACAAAGTCACGGTGAAAAATAAGTACCCCCTGCCCAGAATCGACGATCTCTTTGACCAACTGCGGGGAGCGACGGTCTTCTCAAAGATCGATCTGCAGTCGGGCTACCACCAGCTCCGGGTTCGGAACGAGGACGTTCCGAAGACCGCTTTTCGGACCCGATACGGCCACTACGAGTTTACGGTCATGCCGTTCGGGCTTACGAACGCCCCCGCGGTCTTTATGGATATGATGAACCGGATCTTCAGACCATTCCTAGACCGGTTCGTGGTGGTCTTCATCGACGACATACTGATCTATTCACCCACCGACGAGGAGCACGAGGACCATTTACGAACGATTCTCCAAACCCTCAGGGAGCAGAAGCTGTTCGCTAAGCTCAAAAAGTGTGATTTCTGGCTACGTGAAGTGGGGTTCCTGGGGCACGTGATCTCGGCGAAGGGAATCGTCGTGGACCCCAAGAAGGTGGAATCGGTAATCGACTGGCAGCCGCCAACGACGGTGACGGAGATCCGCAGCTTCTTGGGATTGGCGGGTTACTACAGACGCTTTATAGAGGGTTTCTCGAAGATTGCGGCCCCCTTAAACCGGCTGACTAGGAAAGGAGAAAAGTTTGTGTGGTCGACACAATGCCAGGAGAGCTTCGAAGAACTTAAAAGAAGACTAACCAGGGCACCAATTCTCGTACTACCAATACCCGAAGAGGATTATGAAGTGTATTGCGACGCATCGAGGATCGGACTGGGGGGTGTGTTGATGCAACAGGGGAAAGTAATAGCCTATGCGTCCAGGCAGCTGAAAGATTACGAGAAGAACTATCCGATACACGATTTGGAACTGACCGCAGTGGTCTTTGTTTTGAAGTTATGGCGACACTACCTCTTTGGTGTCCACTGTAACGTCTTCTCTGACCACCAAAGCCTCAAGTACCTGTTCACCCAGAAGGAACTAAATCTGCGGCAGAGACGGTGGCTGGAATTATTGAAGGATTACGATCTAACGATCCAGTACCACCCCGGGAAAGCAAACGCGGTGGCGGACGCTTTAAGCAGGAAGGGGCAACCAGAAGAGGCGACGGCGCGCGCGATAACTGAGCAGAGCACCTTGATCGCGGAATTCTCCCGAATGAAGTTGGAAGTGGTACCAATGGGCACAGTCGCCCAACTACTAGCTTTGGTGGTAAAACCGACACTGTTCGAGAGAATTCGAGGGGGACAGCAAGCGGACTCGTATTTGCAGCTCATACGAGACAAAATCTCGTCGAATCCAGGAGGGGACTTTTCCGTGGAAGACGACGGCATGTTACGATTCCGCGGGCGGATCTGCGTGCCGGATACCCCGGGATTGAAGGAGGAAATCCTAGCTGAGGCACACCGTGTAATGATCCGGACCCCCGCAGAACCTCCGCAACATTAATAGTGACTGTAGAAGGCTTGTACTGTGCAACGGAGCTTGTAGAAACGAAATTGGATATTTTTAATTGACTCTGCACGAAAATCGGAGCAAATGGGATTTTCCGGGAGCTTTTTGCAAAATTTCGGATGAGAATTTGGCGAAACGGACGTCGTATTTGGACTCAGCACGCGAAAACGGTCGAATTGGTATATTCACTTTAATTTTTGGGCACTAGGTTACTGTTCACGCCGGAACAGTAACTCCGTCGCCGGAATTACTGTTCCGGCGACCGGCGAGCGGCGGCGGGCGGCGGCGCACGGCGGCGGGCAGCGGCGCAGCGGCGGAGCGCGGAGGAGCGCGGCGCGGGCAGGCGCGGGCAGGCGCGGGCAGCGCGGGCAGGCGCTCGGGTGCGCGGTCCACGGGCCTGGCGTGCACCGGGCGCACCGAATTATTCCCGTGCCACGTGGCAGCTCCTGAGTGGCTGGCCGGCTTCTAGAAGGCCTGTGGGCGGCTGACACGTGGCGAACCCGGATTGGCCCGACAACTTCCGGAAGACCCGGAGCGCGGACCGGGCGTACACCACGTGGGACACGTGGCGAATTTTCATTGGGCCTGCACAGGCTGTTCCCTGTTTTGTGGACACGTGGCGCGTTCCGGTTGGCCCGTTTCGGTGTTTCCTGTTTGGATCCGATCCTGTGTGGGAATATTCCCTTTTTGGCCCACTATATAAGAAGTCCCCACCCCCCCTCTCTTTGCACCTCGGGTTGCGTGCCTTAGAGAGAGAATCAGAGAAAACTCCCAATACGAAAGTTTTTCCTCTCTCTCTCTTCTTTCTCTCTCTAGAATCTCAGAATTTCTGGAGTTACAGATAGTGAGTTATCTGCGACGCGGCGCACTGCGACGATTTTCTTTTAGGCCCATTTCCCGTCGCAGTTCCGTCGAAAATTCACTGCGGGCTAACCGGGTGGAATTTTTGGACGATTTTTGTGGCAGCGCGACCGTAAGAGGTAGGGCTTCGATTTCCGTGTTGATCATTTTGCTCTGTTTTGTACTTTTGGCACAGTTTTTAGGTCCTCTTTGACCCCCCTTTTTACTGTGATGGTTTTTGGACAGCACCGACTTCTCCGATTTTTATCTTGACGTAGGAGCATCAGATCGAGGCGTTTAAAGAGTCGATTTTGATCTACTCTTCGCGAGGAACGCAACCGTGATTTTTCTGGGATTTTAGGAGCTCATTTTAGAGGTGAAAAATTCCTCTTTTTCCGTGCTGTCTGAAAAACAGCAAATATTGTACTTTTTGGGATTTGTATTTATACCGGGAGCGTTGATTTGCAGGATTTGAGGACTGTGGACAACCAGGAGACTACCTGGGGTGTTGTTTGAGCTGCTCGAGGTGGGCGGTTGTTGCTTACCTCATTTTTGACAAGCTCACTGGGATTATTAGAAATCCCCTAAAATATGACAATTAATGAGAACCATTGGGACAAATTAATATGACAAATGACAAGGACCGTTGGGACGAACTCCCCTAAAATTTAATTGATGAGAACAATTGGGACAAAGTAACATGATAATTGATGAGAACCATTGGGACTACTAACAGGACTACTGACAGGACTACTAACAGGACTACTAACAGGACTACTAACAGGACAAACTAACAGGACTCCCCTAAAATTTAATATAACCCCACAAATGATATGATGACTTATATTGGGACACTGTGACTGAGACAAAGGCTATGATCTCGCATGCAAATGACTTTTATTCAGTAAATCAATTGTTTTAAACCTTTGACACTATTTTACAACTTTTTAAATAAAGACAGTTGCATGCATGCCCGGACATCAGGTAAGGCCACTATTTATCGCTACACTATCATATTGGGATTTGAACATGTTTTCATTGTTGTCCTTTGCATTCATATGTTGTTGCTCAAGTGTGAGCAGGGGTTGGGATAGTGTAGCCAAGGTTGCATTAGATTGTGGATTTATGGGGTATTGCGGTGACCGCGGACAGTGGGCGGTCGACCAGATGTTTGTCCTTGCATCAGATAGGGGTTGATTCTGGTTTATTTTGCATTAGATTGTGGATTTATGGGGTATTGCGGTGACCGCGGACAGTGGGCGGTCGACCGGATATTTGTCCTTGCATCAGATAGGGGTTGATTCTGGATTTATGGGGTATTGCGGTGACCGCGGACGGTAGGCGGTCGACCAGATGTTGTCCTTGCATCAGATAGGGGTTTGGTTTCCTCTAGTGGATGATGTTTCCCACTTATTGAGTACTATTGCATCTGATTGGGTATCAGGCTTCTTTAGTGGATGGTTTTTCCCACTTTGATCATAGTCATGATCCAGTCCTGCTTTTGAGACTTATCATACCGGCGCGGTTGTTGCCCGGTAAATTTGGAGACTTATCATACCGGCGCGGTTGTTGCCCGGTGATGCTTTACTCGTGTGGGTCGCTCCCCTCGGGTGCCACTCCGGAGTGTGTTACAACATTATCCCCTATCGGCACCCCCGATTTGGCCAACATTATCCCCTATCGGCATACCCGATTTGGCAAATACTATCCCCCATCGGCGTTATACCCGATTTGGCAAGGCACAGCAAGTTATTGACAGTTTTGCTATCACGTCGGCGCGGATCTTTGCCCGATGATGAAAGCGGAGCAGGCAGTACCGATCGTGGATCGGATGACGGATTGGGTTATTTTGGGACAGTTACTGTTTACTGATGCATGCATACCGTTTTGATAACCAGTACCGCAGTAGAGGCATAGTAGTGGTAGTTTTACTGTTTCAGTACCTTACTCATCTTACCACTTCCCCTTTTTCCCTTTTTTTGCCTCTAGTAGTCCTAGTGGGTGCGTCAGAGTTGAGGTTTTTACCCACTAGGGGAGGCTATTGGTTTATCTGATAGTTCTCACCCCCATTGTTATTTTCTGTTTCTTCCTTCTCCCTTATTTTGCAGAGTCATCTGCGGGAGCTGCTAGGCCATCGGCAGCGGATCGAGGTAAGGGGATCGCTGAATAGATAGATCTCCTGGGAGACTGAGAGCTGTAGATAGATGCTGTACCCTTCACTCAGACTGTGGTATTCCCCTTTTATTTTGGGTCTGGCGTTAGCCAGCTGGTTGTACTATTTTGGTGAGCTGGGAGATTATTGTACTTATTACAGTGTTATTTGTAGTCCCAGTCTGAGATACTATGTGGTTCTTCTATTTCAGCTCTGTATTATGCTCTTTTATTGTTAGATTATATCTGAGCAGGTTACCAGCGCTTCGTGTACGCGGAAAATTCCGTGTGCACGGCGGATCTGTAGACGAGCCCGGTTTCCGGGGCGTGACAGATTAAGTTGGTATCAGAGCTTAGGGATAGGTCAGTTGGGACTTAGGAAACCCTAGGCTTTTGAGCAGACCCTAGGATAATAGGGCATGAGAGACGTGACATTTCGCGAAAGTCGCTGATTTATTTGGTTTGACTCTTCCAGTGAGAGAAGAGGGACCGACATACCCAAATTTCTGGTGTACCGTTATGTTGGCTGCAGACAACATAAAGACACAGAAATAGGGGGATGTCCTTGACTTTCGCCAGATAAGGGTCGTGTGGGGTTGTGTTATTGATTGTAGTTTCTTGTGGTGGAATGCTACCACAACGCAGGATGTTTACACGTTTGCAGCCTTCTTCCTCTGAACCCGATCAGGAGGGGTCCGGGCAGGGCCAGCAGAGGGAGGTACAAGAACTACAGGCTCAGGTGGCCCAGATGTCAGAGGCCTTTCGGCGTCAGGAGGAGGCCGTGGGCCGGTTGACGCGTATGTTGGAGCAGAGGGCGCAACCAGTTGTAGCACCCTCGGAAAGTTCTCCCGTGCCACCCTCCCCTGCTGTGGCTCCCCCAGTTGTACCGGTGACCCCGGCATCCCCTGCTGCTCGGGATGCTGGTAGTCAGCCGTCTAGGTTGACCGGACCTCTGACCCCTGTAGAACAGCGAGAGATGGTTGACTTGTTGATAAAGTTCCGCCAGTTTGACCCACCCTATTTTTCGGGGCAAAATGTTGAGCCGTGGGAGGCAGAGTCGTGGATCACGGCAATGGAGCGACGTTTTGAGACGTTGTTTATCGAGGAGCGATATCAGGTGATATTGGCGACGAACTTTCTGGAACACAACGCCGAAGCTTGGTGGCGGCGTGTTCGACCGGCGGGTCCGCCTGGGGCTCAGCTCTTGGCCTGGGCGGAGTTCCGCAATCTCCTTCTCGGGGCTTTCTTCCCGGAAAGCGTCCGGCAGAGATTGGAGGAGCAATTGAGAAACCTTCGACAAGGAGATCGGCCCGTACACGAGTACATTGCCAATTTCAATCAATTGTTGGCATGTGTACCGAACGTGGCCAGGGACGAGGCGCACCGGATCTACATGTTCGAGCGAGGATTGCGCCGGGACCTTTTTCAATTGGTTCGCTCGCGTAGGTTGCAGACCTTGGAAGCCTCGATGGAGCAGGCACTCTACGTTGAGTGCGGGGAGGTAGTGATGGGGGAGGTAGCTCCAGCTCCCGTTGTGATCCCGGGGGCGAAGCAACCGGCACCGGAGGTTGGGGGACAATCTAGTTCGTGGAGGCCGCCACGACCACCGCAGCCACAGTTCCCCGGCCAAGGACGGTCCGAGCGACGAGGGCCTGGTGGATCCCAGAAGTCCCATCAGCAGCAGCAGACGGGACAGCCACGGCTTCGCGATAGAGACAGATGTATATTCTGTGGAGGACCTCATTTGTCACACACCTGTGATCAGAGGTGGGGTCGTTGTTATAAATGTGGACAGTCAGGCCATGTTCGAGCTTCATGCCCCTTTTCGACCCCAGCAGCATCTTCTTCAGTTTCGGCTCCCTTCGTATCTCAGCCACGATCGTCAGCTCAGCGGCCTTACGCTCCAGTGAGCGGATCCCCATCTTTTTACCCTGCTGATCACCCGCCACCAGCTCAGAGCGGTCGGGTTTATGCCGCTCAGGTGGAGGACTTTGCAGCAGCCGACCATGTGGTGGCAGGTATTATTAATTATTTTGCTTTTGGCATTAGATTTTGCATTGTATTGCACTTGAGCATGCTAGATATGCGTTAGGAGTACATTTACTTCACTGTATGGGTTAGGGGTAGGACGGTCACCTTATGCACGGGAGGTACGTATTCCCGATCTTTTAGCACATGGAGGTGTGTCGTTGGTCCTGACCGGTGCAGATGAGTCCTGGATTATGCCAGTAGACCAGATGGTCATGACTCAGCTGCGGGACTTGATCATGGATAAACTGGCTGGCTCAGTATCCCTTTTCGCGGCGGTTGATTGTGCTGCGAGGACGATCTTTTGGGAGCCAGGCCAGGAGAAGTCTGTGTGGGTTGCCGCAGGGCTCTCTTTGCCTCTGAAGTTTTGACTTCGCTGGCGAGGCGGATGTTTCGCTTTGGGTGCGGAATTGTTTTTGGCTAGCATAGTTTGGGGCCTACGGGGCGCCGGTGCTTTTGAGATGTAGGAAGTAGGTTCACTTCGGCATTGTAAGGGATTACCGGGAATTAGATAAAGTGATCATTTGGGGGATTTTTTAGGAACCTCAGGAGTACAGAGGTACTCGGATCGAGTATCTGTGCCCGTGGACATGAGGATTGGATTACCAGGTGCCCTGGGAGGAGCGGATGCATTTGCTGGTGTAGACTACTTAGTCACTTGAGCGGTTAGTCCTGCTGTACTTAATGAGGTGGTGCGGTTATCTAAGTGCCCGCCTCTATTTGTATCCGTTAGAGACCCGAGATTTGAGCCTTGGGGACTAAACTCAGGTTTAGTACGGTTTTTCCTCCGCAGACTGATGGGCAGTCAGAGCGGATTATGCAGATCTTGGAGGGTATGCTAAGAGCATACATCTTGGATTTCGGCGGAGGGTGGATTCGACACTTACCCTCGGCTGAGCTCGCGTACAACAATAGCTTTCAAGCGAGCATTCAGATGGCTCCGTTTGAAGCATTGTATGGACGCAAGTATCGATCACCACTTTATTGGAGCGATGTGGGCGAGAGGCGGACCTTGGGACCAGACGTATTGTTAGAGGCAGAGGAGAAGATCCGAGCGAGTCGGATGTATCTTCAGACCGCCCAAAGCCGGCAGAGGAGCTATGCCGATGTTCGGCGACGAGACTTGGAATTTTTAGTTGGAGATCATGTATTCCTGAAAGTCTCGCCGTCCAAAGGAATCAGGAGATTCGGCATTCGTAGGAAACATAGCCCCTGATATATTGGACCCTTTGAGGTATTGGAGCATATCGGGCCATTCCTTAGGTGAAAATCCAACGGGGCAATCATGACGAACGCAAGACTACTTGGTAGCTCGAGTCGGAGATGAGGGATGCTCACCCCTACCTATTCGAGACGTCGGACTGAGTATTGTTGTTTAGTCTCGTTTCGAGGACGAAACTCTTTTAGTGGGGGAGAATGTAATGATCCGGACCCCCGCAGAACCTCCGCAACATTAATAGTGACTGTAGAAGGCTTGTACTGTGCAACGGAGCTTGTAGAAACGAAATTGGATATTTTTAATTGACTCTGCGCGAAAATCGGAGCAAATGGGATTTTCCGGGAGCTTTTTGCAAAATTTCGGATGAGAATTTGGCGAAACGGACGTCGTATTTGGACTCAGCACGCGAAAACGGTCGAATTGGTATATTCACTTTAATTTTTGGGCACTAGGTTACTGTTCACGCCGGAACAGTAACTCCGTCGCCGGAATTACTGTTCCGGCGACCGGCGAGCGGCGGCGGGCGGCGGCGCACGGCGGCGGGCAGCGGCGCAGCGGAGGAGCGCGGCGCGGGCAGGCGCGGGCAGCGCGGGCAGGCGCGGGCAGGCGCTCGGGTGCGCGGTCCACGGGCCTGGCGTGCACCGGGCGCACCGAATTATTCCCGTGCCACGTGGCAGCTCCTGAGTGGCTGGCCGGCTTCTAGAAGGCCTGTGGGCGGCTGACACGTGGCGAACCCGGATTGGCCCGACAACTTCCGGAAGACCCGGAGCGCGGACCGGGCGTACACCACGTGGGACACGTGGCGAATTTTCATTGGGCCTGCACAGGCTGTTCCCTGTTTTGTGGACACGTGGCGCGTTCCGGTTGCCCCGTTTCGGTGTTTCCTGTTTGGATCCGATCCTGTGTGGGAATATTCCCTTTTTGGCCCACTATATAAGAAGTCCCCACCCCCCCTCTCTTTGCACCTCGGGTTGCGTGCCTTAGAGTGAGAATCAGAGAAAACTCCCAATACGAAAGTTTTTCCTCTCTCTCTCTTCTTTCTCTCTCTAGAATCTCAGAATTTCTGGAGTTACAGATTGTGAGTTATCTGCGACGCGGCGCACTGCGACGATTTTTCTTTTAGGCCCATTTCCCGTCGCAGTTCCGTCGAAAATTCACTGCGGGCTAACCGGGTGGAATTTTTGGACGATTTTTGTGGCAGCGCGACCGTAAGAGGTAGGGCTTCGATTTCCGTGTTGATCATTTTGCTCTGTTTCGTACTTTTGGCACAGTTTTTAGGTCCTCTTTGACCCCCCTTTTTACTGTGATGGTTTTTGGACAGCACCGACTTCTCCGATTTTTATCTTGACGTAGGAGCATCAGATCGAGGCGTTTAAAGAGTCGATTTTGATCTACTCTTCGCGAGGAACGCAACCGTGATTTTTCTGAGATTTTAGGAGCTCATTTTAGAGGTGAAAAATTCCTCTTTTCCCGTGCTGTCTGAAAAACAGCAAATAGTGTACTTTTTGGGATTTGTATTTATACCGGGAGCGTTGATTTGCAGGATTTGAGGACTGTGGACAACCAGGAGACTACCTGGGGTGTTGTTTGAGCTGCTCGAGGTGGGCGGTTGTTGCTTACCTCATTTTTGACAAGCTCACTGGGATTATTAGAAATCCCCTAAAATATGACAATTAATGAGAACCATTGGGACAAATTAATATGACAAATGACAAGGACCGTTGGGACGAACTCCCCTAAAATTTAATTGATGAGAACAATTGGGACAAAGTAACATGATAATTGATGAGAACAATTGGGACTACTAACAGGACTACTGACAGGACTACTAACAGGACTACTAACAGGACTACTAACAGGACAAACTAACAGGACTCCCCTAAAATTTAATATAACCCCACAAATGATATGATGACTTATATTGGGACACTGTGACTGAGACAAAGGCTATGATCTCGCATGCAAATGACTTTTATTCAGTAAATCAATTGTTTTAAACCTTTGACACTATTTTACAACTTTTTAAATAAAGACAGTTGCATGCATGCCCGGACATCAGGTAAGGCCACTATTTATCGCTACACTATCATATTGGGATTTGAACATGTTTTCATTGTTGTCCTTTGCATTCATATGTTGTTGCTCAAGTGTGAGCAGGGGTTGGGATAGTGTAGCCAAGGTTGCATTAGATTGTGGATTTATGGGGTATTGCGGTGACCGCGGACAGTGGGCGGTCGACCAGATGTTTGTCCTTGCATCAGATAGGGGTTGATTCTGGTTTATTTTGCATTAGATTGTGGATTTATGGGGTATTGCGGTGACCGCGGACAGTGGGCGGTCGACCGGATATTTGTCCTTGCATCAGATAGGGGTTGATTCTGGATTTATGGGGTATTGCGGTGACCGCGGACGGTAGGCGGTCGACCAGATGTTGTCCTTGCATCAGATAGGGGTTTGGTTTCCTCTAGTGGATGATGTTTCCCACTTATTGAGTACTATTGCATCTGATTGGGTATCAGGCTTCTTTAGTGGATGGTTTTTCCCACTTTGATCATAGTCATGATCCAGTCTGCTTTTGAGACTTATCATACCGGCGCGGTTGTTGCCCGGTAAATTTGGAGACTTATCATACCGGCGCGGTTGTTGCCCGGTGATGCTTTACTCGTGTGGGTCGCTCCCCTCGGGTGCCACTCCGGAGTGTGTTACAACATTATCCCCTATCGGCACCCCCGATTTGGCCAACATTATCCCCTATCGGCATACCCGATTTGGCAAATACTATCCCCCATCGGCGTTATACCCGATTTGGCAAGGCACAGCAGTTATTGACAGTTTTGCTATCACGTCGGCGCGGATCTTTGCCCGATGATGAAAGCGGAGCAGGCAGTACCGATCGTGGATCGGATGACGGATTGGGTTATTTTGGGACAGTTACTGTTTACTGATGCATGCATACGTTTTGATAACCAGTACCGCAGTAGAGGCATAGTAGTGGTAGTTTTACTGTTTCAGTACCTTACTCATCTTACCACTTCCCCTTTTCCCTTTTTTTGCCTCTAGTAGTCCTAGTGGGTGCGTCAGAGTTGAGGTTTTTACCCACTAGGGGAGGCTATTGGTTTATCTGATAGTTCTCACCCCCATTGTTATTTTCTGTTTCTTCCTTCTCCCTTATTTTGCAGAGTCATCTGCGGGAGCTGCTAGGCCATCGGCAGCGGATCGAGGTAAGGGGATCGCTGAATAGATAGATCTCCTGGGAGACTGAGAGCTGTAGATAGATGCTGTACCCTTCACTCAGACTGTGGTATTCCCCTTTTATTTTGGGTCTGGCGTTAGCCAGCTGGTTGTACTATTTTGGTGAGCTGGGAGATTATTGTACTTATTACAGTGTTATTTGTAGTCCCAGTCTGAGATACTATATGGTTCTTCTATTTCAGCTCTGTATTATGCTCTTTTATTGTTAGATTATATCTGAGCAGGTTACCAGCGCTTCGTGTACGCGGAAAATTCCGTGTGCACGGCGGATCTGTAGACGAGCCCGGTTTCCGGGGCGTGACACACCGCGCCCCTTATGCGGCACATCCGGGGGGTACAAAGATGTACAGGGACCTCAAACAGACTTTCTGGTGGCCCAAGCTGAAGGGGGATGTGACTCGTCACGTTGCGCATTGCCTGGTTTGTCAGCAGATAAAGGCGGAGCATCAGCGGCCGGCGGGAAAGCTACAACCATTACCAGTACCGGAGTGGAAGTGGGATCAGATCACCATGGACTTCGTCACTGGATTCCCGCGTTCACACCAAGGGCACGACACGATCTGGGTAATTGTCGACCGGCTAACCAAGTCAGCACACTTCCTACCCATTCACACAACCTGGACCAGAGAGCGATTAGCCCAAGTCTACCTCAGCGAGATCGTGAGACTGCACGGAGTGCCGGCATCGATCACATCGGATAGGGACACACGCTTTGTTTCGAAGTTTTGGCAGAGCCTACAGCAGGCCTTGGGGACCAAGTTACAGTTCAGCACGGCCTTCCACCCCCAAACGGACGGACAGTCGGAGCGAGTGATTCAGACGCTGGAGGACCTGTTGCGAGCCTGTGTGCTAGACTGGGGGATCGGTTGGGAGCGTTACCTACCCCTCGTCGAATTCGCCTACAACAACAGCTACCAGGCCAGCATCCAGATGGCACCTTACGAGGCCTTGTACGGCAGACGCTGCCGATCCCCTATCTGTTGGGACGACTTGGGAGAACGGAAGTTCTTGGGACCCGATTTAGTAGAAGAAACCGAAGAGAAGGTTCGCTTTATCAGAAAACGCCTACTGACCGCCCAAAGTCGGCAAAAGAGCTACGCGGATCGGAGACGCCGGGACCTGGAATTCCAGGTGGGGGAACACGTGTTTCTGCGGGTCTCGCCGTCCAGAGGAATCAAGCGCTTCGGGCTCAAGGGCAAGCTAAACCCACGGTATGTGGGGCCGTTCGAGATCCTGGAGCGCATTGGTCCAGTGGCTTACCGCCTCGCCCTACCGCCGACCCTCAGCCGGGTGCACGACGTGTTCCATGTTTCGATGCTCAAGAAATACCTCCCCGACCCATCGCACGTCCTGGACGCCTTGACACTCGAACTGAAGGAGGACCTAAGCTTCGAGGAAGCCCCGGTGCGAATCCTAGCACGAGAGAGCAAGACGCTCCGAAACCGAGTCATCCCCTAGGTAAAGGTGCTCTGGAACAACCACGAGGAGCGGGAAGCGACGTGGGAGCTGGAATCCAAGATGAGGGAGGGCTACCCCTATCTTTTCACCGAGATCCAGGATTGAGCTTCGAGGACGAAGCTCGTTTTTAAAAGGTGAGTGGTGTAGTATCCGCTGGTTTAAAATGTTTTGGTTCCATTCTTGGGTCTACTTTTGATATTCTATATTTCGCGTTTCGCTCAGGGGTCCGGGAAGGGGGACTAATAATTCTGTGTTTCTGGACAGATCGTCGGGGCTCGCGAGTAATTTTTAGTCAATAAAGCTCGCGAAACGGAGTACGCCGGCGAAATCGGTTTTGGATTCCGACTCCGGAATCTCCCGGAATAAATTCCGGAAGTTTGGTGCGGTCCAGGCGACAAACACAATTACCGAGGCAGACCGGACCCAGGTTCGCACCCAGGTTGAATCCCTCCTTATTTGGGTTAGTCCGATTGTGCCGAACCAACTAATTAATTGATTTGGGGTTTTTAGGTTTTAGGAACCCCCCACCGTACTCTTCTTCGCACGATACCACGAACGCGGACGAGGAACTTCTCCCCCAAAACCCTCTTCTTCCCGTGGAGCGGCGTGGAGCACCCGGTTGAGCGATCAAGGAAGGGAAGGAACGCCGCACACCCCTTTCCCTGGAATCGGGCACACTAGGCGGGACGATTCTTCCCTCGATCAACCCTAGCTGACGAATCGAGGTGAGTTTAAGCTAGGGCTTCATTAATTTCTTGTTCTTTAAGCAAGGTGAGGGGGGGAGGTCGACGCCGTCGCCGGGGATCGGCGCGCGCGGAGCCGCGCATGCGGCTAGCCCCACCTGCGGGCGGCTCAACCCGCAGGTCGTGCGGGGCCGGGCGCGCAGGCGCCCGCATGCGGGCGGCACCGCATGCGGGCGGCATGCCGCCCAGCCCGCGTGCGGAGCCGGGCGCGCATGCGCTGCCCGCATGCGGGCGGCGCCGCATGCGGGCGGCATGCCGCCCAGCCCGCATGCGGAGCTGGGCGCGCACGCGCTACCCGCATGCGGGCGGCGCCGCATGCGGGCAGCATGCCGCCCAGCCCGCGACCCGCATGCGAGAGGGGGAGCGGGCCGGGCGCCGCAGGGCACGGGCGGCGCGCCCGTGCAGCCAGGCGGGGCCGGGCGCCGCGCGAACCACGTGTACCGGGCCATCGCCGCCGCCGCCATCACCGCGCGACGACGTGGTGTGCCTATGGCCGGCCGAGGAGACCTTTTGGGCAGCAATCTTTATTGTTAATTCCTTGCTCAGCTACTAACTTCCCTAGCGCGGGTTCGTGTAGGACCGGGCGAGCGCACCCGGACACGGAGGGGTTGAGCGGCAGTCATCACGCGTGACAGGTGGGTTTCTTTGAGACTAAGTGTAGACTCGATGTCCTTGGATAATTGTTTAACTGCATATTTGAAATACTAATGCTGACGGTCTCTATATGGCCGCGATATTATTCTGTATCTGGGTTACTGTGCTCTTGGTTGCGACACGCGCACCCGCGGTCTGGCCACCGCAAAGGGTGCTCTTTTCCGGAAAAGCGGTCTTCGACCCGTGTTAACCCACAAGGTGAAGCGGTGGGGGCCCCCGTAGGTGTGGGGTTTGAGGCATCAAAAGGTGGGGGAAAAGGTGCGATCCGTCGGGATGGGTGTCCGACGGGGTCAGGTGCCCCAAGGTGTGAGCGGTTGGATCTGTCGGGGTAGGTGCCCGACGAGATCAAGGTGTATAGGTGTTACAGGCGGTACAGAGGTTGCAGGTGATATACATGTTCGCGTTTCATTTTTCCTGGGAGTCGAGTGGTTGCTCCAGATAGTTTTACTATTAGGTTTGGTTTTCTTTCCTGCATATTATTACTATCGCATGTCGCTGACTACCCACTCCGTGACAGGTTCATCCAGGGGTGAGCGATAGGCGGCGGTGAGGACGGGACGAGAGTAGTCGGGCTGTGAGGAGCCCTAGTTTGTATCTCCTTTACTTTTCCCTGCACTTTTATTTGGTACTGTAGACTACAGTGTGGTTCGCGATACCCTCGTGGGGTCGATGTGGATGTTGACTGCAGGTGTTTCGGGTTGGCATTATGGACTGCTTTATTTATCCCCGTTTGGCTATTTCTTTCCAAAGCAAAACAACTAGAAAAGAAAAAAAAAAGAGCTTCGAAAACTTGCTTTCAAAACCTCGGGTCGGGTGGACTCGTTTTCTAAACCATGTGGATTTATGGGATTTTCTAAACGGTTTTCAAAACCTCGGGTCGTGTGGACCCGTTTTCCAAACCCTGTGGATTTATGGCATCTTTCCAAAACGTTTTCAAAACCTTGGGTCGTGTGGGCCTGTTTTCAAAACCGTGAGTTTATGCTTTCAACTTGATCGCCGACGGGCTCTCTGTATTGTTTACATTGTTGATTGAATGCTCAGACTGTTGTGATTATCTGAATGCTTGGGTTGAGATGTTGGAATAGCCGCGACGCCGTGCATATACAGAGGAGACTCTGCCCGATTTTCGAGTAAATCTGTATATGCGGCGGGTCTGGGCACGCGCCGGGGAGGACTCAATTGAAAAAAAAATAGAGACTCAACTTTTTAACTCTTCTTTTCCGCTGATCGAGACCCCCGGGGCGTGACACTGGTGCCGCGTGGGGCTGCCTGCAGGCAGGCGCCCACGCGGGCTGGTGCCGCGCGGGGCTGCCCGCAGGCAGGCGCCGCGCGGGCTGGCGCCGCTTGGGCTGGGGCAGCGCACCGCGTGGGCTGGCCCGCTTGGGGCTGCCCGCAGGTAGGCGCCCGCGCGGGCTGGTGCCCCGCGGGGCTGCCCGCAGGCAGCGCACCGTGCGGGCTGGTGCCGCGCAGGGCCAGGCAGGCCGCGCCGCGCGGGCTGGAGCCGCGCGGGGCTGCTCGCAGGCAGTGCGCGCCCGCACGGGTTGGTGCCGTGCGGGGATTTCGCCACGCGGGTTTTGCCTGCCCACCGTCGGGGTCCTTGTGCCGCGTCGGCGATTCAGTTTCGAGTCAATGTTCGGTGTTTTGGGCGTTACATCTTAGTGTTACTAACACTTATTTTCAGGGGGGGGGGGGGGGGGGGGGGGGGCTTTTAGGTCCGAGAACGGTACGGAGGCACGAGACGGGTCCGAGTGTTCCAGTCGACGCACGCCAAGGTGGGTACCTCTTTCGACTTTGTTTTTGGTCTGGAACTAAGAGTAGTTGGTAAGAGTAAAGTAATAGCATGTTGAAGTATGTTTAAACCCTGTTTATGTTCAAGAATCATCATTATATTATTTATGGCGACTGAGGGTCGCGGTGCTCTATGTTACGTTATACTCTGGCTTACGATGCTCGTGGTTGCTTACACGTACACCCGCGGTTTGGCCACCGCGTGGGTGTACTTTTTCAGAAAAGATGTACGTTGACCCGTGTACCCCACAAGGTGACGTGGTGGGGGCCCCTATAGGTGGGGGGTTAGAGGCACCAAGGTGCGAGCGGTGTGGTTGCCGAGGCAGGTGCTCGGTTCGGTTACTTTGCGATGGTTGCCGAGGCAGGTGCTCGGTTCGGTTACTTTGCGGTGTGGTTGCCGAGGCAGGTGCTCGGTTCGGTCTCTATTACAGGGTGTTACAGTTGATCGCACATTGAGGAGTGCGGATGCTCTGGTTCTTCCGGTTTGTTTGTTTACAGTTTTACCGCCCACTACTTTACTCTATGTCGTCACTGATTTTTTCCCACATTATGACAGGTTCAGTCGGGGGTGGGATCTGGGACGACGGTGAGGCTGCAACGTGAGGCTTATGGCCTTATTCAGGGCTAGACACTCTTTTTCCCCTTTTCTTTTGGCTTTTTCATTGAGTTAGTAGTTATGTGAGTATGTTATGTCTATGTGGATGACGTGGATGATATGGATGTTGGGATGGTTGTATGTTCTGTGGATGAATGCTTTATTTTACTATGGTCGACCTTTTTCAAATAATCAAAAAGGATTGCGAAAATGTTTTGAAAAACTTAGGTGTCGTGTGGGCACTGTTTTAAAACTTCATGGATTTATGGATTGCGAAAATAATTTTAAAAGTATAGGTTTCGTGTGGGCACCGTTTTAAAAACCCTATGGATTTATCCTTTCAAAGTTAGTCGGCCTCTTTGTTGCTTAAGAAATATTGTTGTATGTACTCGACTCTTGAACTAGTGTGGTTAAAGTGATGATTGTATGATAATTGTAGTTATGACGCCATGCATATACACAGGAGACTCCGCCCGTTTGCAGAGTGAATTTGTATATGTGGCGGGTCTGGACACGCACCGGGGGGGAAAGGGTTTCAAAAAAAAAATTTATGCACCACATGTTGGCTTTTCTTCCGCTTATTTAAACCCCGGGGCGTGACACAAATTGATCGTCCGCCTGTGGGTGGTAGGCACTACTCATTAGTAGCTTTACTCCCATCAACTTAAATATTTCTTGCAACATCTGGCTGGTGAACACCTTATCCCTGTCGGTTAAGATAGTCCTGGGCAACCCGTGCAGTTTGTAAACTATGTCGAGGAAGGCCCTCGCTACTTGTGACGCCGTGAGGGGTGAGCTAGTGCTATGAAATGAGTATATTTGGTGAGTCGGTCTATTACCACTAGCACTGTGTCCTTGCCTTCCGAAGTCGGCAGAGCCTCAACGAAATCCATTGTTATCTCTTGCCATACCCTAGTAGGTATCGGCAGGGGCTGTAGTAATCCTGCGTAGGGCTAGCTGTCCACTTTGTTTTGTATGCAAACTGCACAGTCCTTGGCATGTTTTTTCGCGTCCTGTTTGAGCTCCGGCCAGTGGAAGTATTGCTTTACTCTTTTGTATGTGCGTAGGGCTCCGGAATGTCCCCCCAATGCCGAGGAGTGTAGCTGACTAACTATGCTCGCTCTTAGGTTGCCTCGACTCCCCACACAGATCCTGCCCTTGTGCCGCAACACCCCTTGTGTAAAAGTATACTTCGAGCCTTGGCGGGGCTGAAGTAACAGTTCGGCGATGATCTTCTCGTAGTGGGCATCTCCCTTGTAGCTAGTCTCCACCTCTGTTACCCAGCTGGGTACTGCCGTAGACATAGCCGCACTTACTCCTTCTTCAAACCCTCTCCTTGACAGCTAGTCGGCGGCCCTATTCTCCCTGCCGGCCTTATAGTGTATCTCGTAATCTAGCCCCATGAGTTTAACCATTCCTTTTTGCTGCACTGCAGTGGTGATCATTTGCTCCAGCAAGTGCTTGAGGCTTTGATGGTCCGTCTTGATTATGAATTGTTGGGGGCTAAGGTAATGCCACCACTTGCTCACAGCGAGTAGTATCGCCAAAAACTCCTTCTCATACGTCGATAGGCCCATGTTCCGCTAATTTATGGCCTTACTAATGTAGGCTGTCGGCCTTCCCTCCTGCGACAATACAGCCCCCAATCCCACTCCACATGCGTCCACCTCAATAGTGAAAACCTTGGTGTAATCGGGCATTGCTAACACGGGGGCTCGAGTCATGCCTTCCTTTAAGTCATCAAAGGCTGTTTGCGCTTCGGAGTTCCACTGGAACTGGTCCTTCTTTAGAAGTTCGGTTAAGGGCTTGCTTAGTTTTCCATAGCCGTTGATGAACCTCCGGTAGTACCCGGTTATGCCTAGGAACCCTCTCAGCCCTTTAAGTGTTGTTGGTACCGGCCAATTCACCATGGCCTCAATCTTAGCCGGGTCGGTGGCCACTCCCTCGGGGGTGATTATATAGCCCAGATACTCCACCTTCTGTTGGCCGAAAAAATATTTCGACCTTTTTGCATAGAGCCTATGCTATCGCAGCGTCTCCAGCACCATCCCCAAATGCTCCTCGTGATCCTCCATGCTCTTACTATAGACCAGGATATCGTCGAAAAAGACAAAGACGAACTTCCATAGGTATTCCGCAAAAATTTCATTCATCGCTGACTGAAAAGTGGCCGGCGCGTTAGTTAGCCCGAAAGGCATGACCAAAAACTCATAGTGACCCGAGTGGGTCCGGAAGGCAGTCTTGTAAACATCCCGGGGGTTCATTCTGATTTGATGGTAACCAGCCCTCAAGTCAATTTTTTAAAAATAACACGATCCTCCCAACTCGTCCAGCAAATCGTCGATTAGAGGTATAGGGTACTTGTCTCGCACCATCGCCTTGTTCAGTTGTCGATAGTCGACACAAAATCTCCACGAGTTGTCTATTGTCTTGACGAGTAACACCGGCGAGGCGTACGGGCTAGTGCTCGGCTGAATAAGAGCTGATTCGATCATCTCCCTAATTTGCCTCTCAATATCGTTCTTTTGCTTATAGGAGTAGCGGTATGGCCGGAGGTTAACCGGCTAGGCCCCTTCCTGCAGGGGAATGTGGTGGTCTTGTCGCCTAACTGGGGGTAACCCCCGCGGCTCCCCGAACACTTCCTCGTACCGACGTAGCACTCTTTGAATCTGGAGAGGTATTAGGTGTTCCTCGCTCTCGCTGATCTAGGAGATCCGTGCAATAGCGCAGCAAGCTCCTTCTTGACAATTCGAGTACCACTCCTTTGCAGTGAGCATTTTTAACTTCGACCCTTCAGTCAGACCCTTGAGCATTAGTTGTTTGCCGTTTTCGTCGAGGGTCACCGTGTGGTCGATGTAGTTGAAGGTAACCTTGCCGTAAGTCTTTAACCAATCTATCCCAAGGACCATGCTGGAGCCTTCTAGCCGTATGATCCTGAGGTCAGCCTTGTAAGGTTGGCCGTCCATGTTCCAAATGAACCCTGGGCACTTCAACTTGCTCAATATCTTGTGGCCGTTGGCTACAGTGACCAACAGGGGCGCTACTGCCTCCACCCTCACCTTCACCTCCTTTGCTACCCGGAAATCTAGGAAGCTATGCGTGCTCCCCGTGTCCACCAAGACCTTCAGTACCTTCTTGCCCACTTCTTCTTGGATTTTAATAGTCTGCTGTTGGTTCTCTCCGTTTAAGGCATTGAAGGAGAGCTCTACTTCCTCGGCCCCCTCTTCTCCAGAGTTACCTTCGTCCTCTTCCGCTTTCAATTCCTCCTCGGGTTCTAGCAGGCAGTCCTCGTCGTAGACTTCTAGCAGGTTGTCGGCCGCGGTCAGGCTGAATAGGGACCTATTTTTACATTGATGCCCTAGGTGGTATCGATCACCGCACTTGAAGCACAACCCGGCAGCTCTCCTCTGCTCCATTAATTGTCTGTTGCTTGTATTCGAGGTGGCCCCACCACTTGAGTCTTGAGGCCTCGGCTTAGTTGCGGCCACTGCACCTTGGGGGTTTGGGTTAACTACCATCCTGGGGTTGTTGTGCTGTTGGAAAGACCCTACAGGTCCCATGGTGGCCATTCTACCTTTCCGGTGCATCATGTACACAGCCTACTCATGCAGTTTGGCTTGTTCGAAGGCTGCCTCGAGCGTCGCCGGGTGGGCTATATCCATGAATGGCAGTAATTCCTCCTTTAACCTATTTATGTAGCACAAGATAAAGTACTCCTCGTCTAAGTGGGGATTGTATCTCAGCAATTGAGATCTCAGCTCCTCGAACTTCTCTTGATACCTCTCCACCGAGCCGGTTTGCTTGTGATTGCTAAACTCCCTGATGAGGTATCGCTCCCCCACCTCTGCGAACCTTTTGTATACCGCTTTTGAGAACTCGTCCCAATTCATGCCCGGTCGGTTAATAAAGTACCATTGTTTCCATATCCTTGCCTTCCCCGTTATGTACATCGTGGCGATACCCAGCCACTGCTGCCGAGGTAATTGGTAGATGTCGAAATATTGCTCGCAATTTTCCAACCATCCCTTGGGGTCTTCGCCACTGAACACCGAAAATTCCAACTTTGGAAAGGGCACGTGAGCTGGTTGTTGCGGCGCTCGGTTGACCGGAAGTGGCTGGTCCTCTTCATTGTACTCCAGTAGCCTCGCGGGAGTAGGAAGGATACCCTTGCCTCTGCCTTCCCTAATGATCAGGGGCGTTGAGCTACTTCCCGGTTGGTTATACTCCTGTCCCTCGTCGCTGGGGGTAGCCCTCGGCCCGGGGGTGAATCGAGATGGCTGAGCAGCAAGTAGCCTCAGCAACTCTTCATGCCTCCTTGCCGCCTCTATCTGCACGGCTTTATAATGCACTCTCTCAGTGTTCTTGGCTTCATCAATCTGTTGAGTGAGTCCCCCGAACTGCTCTTGACAGTTCGCCGTCAGCTCTTGTAGCCTCTCCTCGAGGGAGTTGACGTGATCGCTTAAGTCCTTCATCCGGGTACCCTCTACCATAGTTTTGCTTTCGGCTATATACTTGAACATGTTTTTACTCATTTTCCCAATTTCTGCTTGTTTTGTTCTTCCTGACTTTTTACCTTGGACAGGAACTACAGGTTGCTACAGTAATTTGCCGAGGTGCCGATGATGTTCCACTGAGGCAACTGCAGAATTCGTCGAACGGTTGGCGGCTTCCGCGTCTTTCCCAATCAGTTGGTTGTTGTCTGCGATATTTCTTGTAGCCTTTGTGTTGGTTGTGGCTTGTTGCTTGTGGTTGCCTTCGGTTTTGTGTTGCTTGTGGCTGGCTCTTGTATTGCTTGCAGATCTGGGTGTCTTGTTGCCTGTTGTTGCCTTCTTGTGCGTCGGCGCCGATGATGCTAGGCTGAGGCAAGTTGCTGCCGACGGAGTTTTATCGAACAGTTGGAGGGCTTCCGCGCCTTTTCCCGATCCACTGGGTTGTATCCTGTTGCGCAGCTAGGGGTTGCCTTCGATGATTGCTCGAGTGCTTGTATGCTATTGTGGTTGCCTTTATAGTTGTGGTTGCCCTTAAATCCTGGTTGCTTGTTGCTTGCCTTCGATTTTGGGTGCTTGATGGTCGTTGCCTTTAGCTGCTGCCTAATGTTGCCTCGTTGCCTTTAGCTGCTGGTAGATGATGGGTGCGCCGATCCCTGGGATCGTGCTGCTCTGATACCAGATTTGTGACAACCCGGACAATTCGCAACCCGGCGATGATGAAAGTTCTCTGAGTCGAGGATGGCGATGCGGATGATGGGGCGATAATGATTGGGGAATTTGAGTAGAAGGAGGCTTAGAGGAGAGTTAGAGGGAAGAAAAAGAATAAGAATAAGAAGAAGAAGAAGAAAAAGACTTGGGAGAAGTTTTGTAATATTCATTCATGTGTTTTTTAATACATTCTGTCTCTATTCATAAGCTACTAAGATGCTATAAAATGTAAATTGCTACAATCGGAGGGGTGTAATTGCAAAATGGGATATATTGGATTTGGGCCTTTGGGCCGGCAATTCGGGAGGTTGTGGGCCAACGTGTCTCGCGTTCCAGCTGGGGGGATACTTCGGATCCCCGCCCGGTTAGAGCTCGCCCGACCCGCTATGAGGATCTAAGTAGTGCTCCTGACAGCTTCTCCATCCACTTCACCCCGAAGTCTCTAGATCCTGTCGCCCCTTTCCCCTCTCTGTGATGATGCCCTAGCTCCTTCCCTCCTGTCGCCCCTTTTCCTCCTGTGTGATGATGCCCCAGCTCCTTCCCTCCGAACATGGCTCTCCCTCCCCCTTGCGGCTGTTCACTTATCTCCTTCTATTTTGCTGTAAGAAAAGAACTACTACGTACTCCTAACTACTCTTATTCTTGCATGCTTAACAGAAGGGAGAGGAAACCCGACCTATTTCTTCTCCGGTGACGGCAACATGGACGCAAGGGGGGTTGCTTGACGGCTGTAGGAAGGAGGAAGAAGATGGATTATGGCTAATTTCACATTAAAGCACTAATCTTAATCTCCTTTAAGACAATTGGTCAAATGACCAATATGTCCCCCAAGATTTGGGATTTTTAACCCCAAATCTTGAATCTCAAAATCCAATTTAAGTTTTCGAAAAACACGCCACGTATCCAACTTTTCCAAAAATAGTCGGTTTCACAGATTTTCATGAGGAACAATCATGTTATACCCGACACCATCGTAACTAATTTTTCGATCCGATATTCTTACGAAAACTGCGATTTTGGAAGATTCGCATATTGGATTTCGAATCCGATCGTACCACCGTTTTCAGCTCGACAACGCTGTCAGACTAACGATATTCTTTTGCTGAGATATAGTCTCGTTAGACGCATTATCTGTAAAAATTGCACTTCTACCATTTTTTTGGTAAATTAGGTCTGCCGAACTGGAAATCGAATGACACCACGTCATTTAGCTCCACGATACCGATCAGGTGGTGTTTTAACTTCTTCGAGTTTGAGTCTGACTGGGTCCAAATAGGCTAATTAATTGGCATATTAATCGGCATTCAAGTGAAAACTCCAAAAATTCGAATTTGCGAATTTAAGAAAATCAAGAAAAATGATATAAATTATTTTTTTCATATTTAAAAAATTTTCGAGTATTACATACAAACTCAGCGACTACTCCAACTGGCTCCAGAAGCGCGTCGACAACTCCAAGAATTGGGACAAGATCCAGAGCTGCTTACACGACGCTAAGATTTGTCAGAGACTTAAGCAGGGCAACGAGACCTTCGATTTTTTGCACCTTTTTTCATGTTTAAATTTAAATATATTTTTTTTACTGTTTTAGATGTGCGAAATTCGACAATTTTCTATTGCAAAATTTGCAAAATATTTCTTGGTGCTAATTTTTAATTAGACTCTAATGATATATATTATGTGGGTTTGAGCACACCGTTTTTTTTTTTTTTTTTTTTATGGATCCTAAGTTTATCTTTTGCTTGTTATAACTGGGTTTGAGCACTAATTGGGTTTGAATTTTACTTCTCTAAATATTGGAACTTGTTATAACTGCGAGAGAGATCATTTCCAGCTTGTTTTTAACTTGGCAGCTCCAATTAGTTTGCATTATCTGGTAAATTGGACATCAATTGTACATTGAATTGAATTGAACTTCTGTTCATTTTCAGATTCTCGGTATCTTATGCTTTTAATCATCTAGCAATGTTTAATATTAGCGTTATTTTGCGTTTATGCTAAAGTTCTTGATTCGGTCACCAGGTTCTCTCAACTTTGTAGGTGATTCTTTAATCAAAAGTACCTTTTTGAGTTATCTGGGTTTATCTTTTCTCTTTTCGTTGATCCTGGTTTTATTTTTCTGTTTGGGTTTCCAACTCTGCTTTTACATTACACTCTTAGCTATAATGTAAATTTAAATTTTGATTGGCGAAATTAAGATAAATAGTTTTCTAATTTTACTTCTAAACTGCACCTTCCGTCATCTCAAAGGCGATCTCAAGAACACACATTTTCTTCCTAGATTATTTGCCGTCTAAGAACAATATCAGTTCGAGTGCTTTGGTAACATCCTTTTCAAATCATCTTAATCATCTCCTAACACTTATGCTTCTGATACTATTTTTTCCTCGTCACTTTCGGCTATTGTATAACTAACAATCCAAACTAAATCATTAGACCATTGCTCATATGCTATTTTTAGTACTCTTTCCCCCCTAACATCTTTTTTACTTGCTTCTTTTTCTTTGTAGTACGGATGCTGCAAACCGCCCACCGAGTGTGGCCTCAACTACATGAGCCCGACTGTGTGGACCAACAACGCGCGTGCCCGCTTCCCCCACCTCGCACGGGCGAACCCTTCTTGCATGCGGGGCACCCCCAAACCCCCCGCCTCGCACGCGCGGCGCACGCTGTGATAACCCGAGTGCTCGTGGATGATTTTGGCGTGATTGGCAGCTTGTGGATGCTCATCTTGTGTGATGGAGGTGTTTGCGCGCAAAGCGGGCACGAGAAATAAATTCAGCGCGAAAAATAAATCAAAATCACCTATTTGGACGCCTTTGTCAAGAGTTAGAGGCGTGTGCGCACAAAACAAACACCGAAAATGAATTCAGCGTTAAAAACCGATCAAAATCGCATATCTGGATGTTTTTTTTTCTGAATCCAGACGCCCTAAAACGGATTTAGGGTACTTTTTACTATAGCTCGGGCAGTACGAGCAGTCGTAGGCAGGCTCGGCAGGCACGGGGCAGCCGCAGAAAGGCCGGGCAGGTGCTGGCGGCCGCAGGCAGGCGCGCGGGCAGGTGTTGGCGATTGCGGGCAAGTGCAGGAACGCGGAAGCGCGCGGAGTGCGGGCAGGCACCGGAACGCGGAAGCGCGCGGAGTGCGGGCAGGCACCGGAGCGCGGGCAGGCACATGCGCGTGGGCAAGCGTGCGTCACGTGTCACCACGCGATTCGTTGTAGTGGCTTGGCGCGGATTGGATAAGGAGTCGCTATATAACGTACCAGATTTTAGTATATAAATAAATGTAAATAAAAATGGTATGAAATACTATTTTTATTGAATTTGGAGAAGTAAAGAATAATTCGGAAGTGAATTGGGCCAAAATCGGAATATAAATAAGAGATCTAGAATTTTATTTGAGAAAGGGGGCCCAGATTTTTGGCAAAAAAAATTATAGTGCCAGAAAATTTTGAGAAAATTCTGAGAGCTCCGTAATTATGTTTTAAGGCCATAGTAAAAATTTCGCGTTGATCGGATACCCGGATAGTGAGAACGGGGTCCGCCAGCGATTCTGAATACAACGAGACTTTTGGTAACCCAAAAATGGCCCAAACTGAAAATTTAAAATATCTCGTGATAAATTAAGTTAAGTTGAAACTCCCAGTCAAATTTGGGCGAAAACGGGGCGTAAACGGACGAAAACAGACGAAAACGATAGAAAAACAGGCGAAATCCGGATTGGGCCGTACTTTTGGGCGCCCGGAATTCACTATAGCAGCGCCCGATTTTCACTGTAGCTGTGCCCGGTTTGCTATAGCAATGCTGGCACGCACGCATTTCGAGAAGGCATGCGTTTCGAGGCGAGCACGCATTTCCAGACGGGCACGCATTTTGAGGTGTGCGCGTATTTCGAGGCGGACAAGTATTTCAAGATGTGCGAAACCCGAGGTGCGCAGATTCCAAAAATAGCATGAATATCGAGGCGTGCATGAATCCCAAGGCAATGCGCAGATCCTGAGGTGTTGGCGTGCGGTGCGGCGCGCAGAGGGGACGCAGGTGGGGGCGCCATATGGCGGCGCCCTACTGGCCGCAGCCCAGCGCGCAGCACTCGCGTGCGGGGAAGCGCGCGCGTGCTGGCTGGTCAGCGCGCGGGGACGCTCGCCCGCGGCTGGCTCGGGTCAGCGTGGGCTGGGGGCCGCCATGTGGCGGGCCCCTATTGGCCCGGCCAGCGACGCGACGCGTGATGGGACGCGTCGCTGGCCCTGTTGATGCAGAGGGGCGCGGGGTGGGTGCCAGGTGGCGCCCGCCCATTGGCCGCCGTTGGTCCATGGACGTGGTGCACGGGTGCGGGACGCGTGTCGCTCCCCGATTGGCCGAATGCGGATGTTGTGGGCAATTGGTTGTCCACTGTAGCAGCCCGAATCACTTTCGGGGGCCCGAATGTGGCGGCCAAAAGTGGTGTTTTCATGCTATAGAAGCCCGAAATTCTCCCCCATCCCTCCTCTTTTCACCTTTTTTGTTCCAAACGTGGGTCCAAGGGAGGGAGAGAGGGATTTCGTGGGAGAAGTTTGCGGTGCCGTGAGCGCGCCGGTGACCCCGTAGAGCGCGCGTAAGGTGTTCCAAAATGCCGAATGGACGCACATACGCGCGTTGGACAGCGCAACGATATCGAGGTAGGCTTCGCTCGTCATTTTTGCGGTGTTTTTGGCACAGTTTTAAGATTTCCTTTTTGAATTTTTGGATTTGACCCCATGCCCTTGTGCATGTTAGGGACCGTAATTTACTGTGCCGTTTTACTGCGCGAGGTACCACCGGGCATTTCGGGGTGCATCGTTTTGTGTGCAAACCCAAGGAATGTGCACCGTTTGGCGTGCAAGCTCGAAGAATGTGCACCGTTTTGCGGTGTGCACCGTTTTGCATGCAACCTTGATGAATGTGCACCGTTTTGCGTGCAACCTCAAAGAATGTGCACCATTTTGCGACGAGCATCGTTTTGCGTGCAAGCTCGAAGAACGTGCATCATTTTGCGAGCAAACCTGAGGTACGTGCATCATTTTGCGTGCAGACTTGGATGATGTGCACCATTTTGTTTGATGATGTGCACCGTTTTGTGTGCAGACTTAGAAGACGTGTACCGTTTTGTGTGCAGATTCGAATGGTGTGCATTGTTTTGCGTGCAACCTCGAAGAGATAAGAAAAATGCGCGGAACCCAATTGCAAGTATTTACAAGCAATTAGGGGCAACACAAGGTGGGGGATTCTATCGAAAATGGGTGACCTCTCCCCTTTTTTCTTTGCATTGATTTTAGAAGCATTATAGTGAGCATGCTAGTGTAATGTAATATTTTATTGTGAGATAATGTGATTATGAATGAGGAAAATTTTGGTGTTATATTTGTGTGTTAAATGGACTTAGAAGAAGGTGCCATTTTTTATCTATAAAATAGGAGATAAATTAGCATGTGTAGGTGAACACAGATGAAAAGTGTTTTTCGATGAATTATTCAAAATAGAAGATAAATTTGCATGTGTAGATGAACACAAATGAAAAAATGATATTCTATGATTTATCCAAAATATGAGATAAATTAGCATGTGTAGGTGAACATAGATGAAAAATGCTTTTCAATGAATTATTCAAAATAGAAGATAAATTTGTATGTGTAGATGAACACAGATGAAAAAGTGATATTTTATGATTTATCCAAAATAGGAGATAAATTAGCATGTGTAGGTGAACATAGATGAAAAATACTTTTCGATGAATTATTCAAAATAAGAGATAAATTTATATTTGTAGATGTACACAGATAAAAAAAATGATATTTTATGATTTACCCAAAATAGGGGATACATTTGCATGTGTAGATGAACACAGATGAAAAGTGCTAAATTTATGATTTACCCAAAATAAGAGATAAATTTGCATGTGTAGATGAACACAGATGAAAAGTGCTAAATTTATAATTTATCCAAAATAGGGGATAAATTTGTATGTGTAGATGAATACAGATGAAAAGTGCTAAATTTATGATTTATTCAAAATAGGGAATAAACTTGCATGTGTAGATGAACACAGATGAAAAGTGTAAATTTATGATTTACCTAAATTAGGTGATATAAGAGCATGTTTGGTAGTAAAATTAGGAGAAAACCTAGATTAAGGGTTTAACGAGTAGCATGATGTCCCAGGAGTTAAACCAGATGAATAAGTGACACTGTCTTAGGGGATAACCTAAGGTTGAGAATAGAGTATTTAACATAGAGTCAATGAGCTCTAGGTTAACTATGATATGGAACTTAGGTAAAGAAAACCTAAGATGAACTAGTGGAGTTTTACTCTCAAGTAATGAATTAGAGTCAATGTAACTCTAAGTTAAAAGTGGAACAGGAAATAGAGTTAATGTAACTCCAGGTTCAACGTGGAATAAGAGAAAAAAAAAAAAAAAAAAAAAAGAGTATATGGCCACAAAGTTAAAAAGTTAAATAAATATAACCCTAGAGTGGGTCATAGGGTGTCTGGGCAAATGGACAACCACTTTAACTTCAATTTGAGTTAAATGAATGAAAGAGAAATGATTAAGAGTCCAGGTGACTCTCTAGTTATCCATGTGACGAGACTTAGGATAAGAGATAAATTAATAAAAGTGATAAAGTTTAAAAAGAAAGCTAAAAAGTGACTAAAAAGCAAAAGAAAATGCAAATGGTGCCTCTGAATGTGAGACCCTTCTAAGGGGAATCGGATGTGGTACTCCTTAAGAGGGCCGATTAAATAAAGACAAGTGTAAAAGTGAAAGAAAAAAGCTAAAAGGCTTAAAAGAAAGAGGAACAGATTGCCAGTGGCAATGAGAGCTATAAGCTCGAATAAGGAAGAAAAGCAAGTGCTTAAGATCAAAAAGGTTGAGTGCTAAAGGAAAAGTAAAAGAAAATAAAAGAAAAGAAAGAGATAAAACAAGCGTACCTTCGGAGGTGAAACGTAGCCCTTGTTGGAGTTATGGGCAGTATCCCTCTCCCGGGCAGTGACCCGTCTGGCACGTTTCTCCCGTAGGACGGGGTAGCACTTGCAGGTGTTATCGGCAACCTTAGAAATTTTGTCTTGTGGTAGCATGACTACCGGGCTGAGTCCCGTTGGACAAGAATTTTCGAGGGTTAACTTTAACTAAAGCACCAGAATGTAAAGAATAAAGAGAAAATAGAGTCGCCAAGGTGGCCAGGTTAGTTTAACCCCTTTTTATAGCGGCATAGTAGCCGAGTTTGTGGATAGTAGCTTGGTATGGCTGGACATAGTAGTATGGGGTCGATGAGTATACACCGATAGTGTAGTGACCTTTTATATGCATATCAGCATGTTAAATCAAGATTTATAGTTTTCCTAGCATTTTACTATTATTGCTTCTATCGGAACCAAGCGGTGTAGGACATTCTTTCTCGGTGATTAAACCCACTGAAAACTTTAAGTAGTTCTCACACCCTCGGGTGACCATTTTTCCAGGTCCAGATACAGCGGTCAAGACAGACGACAGGGGCAAGAGCCCAGCAGCATAGAGACCTAAAGGGTCTAGCAGAGGTACCCTTTTTTATATTTTTTTGAATGAACCATATATTGTGAGGAAAAGATGTAAAGATTTATAATATTATTTAAATTGCAAGTTGAGAGATGAAGATGTAATAAAGTTTATTTATGGTTCATTCTTATCATGCTTTCATTTCTGCTTAAACTATTTGTTTATTGAATGAAAGTTTTAAATTTGTAGTGATTTTAGTACTCTGATATTGAGCTTCCGCATACACTTGATGTACTATTTTGGATGTTACCGTTCCTTTCGGATAGTGAGAGGTCATACCCGATTGGCAGGTTTGTTGGCATGCCCGAACTGTACAAATTGGCGGTCTCGGGACGTGACACGCCATGTGGCGTCACCGGATTGGTCAGCGCGGATTGCGCTGTCGGGCTCCCATTGGATAAACGAGACACGTGGCGGCTTCTGATTGGTTGGCCGAGGTGATCGAGGGTGCAGGCGCAGATGAGCGACGCGTGGCGGCATTGGACGGCTGTGGTTGATCCGGGCGCTCGTCGCAAATCGATCGTGGAGACTTTTGGGCACTCGAAATTGCTCCTCGGATCTGAAATCTGGGAAAATTCAGGCTATAAAATAGGACCCATTTCCAGCAGTTTAGAGCTTTTGGGATTTGGTTTTTTGGAGAGCTTCAGCAGAGATCTTCACCACCCTCTTCTCCACCTAGCTGAGATCCATTGGAGTACTTTGGGAGCTTCCACTTCATCTTCTTCCCACTTTTGGAGGCGTCACCATTGTTGTTGTTTTCAGCCAACTCCGTCGCAGTTTAGTGCAAGGCCTCTACAGAGCTAACCCCTTGGAGTTTTTGGCTGATTTTTGGTTTGGAATCTTCAAGAGAGGTAGGCCTACAACTTTGATATTGATCACTCCTCCCAGATATTGAGTTTTCTTGAGGTTTTTATGCCATCTCTGGAGCCTTCATGCACATATCAGATTTTTGGTCACTACTTAGTATTTATGAATTTTCTCAGTAATTTGTGCATGAATTTTGGAGTTTTTGGCCTTGTTTTGCATCTACCCTCAAAGAGAAACGCGTTGATACCCTTTTTGCTGGATTTGGAGATCGTTTGCCCAGGTAACATTTTCGATCTTTCAGACCCTGTGAAAGAGTTTACAACAGCTCACTGTTTTGGTTTTTGTGTTGATGAATGAAGCTTGGGATACAAACTTCTTGGTGGTTTCTTGGTTATTTTCAGAATTTTAAATTTGAACATCTTTTTAAATTCAAGGTGAGCAAATCCTTTTTTGATTTCAATTGGAAATTCTTTGTCGTTTGGTCTCTACATTTCTTGCAAATACTTGCTGAAATGTTGTCAAATTTTGGACAGCATTGTATACTTAGGCTATTTGGATAATTAAATGGATTTAAAGATGGAGTTTTGAGACTTTGGAGATGTTCATTTGACAGATGACAACTTAGATTTTCAATTGAAAGCTTCAAATTGAGGTATTTAATGCTTAATATGCATTCAATTTATCATTTGAATGATTGCTGAAATTTTGTAAAAATCTGCGCAGCGTGCGTTGTTTTCGCGATTGCACCCAATCCGACAGGAGATTTTGAGCGATTCTTGCTCAATTGGATTCTTGAGATGCTGAGAATTAAGCATGCCGAATTTTAGCCAGATCGGGCATCGGATCGACAAGTTTCAGGTGGGTTGGATTTCCTCCAAAATCAACGGACTGTTTTCTAATTCTATCTTGTATTGGACATGCGTGATAAACTTGTGATTTATTTGTTGGCTGAGATGCAAGCATCATAAGCATGCCGAATTTTAGCCAGATCGGGCATCAGATCGATAAGTTTCAGGTGGGTTGGATTTCCTCCAAAATCAACGGACTGTTTTCTAATTCTATCTTGTATTGGACATGCGTGATAAACTTGTGATTTATTTGTTGGTTGAGATGCAAGCATCATAGAGTTAGTAATTTATATTGGTTGAGATTATGTATGATAGAGTTGGTTATCTATGTTGGTTGAGATGTATGCATGATAGAACTAGCGATGTATGTGTTGGTCAAGATGAATGCATGATAGGGTTAGAGATTCATGTATTGGTTATGATAAATGTTAAGTTGTGGAACCTTGACTAGCACTCCATCATATGATTCATGTTATTTAACCAGACTACTAGAAAACTCGCACTTGGGTTAGTTTATCGTATTTCGGACATTCCTACATATTGCATATTTATTTCCTTTGACTTAGAGTTCTCCTCGCCCAGGTAGTGGGCCGAGTGGTCAGGATGGTGTAGGACGCATGTTATGCTCGTGCCTAAGGGGGAGTGGAGTCTGGTAATTGAGGTTAGTTTGGTGCTAGTGTCGAGAGCCGTTTGGGATAACGATAGTCCCGGGTCATCTGCTTTTCTCAAACGGTTTGTTGCCACTGAGTTATGGCGGTGTCCAGTTTATGATAGCAGGACCTTGAACCCAGAATATTTTTAGACACATATGATTTCGATAAATCAATATTTTTCTTTCGAATTTCGAGGGGTCGTCGAAGCCCGTTCTTATTTGATTAGGGCGAAGGCACTAGCCCTTCGGGGTTTAAAAAATAAAACCTGTCTTTAACTGATTTTTTAAGAACTAAACTTTATCAAATTTGGTTTCCTCAAATCAAAATGATTTTCTAAAAAGAAGTTACTTTTTGTCCTCACCCAGAGATCGATTGACTGAAAATGATTTTTAGAAATAAATGTCATCTTTTTTATATAAATCGCCTCACCCCGGTGAGGATTCAAGTGATATGGGTTCTAAGGGTTGCCTCCATATTTGGGTTGAGAGCTACGGGAGGCTGTGCCTGAAACCTATTCTTGTTTGATTGGGGTTGTAGGCGTCAGTTTCCCAGAATTCTCGGTCCCGTTGTCTACTAGCGGTTGAGTTGGGTTTTGATTTTTGGCCGATGAGTGTTCCGGCCGACGGTGTTAGTCGATTGGGTTTTGATGTTGGGCCGATGAGCGTTCCGGCCGGTATGGTTAGTTAATCTGGGTTTGTGAGTTTTCTAATCCGTTTGATCGTAGATTCGAATTATAGCCTGCATGTGCTACAGTTGTGATACTTTGTTTCACGTTGTTTTCCTCAGTAGGGTTGCTCCACTTGAGTTGCCGCTCCAGATGCGATAGTTGGGCCTGTTGAGGCGGTTTTGCACGATGGTTATACTAGTTTGTTAGGACTCCCTACGTAATTCCAGCCCAGATAGGATAGTAGTTGTAGGTGAGCGCAAGCTTGACTACTCCTTTTTGGCAGTCATTACAATTGGGTCGATTAGGCACTTCGAGTTAGAGTGATTGCATATCATCATCTGTTTCACCTATTGAGCATCGTAGATAGAGACATGATAGTTGTAGACTTCTTTCCGGCTTATCCATTCTTATTTACAGTATTTCTGTTATCTTATGTCTCTAGTAGACTTAGTGGGCAGACCGTTAGGCTTAAAGACGGTACCCACTGAGAACTACTGATTGATGTAGTTCTCACACCCTCTGTTGGTGACAATTTTGTAGAGGCTTTCCTTTCCGTCCCTGCTTTAGTTGGCTCGACGGATCGAGGTGAGAGAGTCGCGAGATAGAGCCCTACCAGTATTATTCTTGTTGGTGAGATAAATGTACCAATCAAGATTGTGAATTTTATTGTACACTAATGTATTTTATTATTTTAGTTTACCTCCCTTTTTGAATTCATAAATGTTGTATAGGAAGATTTTAATTGTACCTTGATTCAGTGGACCAGATTATTGTATTATTATATTTGGGAGATAGATCTTGTACCTTTATTTTAGTTATGCAGTGGTTTTGATTTTTTATTATAGCAGTTTATTTTTAGCTCTGATATATATATAGTTGCTAGATACTATCTTTTGCAGATTAGACACTATGCCTATGCGAAGTTTTCTGTATGGATGGCAGATCTGTTGGCGAGCTCAGATCGCAGTTTCAACTCCGGAGCGTAACACACGCCCACCCCTCCTCAGCAACTATGTCAAAAGTTTCACGTTAGCCACGTTCTGAAGAGATGCAATTTTACGGCCATCCAAAATACAAAAATGAAAAGGAGAATTATTGTAACTTTTTAGATACGGGCCTTGAAAGATCGCGACAACGAACTTTTGGATAAAATCAAGAAAGTTAGAGCTGATGTTCAAAACAAGTTTTTCATATTTATTGGGCTTGTCATATTGCTATGTATTGTTTTCATAATTATAGCAGTTTCTTTGGTAATTAGAGATGTATAATAAGAAGAGGTTACAATACTATGTAATGAAATGACTTTTCTGATAATCTTGGATATTTACTTGATGGGAAGTTATGCAATTATTTGAGTTAAAAATTTACTATACAATTAATTATTTGGTTGCTAATTTGTGGTATTTTATATGTATGTCATTTATATTTGTTTGTTAATTTTATTGTGTGTGTAATTTGTGTAATATTATCAACGACATTGATATATTGTAAGCAACAACATCATCACCACCAACAACGTTGATATATCTCCAAATATCAAAAATAATAACATGAAGAACAACACTACAAGCTAAACATGAATGGAAACAACAAAGTATATCCTTAAAAAAAAAACAACAACAAAAACAAGTTGTAGAAATAATAAACGCGTAGAATTCATATCAAAAAGTAATAAAAGCAACAACAATAGCAACATTAACAACAACAACATTAGTGTCAACAGTATGTCTTGAATCATCTTGTTACAATCCAATAAACGAAAAAAACAGCTATCCTACAATTTGTAACACTCAAAAAATTTAAAATTGAATTTTGATAAGTTTGAATGTGAATTTGAAATTAAAATATAGTATATGAGAATATTATAAGTCAAAGAGTGCAAATTGCACAGTTTTCGGAGAAACTGCTCCCCAACTTGCAGATCCGGGTCTGATCTCGAAAAACTAAAATCGTCCGTGGATCCGTCACGTCAAATTGATTAAAAGTGATGCAAACCGATTTTCGATCTGATTATCGGATCGTCTCGAAAACATCGAAAGATAAAGTCGGGCCCACGACTTAAGTCGTGAATAGTAATCGGTGATTTAATTTTCTCGTCGGCCAACGTCGGCCGATCGACTGTCTGGAGTCCGAATCTGACGGTCCGAATAGTCGATTTAAATGGCATTGTCGTTCTGAGCGCCATGGCGCAGTCAAAATTTATGTTCGACGAGCCTAGGTCATCGAAAAGCATGCCAATTAGTATAATTCGTAGTATAAGATAGAAATTAGATTTAACGAAGCTCAAACTCAGCAAACCAAATTCACTACTCGATAGGTTTCGTCGAGCCAGACGTCGTGATGGTGTCCATTTTTTCGTTTGACGATCCGGTTGTCTCGAAAGCGTGAAATACAAAAAATATTATATAACTAATCCAATTTCCAGGGGTGTCACATTCTTCCCCCCTTTAAGCCCTGACGTCCACGTCAGACTCAAGCACACTCACAAGTACCAGGCGATATAAGATTCGTCTCGCTAGCCTTAGCTGACCTTGTGGGGAGCTGCACTCCATCCACAACGGTCATTAGCCAGGGAGCCTCGCTCTACCCGCTATAAAACCCTAGCTCAGCCGAGACTCATTTCACATTTCTGGCTGGTGAATGTCTCTGATACCAACTGTGACGCCCTACTTCCCAGGGAGTCACCCATCCTAGAACTACTCTAACTCAAGCACGCTTAACTCTTATAACCTTTTGGATCTTGCTACCATCCAAAATGCTATAGCCGGATTATTATTGCTAGTGGTCCGGATCGTTACATTTGGTATCAGAGCCAATAAGTAGCCGAAAATGTGCGGCGAGTCTCGGCTGAGCCTGGGTCTAGATGACAGGACTAGCAAGACGAGTCTCACATCGCCTGGTGATCTTGGGCTGCTGTGTGTGTGTTTGGACTGACGAGGACGTCAGGCCTAAACAGGGGGAGTCTGTGACGCCCCCAATAGTCCCACATCGGATGTGGATGAAATTGTGATTGGGTTTATATGAGACATGGACACTAGTAATAATAACTGGACTTAAGTATTTTGGGCTGTGATTTGGGCCCAACGAGTTATTATTGCTAGTGGGCCGGGTCGTTACATGACCCCAGCTCGTGTTCGGCTCGTTTATTAAACGAGCTGAAAAATTCGGCTCATGTTCAGCTCGTTTACTAAACGAGCGATTCAATCTCGAGCTCATTTTGAGCCGAACACGAGCTGGCTCGCGAACAGCGAGCTGGATTGCCACCCCTACTCATAGGTAGACAGCCCCAGATTCTTCTTGCTGATCGCCTAACTAAGATATGCAACAGGTCTACCTTCTTATGTTAATACGGCTCTAATTCCTTGACCGCAAGCATCGACCTCAATTACAAACGACTTGCTGTAATCCGGCATGATAAGCACAGGGGCTTTAGTCATTAGTTGCTTAAGATTCTCGAACGCCTCGTTTGCAGCCTGGTTCTAAGTGAAGCTATTTTTCTTCAATAACTTTGTTAGAGGCTTGCTGATAGTTCCGTATCCCCGTATAAATTTTCTATAATAACCCGTGAGCCCCAAAAAACCCCGTAGTCCTTTGGTCGATGTCGGCGTTGGCCATAGTTGCATGGCTTCTATCTTGCTCGGATCAGTAGTGATTCCTTCTTTCATGATGATGTGCCCCAAGTATTCAATCCGCTTTTGTCCAAAAAAATACTTGGTTCTTTTGGCTAAGAATTTATTCTTCCGTAAGATTAGAAGTACCACTTCCAAATGCTTTGTATGTTCTTCTAAAGTGTTACTATAAACCAAGATGTCATCAAAGAATATGAGAACGTATTTTAAAAGTAGGGGTGCAAATACCTCGTTCATGGTTGCCTGGAAGGTTGTCGGCGCATTCGTGAGTCCGAAAGGCATGACTCGGAACCCGTAACGGCCTAGGTGTGTTTTGAACGCCATCTTCGAAATGTCCTTCGGATTCATGCGGATTTGGTAGTAGCCCGATCTTAAGTCAATCTTAGAGAAATAGTTGGATCCTTCTAATTCGTCTAGTAACTCTTTGATTATCGGTATCGGATATTTGTCCTTGACTATGAGCTTTTTTAGTTGCCTATAATCAACACAAAACTTCCAGCTCCCGTCTTTCTTCTTGACTAGCAAAACCGGGGAGGCGTAAGGGCTGTGACTTGGTTGGATCATTGAGATAGTAAGCATTTCTTTAATCAGCTTCTCCATCTCATTTTTTTGCTCATAGGTATACCGATAAGGCCTAATATTAATTGGTCATGCTCCTACTTGCAGGGGTATTCTGTGATCCTGGGTTCGGGCTGGGGGAAGCCTTTGAGGTTCTTCAAATACATCTTCAAATTTCTGCAAAATTAGTTGTATTTGTCTTGGAACTTCTCCCCCTCCTCTAGGCTTCTCAATTGAGCCACTGCACAGCAGCTTCCCTACAGGTATTCCTGCTGCTACCGCTTGGCTATGATGCTCTTGATTCTTCCCCTTTCAGTCATTCCCTTGAGTTCTATCTTCCTTCCTTTCTTGGTGATCGCAACTGTGTGATTGTTGTAGTCGAAGGTGATTGGACCATAAATCTTCAACCAATGGATTCCTTGGATCATACTCGAGCCTTCTAATCGGATCACTAGTAGGTCAATAGTGTATGATTCGCCTTGCATTTTCCATGAGAATTCAGAGCATTTCAATTTGCTTAGCACTTTTTGGTCGTTCGTTACCGTCACTAATAGTGGTGAAGTTGTCGTGATAGCGGCCTTGACCTCTCTTGCGGTATTGACATCTATGAAACTGTGGGTACTCCCGATGTCTACTACGATGACCAGGTTCTTCCCCTTTGCTTCTCCTTGTACTTTAATGGTTTCCTGTGCATTCTCTACACTCAAAGCGTGCACCGACAACCCAACTTCTTCTTCTTCTTCTGTCTCGAGATCTTCCCACTCAGAGACCTCTCTCAGACTCTCTTCGTCGTATACCTCCATCACTTCGCTTGTGGCAGTCATGGTGTTCACCCCGAGTTGCTTACACTGATGTCCGAATGAGTATTTATCGCCATACTTAAAATATAGTCATGCGGCCTTTCTTTGCTCTAAAAGTTGTTTATTAGCATGCCCCCTTTCTGTCGTAGTCCTGTTGGGATAGCCCTTGGTGGTATCATTCATTCGATTTGGAGCTGTCGAGCCCAGGCTCTTGTAGTTGCTGGCAGCTGTAACACCCCCTTGAGTCTTAAACCACACTCTGTCTTCTTTATCACAGCAGCTATGCTATGTTCTTACAGTCTAGCCAATTCAAATGCCTGAGTCAGGATATTCGGTTGCATCATTTTGACGGTGGTTCCCACTTTTTCCTTGAGTACACTTAAAAAGCTGGACAAGAAAAACCCAGGGGTGAATTGTGAATCAATGCTAAGGAGCCTCGACCGCAGCTCCACGAACTGCTCTTGATACTCCTCGACGGTCCCTTGCTGCATCAGCTTGTTGAATTCCTCGACTACATCTTTCAATCCATTGGACTCGAAGTGCTTGCATACATCTTGTGCGAATGCTTCCCAGCTTACCACTCCATTCTCAATCACGTATCCGTAGAACTATGTAACTACCTTGGGATCCAGATGCAGGGTTGCTAACTCTAACTTCTGATGTTCCCTGATGCTATAGATCTCGAAATACCGCTCACACCTTCGCACCCAACTTCTAAGTTCTCTCCAGTAAATGTGGGAAAGTCCAATCGGAAAAAAGGTAATGAGTTGTTTATTCTACTATGTATCTGATATGAATTGGCATCTTCCTTGTTTAATTGTGTAGGAGGTGTGGATAAGATACCTCTCTTTTCTTGGCTGGTTGAGCCGCTTGCGCCCCTCGACGTAGTGGATTGTTACCAGTTCTTCCACTTGCATTCCTTCTATTTTACCACTCAACTCCTCTATCTTCTTGTGACTCTCTGAAGCTATTTCTTATAGTCTCTGTTCCAGGGACTGGACGTGCTCATCGAGCACCCTCAGTATGGTAGACGAGCACCCTCAATATGGTGCCTTCTGCCATGGCTAGTGTCGCCTTGCTAGTGAACTTAAAGCGGTCTCCTCTACTCGCTCCAATGACGCCTTTTATGAATCTAAAATTTTTTACGATTGCTCGAGTGTCGCCTAGATTTCCCAGCCAATGATGCTAAGCTGAGGCATTCGGAGCTGATCTTCGATCTTGGTAGGGATGAGCCTTGTAATCCGAATTCACATCTGATGGGGGGTCAGTTTACGGCAGCCTTCTCTCGGTCTGGATCTGGCTATGGCTTCTCTTGCCACTTCCTAGGATTGGAACGACTCTAATACCAATTGCAATATCCTGATCCTTTCTCGATTGCGATGATGGTCGCGAAGCTTCTGAGGAAAAAGATTATAGGCTCCACAATCGTGGCTAAGGAGAATGGTAGTGTTGATGCTGAGGTGGAATAATTGACAAGAAGAGAAGGAAAGTGGAGGAGTAGAATAGGAGTAGAGAAGAGGAAGGAGTGAAGGAGTGGAGAAAAAGCATATTGTATTTCTATTCACTGCCTTACATCTTACTCCCTACACTATATATACCTATTACATCAGGACTTATATGTAATTATTGAATTGTATTAGCAGATAGAAGGGAAATATCTAACTAATGGGTCGTTTGGGCCTCAATTCCCGCATGGGCCAATTAACTGGGCCACCATGGAGGGCTTACCCAAAGTAACCGTGGCCCAACTGCTTTTCCCAATCGGGCGAAGGATCCTCGACAGCCCGACCCATTATGCCTCTACTTAGATCTTCTCCTCTTCTATGTCTTCATCTCCTTCCGATCCCATGCCCTAGCTCCCCTGTTGCTCCCTCTCTCTTTAAAATAAAATACTTTTGCATTATTTGGTAATCTCATCTCTCATATAAAATGATAAAATTTATAAATACAAATTTTCAATTGCATGCAACAAAATAAATTATTTATAACTACAAAATTTCCTACGAGTCTAACCAAACAAGATGTATATAATTATAACTACTACATTTATAGCTGCATTCATCTCAAACTACATGATATTTATAATTACATACAATCAAATATTGCTTACAATTTTAATTACATAAGAAATCAAATACAATATTTCAATTGGTACATTTGAATTTAACTACTGCAGATAAAATTACATAAAAATGTCTAACAGTTAGAACTACATCCAAATCTGCAAGAGCACTAACTACAGTAATTGGCGAAGAATCTAATCATTTGACTCAACAATAAAATAAAGGCATCTTCATAATATGTGGAAACAAAATAAAATTAAAAATAGCTGCTGCAGCAGTTGTAATTGCATTAGAAGTGAAAAAAAAAAAAAAAAAAAAAAAAAAAAAAAAAAAAAAATGGTGTAATGTAACTGATACATTTTCAATTCTATTGCATTTACTATTATTACATCTAACAAAGGAGGCTACAAATCAATCAAACTTAAAGATGAGATGATAATACCAAAAATATTTACAGATGATAGTTGTTTTTTCATTGACTTTTTTCTACATTTTTGCCATGGACACATAAAAAGTGATATTGCCTGTTTATATTTTCCTATTTAGTTGCTACATATTTCAATAATTTAAATATGTAATTAAAGCAATTTCAGAGGGAAACATATAACTATTTCCCCTATTTTAATGGATAACAGAGCCACTAAACCAGATCTCAATGAGACCTAAATACAAGACCAAACAAATCAGCTTTTTTTTTTCTTTTTTTCTAATCCTATTATGGAACTAATGCTCAACCTAGCCTTCTTTAAAAAAAAAATTCCCAATCTAGCCTTCTTTTTAAAAAATTTCTCAATCTAGCCTCATTTGAATAAATTAGAAAAGATAAGATAATTTAATGTTATTAATATGAGTTTATATGTTAATTAGGAGAGAATTTTTTTTTCTTCCAACCCACTTTCTAAATAATTTAAATTTAAATAAAATATAATAATAATAATAATAATAATAATAATAATAATAATATTATTATTATTATTATTATTATTAAATAATAATTTAAATTAATAAAATTTAAATTATTTAGAAAGTGAGTTGGAAGAAAAAAATTCTCTCCTAATTAATATATAAACTCATATTAATAATATTAAATTATCTTCTCTTTTCTAATCTATTCAAATGAGGCTAGATTGGGAATTTTTTTAAAAAGAAGGCTAGGTTGGGAAAAAAAAATTTAAAGCAGGCTAGAATGGGCATTAGTTCCCTATTATGTCGATATTTTGGATAACAGTATTAAAGTCAATCCTAAACCTCCTCCATTCCAAGTAATTTTAACATACATATGTGCATCTATTTTCATCCACTATTCATTAAGACCTCAGTTAGTACACTGACATGATTAGAGCAATGTTTTGAGTAAGGAACTTTAACAAAAAATAAACAAATACATGACATTCTAACAACATGATAAGTTTAAAAACTAAATTTGTTCGAGTCAAAATTTTGCGATAAATCCTGCTTAACAAAACAAAACAAAACAAAACAAAACAAAAAAAAAAAAAAAAAAAAAAAAAAGAAAAGAAAGGTCACAAGAGTACAAACATATGTAAACAAAATATATTATCCACACCCTTAAATGAAATTACATGACACGACCAATCAATAGAACTCAATTCCTCCTATTGCCTTTATCTATGATGAATAAGACTTTTTCTGCCTGCTATGAGAAGTGTGTTCCCTCAAAATGTAACTTTTATGGAAGCCCTAATATACTGAAATAGTAACATAAGCAGTAAAGAAAAAGCTATGTACCTTTTGCCAAAATTTTCCCATTTTGTTGTTCAAGATTTGGTCATCCATTATACATCTGCAATTCCGAGGGGTCAGCAAAGAAAATAGATTGATTGGATAACCAATGTGGCATGAGGCTCAGTAGATCTCTCCGTAGTTTACAACTGTAGCTCTCCCATGCGGCAAGGGTGAGCAATAAGTCATTTGAATCAGTGAAAACTTTAGAATCTTCATACCACGAACGGCCTAAAATATTCTCAGCAAGCTCACGATCGCATGGTAAACATATTTCCATGTCAGCGGATGTCCTAAAGTGGAAAGATGGTTGTGATGATTCCGAGTTTTTGATGGCTTCACTCCTTGCTGCAGCCAATTCAGGAGCTTTCCAGTAGTAGAATTGTAGCACCTGCTGGCGAAACCATATCAGTCGTAAGCTAACATAAACTCAGAAATATCACGAGGAATTTCGACACAAAACATCTCTTCAATGGATGTTGACAAACTTTTATTGCTTCAATGACAAATAACTTTTATTTAAACCTCACGTGAAACCAAGTATTGGCAAACAAAATGTACCTAACTTTTGGCTACGGCCTGGAATGGAAACACAAAATGAAGCTCTTAGCATAGCTGACTTCCGTTCAAAATAGGTTTACTATTCACCATGAATGGTGAATGATTCTAAAGGAAGCTGTTAGTAAACAAAACCTCCTTTTATTCCAAAATTAATTAGATGGCATACAGTTCAAGTTGTCCAACGGCCATTATTTGATGTTGGCCATCACAATAAAATACTCAACGTCAATTAGGATAACCCCGATAGATACTAAAATTAGATAAATGAAGAACCACAATGATGAGGAAAGCTGAAATGGAAGCTATGGATTAACAGCTATATTACAAAAATCACCCCTGCACTTTCTCCCCTATCTCACTTTCCTTAAGCTGATAGATGCCACTAGGTATACCTAATGAAAAAAGTACCACATATATTGAATAATTTGTCCAACAACCTACCGGTTTATGTAGCTCTCGTAAGATCAAGATCATAATTTATCTGTGTTAGATCTTTGGACCTATTTAAGACGACAGTAATATGCAAGGCTGGAATTGAAAAAAGTGAAATTGTGCACAGGGTGGGGGGACGGGGGTTAATTGGGATAGGGTTGAAAGAGCAAAGTGGTTTCAATTTTAATTAAGCCTGACTCAATAAAACTTCCAACGCATAGTGTAGTAACTTGGTGGCCAAAATCACTACTTTTATGCTTTGGAGGGCCCAAAAAGTAAAAGAAATTCTGCAGTGGCAGATGTAACCGTAATTTAATAACATTGGAAGGCAAGATTGGAAGCACTTTGGATTTTTTGGGCTTTTCAAAGCATAAAAATCAGTTCTTTTAGCGACCACATTACCAAACTAGGCCTATGTGCCTCTCTAATCTGGCTTTAAGAAGAGCTTTTGTACTCCGAGAAGTAGCCAGAAGTTTAGCAATTACAACGTCTCGAGCTTCTACTACAGCAAAAAGTTGATTGAGCTTTTGGGCTCCAAAACCAACACTCTAATTTGAAGCTTCCGCTTCTCTTATTGAGGAATATTAAAAGTGAAACCATTGGTACTCCTTTAAACAACTTCACATAAGTAGCACCATATGTAGAAGCTCCAGACAAGCCAAACAAGCCCTAAATAGAGCAACAAACCAAGATAAATGTAAGAGTAAAAATTCTCTTTATAAGTTACCTGAAGTGCGTGCAAACTGTTAACGAATTTTATATCAAAGACCTCATCTCCTCTAGCAAGTGTCAATGGCTTATTGAGCTGCTCAAAAGGGTCAAATAATTGATCAGATGAATTATCCTTCAAATCACTGGCTGAAAGGAAAGTATACCCGAGAAATTGCACTCTGGCACGGCGAATATCAAACCCCGAATTTTCATGGGAAAACCAATACATATTATTGGATGCAGGGGAAGGCAGGTAATAGTTAGGGTTATTGAAATTGTTGTTGGATGATGGTTGTTGAGAGAGGAGAGAGAGAAGTTTGGCATCCTCATCGTGAGCGCTGTCACGGGTGAACCAAAGAGTCAGTGTGAGCCTTTCTCCTTCAATTACCTGTTGATTTTGGAGGTGGATCAGATTGTAAAACTTGGATATAGAAAGAATACAATAGCAAATTGAAATTCAGTGGTACTGTTTGCATGCATATCCTTTTAATGCAAAGAACTTCAGAAAGAATAAATATCAGAGCAAATTGAAATTCTACAGCGGAATGACAATCTTATTAAAGGGAAGTGCTCCCAATTCCCTTATAAAATAGCATTTCGCGTACAATAGATAGAAGTTTGAACTAAATTATGGCTTACAAGTACAATCATACTAAAGTGACACTCCGCATCAAGTACCGGCAATGGAATTCTAACTGCAGCAAACGAACTTTTGTTTTTGAAGTTGCTTGTATTGCTGATAAATAGGAACAGTTGTTGATCAAGTCCACCCATCTTTCTTTCCATCAACTTCATTTTGATTATCTAAGTATTAGGAGAGAGATCTCTCCAAATGTATGTACATTAACATATATCATACATACTCTATTTACATATTTGATATTTTATAACGCAGTATACAGCAAAGCAATCTGTCACAAGCAAAGTTGAATAGAGATAACTACCTCATCCACACAATGGATATTACGATGGTCAGCTGTATAGATTACAACATCCTGCAAAGGAAAAAAAAAAAAAATCAGTTTGAAGTACAGTTTTTTTTCTTTTTCTTTTTCTAACTAACCCATTTCCAGAGATCACTATTCTGATATTAGCGGTCTCAGATGGTCTGCCTGGCCCAAGCTGCCCATTTATGTCCCAAAAAGACTCGGAGCATAGGTTTTGACCCTCCCTTCTTTTTTTTTGCTTCCCTTATTCTTATATTTTATTTTATTTTTTTTGGAGAGGGAAGGCAAGGGAAGCTTAAGATAAAATGCTTACACCAGCAAATGGAACTACAGAAGAGGGTTCGCCATCTTGAAAGTGAAAGATTCCACCTTTAAAATCCTTTCCATGATTATTTAAATAGCACACTGCCTTTATCCAAAACAACAAACAGCTGTTAGCATAAAAATAACTAGCGAAAAGTATTTTCTAAACATGGGAATCATATAAATTTCATCAACAAACAACACTAGAAAGTCACTTCATCTACGGAACAGAAAAAGTGATATTGAAACGATAAGATTTTTGGCTTCCGCCCATTGGTTCCAATCACATTTATGGCCATTTTCCCAAACTCCATCTGCAAATAATAAACTAACGTAGAAATAAGATACAGCATGTACTCATATGCAAGGAATGGGCCCATACTTCATATAGCTGACAGCATGACTGATACATCCCTGATTTATTCAAAAAGTTCAGTAAAGCACAATAGGGATAGAATCTAATAATCAGCAATATCAATTAGTGTATAAAGCTAATTCGTATAAAATGCATGAAGACTTGATCCCCTTAGTTTTCACATTAACACCTAGCCCCTGAACAAAGAATTAAGTATCCACTCGTGCCTTACGGCACAGAGCGATACGTATCATGCCACCAATTAGGGGGCACAATACAGGGAAGGTCTCTCTTGGTCCCCTGTGCCGCGATACTCTCTAAGTATCGAACGAGACAGAGCGATACCCAAAGGGTATCACGGCACATGCCGCTGCGTACCCACATAGGCACACTATTTTTTATTTTTTTATTTTTACTTCAACCCTTTTTTTTGGGGGGGGGGGGGGGGGGGGGGGGGTTCTCGCATAGACTTTTTTCCCTCTCTCATCTCATCTCATCTCTTCACTTCTATCTTTTCTTCTCTTTTGCGCTCTCTTTTCTTTCCTCTCACATCTTTTCTGCTATTTTTTCCTTTCTATTTTTTCCTTCCCTTTTTTTTGATAATTTTTTCTTTAATTTCTTCTTTCAATCTCTTATTATTCTTTAACCATTTCGATATTAAAAAAAAAGTAAAAAATAGCAAAATCAAATATCTACTTATTAGTTAAGTCAAGAAATTACAACTTAAATTTTTTTGCATACATTTGAGATATATTTAACTTGTAAAGTTTCTTTTGTGAAGAAACATGAAATTATACCAATTTTTATTAACAATTTACAAAAATCTAAAAATATATCCATATGATTTAGTCATTATATGATCAATTTTTAATTTTTTTAGATAGATTTAGCATTTTGTACGAAATTTAAGATATTCTTAACTTTGAAAATTTTATTATTGGATTTAGAAACATGAAAATTCTAATAAAATAGAAATAATTGATATTTAAATTTAATTAATGTATATGTCATATGATTTATTGTTAAATTTTCATAAATAGGTCTAACAAGTTTTCTTATTTAAATTTAAGAAAAGGTAATTTTTTTTGGATGAATCTTGCAAATTTCGCATAAAAATTTAAAAAAATAATAATAACTTTCTCCGATTTATATTTTATAATTTTTAAAATTCCAAAAAAAGACAAAAGATAAATAAAAAAATTTTAATAGTTAATCAATTTTTATTATAAACTTTCTTAGTTTATTCATCGTATGGTTTAGTTTTAAATTTTCATTAACAGATCTTATAATTTTTTAAAAAAATTTAGAAAAAATAATTTTTTTTTCAATTTTTTCATAAATATTTTTATAACAATTTGAAAATGGAAAGGAACTATCAACACACTTGCGGTCTTATTCTAATTTAGTCTAGTCATCATACGATCCTTCAACGAATCAATATGAATGGATCTTACAATTTTTTATAAAAAATTTTTAAAAATAATTATCTCTATGAGCCATAGCTGTATTTTACTTCACATATAAAAAAGACTACTACTATATTAAGCTACAACTAGTAAGTTAGTAAGCTATTATTGACATTAGATCAAGACAAATCAATACATAGCAAAAATTTATAATTATTACTCAAAAACTTTTAAAATAACATTATAAAATCTTATTGGAAAAAAAATATATATATACTAAAATAAGACCGTACCAAAGTGTGTCATTAGGAGATTGTGCGTGCCTGTCGGCACGTAAGTGTGTCATGTGTTGGCACGCAAGCGTGCCCGTGCTATACCGTGCCAGACAAAAGCCGGCACACTCTCATGCCACGACACTTTAATCTTTGCCCCTGAAAATTCTCACATATTGCAATTCCATCCCAGATCGGCACAAGAAATTAGATATTTGTTAAGTTTTCATACAAACTGAGCTTTTTACCGATTTCAGACAAACTGAAACATTAAGTTCCAACTGTTTGGAGAGAACTTAGTTTCTAGTACGTGAAAACTAATTGTTAAAAAACCCACGAGATTTTTGTTCTAGTACAAGAGAGTTGATAGTTAAAAACCTCAGGACGAGACTACAAGGTTTTTTTTTTAATAAGGGGTAAAATGGTCATTTTGCAACAAAAATAAGATTGTTCATTTTCTTTTATTATGGCATTTGGAGAGTTGAAATAATAAAGTCCAGGAACTAAGCATTTAAGTTGAAAGCTCAGGGACCAAGTCGCAAATATCGGGAAAATGTAGGATTATCTATACTTATGTTCATCTATTTGTTATGGTGCAGCTCCAAGAATTGATAGCTGAGTTACAAAAGTTGGTTAAATAACACACGTAAAATTAGAAAGATATCATGATACATGATTGGAAAATTCAATCATTGCAAAGAAAACTCAGGATATCTGGTTCGTGTCAAATGCCATCAGAATATCGGACTTCTCTAAAGTTCAAATAATATTCTTTTTCTGCAAACAAATAGAATACAACTATTAAAAGAATTAATATGCAACATTATCCACTCATATAGAATGAAAAAAAAACATGAAAATTAGCATTATAATTAATCTTCTGCAAATAAATAGAAAATAACTTTAAAATGAGATCATGTTAAATATTAATAGTTGATACAGACAAGGAATACATGAACAGAAGATAACATAACTAAGAAATTGTAATATGCAACATGATAAGCAGTGGAATTTTGTCAATTCCATGACTCTGAGGTCCTAATAACATAAACAATGGAATTATGTCAGCTTCTACAGAATGCTTAAAGAGGACAGCATAAAAAATAAATTATAAAACGGAAATTTTGAACAATGGAATAATGCTAACTTACACACACTCTAAGGTCCTAATAACATGGGCATATGAAAGCCACTTATAATGCTATCTATAATCATATAAGATAATTCAGATTCTGCAGGGTTCTGTATGTAAATAGATAATTTTGCAGGGTTAACATCTCTTTAATATTATAATAATGCTGAATACTTTACCGCAAAATCTCTCTGTTTAAGATAAGGCTTATTGTCATCACTGTGCCATCCAATAGATGCTCCTTTACACCAACTGCATCCCAAACAACTATCAGCAATCAGAGCTTGGAAGATTATACAAGCTCATATTTATCTATTAATCTCAATTAAGCTAATATCAAGGTTGTAAATAGTAGATTGTGGTACATAGCTTTTGGAGTGTCTCATAGCGGAAAGCGGATAGCGGACGCCATAGCAGCACTACAAACCCATAGTGGTTTCACAAAAACTACTTTATATGTTTATATTCCTTATAGAAAATATATATGATTTTCAAGAAAAAAAACAACTAGCCATTACCTTTTTCTAGCAATGCAAGTCTATACATATTTTATGTCATTATTTAGAAGACTAACTTCCAAGTATTACGATTTAGCAAACCAAAAAGACAAAAAAAAAATGAAAAATCTAGTCTATTAACAGATTTTTGATCATTTATTTACCTTCAAAACCCTATCTAATAAGAGATTTTAACCCATTTGCAATTTTCAAACTTTTGGGCCTATAGCACCCGCTTTGACCCCGCTTCATAGAACCCACTTTAGCAGGCCCAATGCCTCTAAAGCGGTCGCTACTAACCCACTCCACTAAATCCCGCTTTTAATGTTATAGTAGCGGTAACATAGTAATTTTGCTATAGCAGCCACTATAGCGGACATAAATACTACCGCTAATTAGAACACTGGCCAATATAAAAACAAAATAGTGTGAATGCACCTCCTAAATGGTCAATAGATTAGATAAGAGTATGCAACAGGTGTACTTGAACGTTGAACCAAATGCAAAGCAATCAAATAGAAGCAAACCACTTCCTATCATTCCAAATGATAAATAGATACACCATAATGTATTATTATGTGTGAAAACATTCATCTAATGAAAAATAACTAAAACTACTCAATATTGCAAAAAAAATAATCATAAATTAAAGGAAAGAAGAGAAACTTATAAGTTCATTCCTCTAATTAGTGCTAATATTGTTTAGAGATCAAAGATTAGGAGAGGGCACCATCCTATCAAGGACAAATTACAATTTTGTACTATAAAACAAAAGGCAATTTGTAAAATAAGCCCTCAACCTTTTTAAATCACCGAAATTGATCCCCAACCTTCTTTTTTTTTTTTGTTTTACAATTAGGTTTTGATTTTATATTATAAAACAAAGGTGAATTGCAAAATAGGCCTTCAACCTTTTCTTAATCTTCCACATTGGTCCTAACCATTAATTTCATTTAAAGTTGCCGGCTTACAATTTGGTTGTTAGCCACTAATGCTAGTCAGAATCTTAGTCCTCCCAACAAATTCATCGGTGTCGCATAAGCAACGGTCATGTGGACAAGGCCTTTTACCTATTTTATCCAAAAGATTAGTCTAAGCAAACAGTCTAGCAATAGTCTTAGAAATCAAATTAACCAATGTTAAGCGTACTAACCAGAGAGGTAACTAAAAGAGACAACAAACAAGAATTTATGCCATTAAATGGCGAATGTGGGAATTGAACAAATGACCTCTTGGAAATCAAAGGGCTTAGGATGGATCTTCATACCATGTAACCAAAAGATCATTCTAAAATTCTAAATGGAGAAGTTCTTAAGCATCGAAGAAATTAGAGTGCAATAAGGCAGATATTAGGGATCTAATAGTACTAAATTAGGGATCTAATAGTACTAAATTTGAACGGTTAGGGATCAAAACATGAAATATCAATCTATTACTATATACTAAAGCCGGTAGAGCAACCTCTAAATCCTGACACAAACTAAAATTGGACGAAAATACCTTAAGTGAATTCTGAAAATTACATAATAAAATTTAACAATTTGTTGTTTTTAATAGGGGTTTTTTGGTATTTTCAGTCGTAAAGGGAATTCCACCTGTTTCAAATTATGCCTGCTCTATCTCTCTCTCTCTCACACACACACAAAAATACTAAATAATAAAATTTAACAATTTGTTGTTTCTAATAGTGATTTTTTAGTATTTTCAGCCGTAAAAGGAATTCCACCTGTTTCCAATTATACCTGCTCTCCTCTCTCTCTCTCTCTCTCTCTCTCTCTCATATATTTCTTGGTGTGCCCCCACTCTCTCTCTCTCTCTCTCTCTCTCTCTCTCTCTCTCTCTCTCTCATATGCCCTCTATTTCTTTGTGCCCCCATCTCTCTCTTTTCTCTTTCCCTCTCTCTCTCATTGAGAGATGTTCCCTCTGTTTTAGTTTTTCGACCGATTGGTTTCAAGAAAAACTAGTTTATTTGTCAAAACTTTTTCCAAATTTCATGAAAAATCAATGTTTTTGTTTTGCTGATTTTTTTTAGAAAAACGAAAACACTACTTTTCCATAAAATTTGGAAAAAAACTTTCCAAAAAAGTTAGTTTTCCCTTAAACCAAACATACGGAAAACTGAAAAAAAGTTTTTCATGAAAAACTTTTTTGTTGGAAAGATTTTTTTTTTAATGTACTAAGGAACCAAGAAGGTCCCTTATTAAGCATAACTCATCATTATATGAAGTTAACATTTTATCATGGAAGGGCTAGTTTATTCCAATAGATTGTTAAGTCACCAATTTTGTTTTTAGCATTTTTTAGTAATAGTCACCAATTTTGTTTTTTGTTTATTACAATAGATTGTAACACGTAGGAGCTTTATGTATTTCATTTTCTGCAATAGTCTGTTGCTTTCTCAATGAAGATGAATTTTGGCTCAAATCAAGGCATGGGATTTTCAATAGAGCTGGAGAAATTACACGTTAATTTCTTAAATATGTGATGGTTTGTTGATCTGATATATGGTTTTCTTGCTCCCCACAAATTGCAGGATGGGAGCGAGGAAAAGTAGATTTGAGGTGATAATTTATTTGAGTTGTTTAGGCTGGCTTTGCACTTTCATGTAGTGTCACAAGTATTATTTCCTATATGACTCTAAAAATTAACTAAGCGCAATAAAAAACTTATAAAACCTATCCAATGCACCCGCTACGAAGTGTGGGTACATTGCTAGTTAGGACTAACACACGAAGTAGGGAAGGGCTAGGGTTTATGGAACTAACTAAAGTAGTGAACGACGAAGAAGGCGAAGTTGCAGGCAAAGAGGGATTCAATGGTGTTGGAACATGTATGAAGTTTTAGAAAAGTTATAAATATTTTTTCCTTGTAGTGTTTATGAACTTTGGTCTAAATTTTTCTTTTTGTTAAAAAACGCAAAAATATCTGTTCACGATAGTAGAATTGGAATAACATAAAAATTTCCTAGCAAGTTTTGTTAATTTATCTTTCTAAGGAGATCTACATTCGGAGATTAGTCATGGAAGAAAATATTGATTCTATTTCCCATTTTTCATGAACCAAACAAGAGGAATGGGAGTGATCCATTTCGACTCCCATTCCAATTGTGATGCAGATGTTTTAGGGTACTTGGCCATTCCAATTCCCATTTCTTTTCCATTCTTAAACTAAACGAGCCTTATAGAACATGTTTGGATGTCGGAGTAAGATATTCAATGATAACTTATTCAGTATAAAGATTTACTCATGTGATTAGAAACTAGGAGTTCGATTTTTGCTTCTTGAAAGCCCTGTTTGGATGTCGGAATAGGTTATCCAAGGATAACCTATTCAATATGAAAATATTTTAGTATGATAGCTAGTGACAAGTCTTGATATCTATAATTTGATAGGATAGCATATTTCACCTACAAGATGATTTATTTTATCCGAGAAAATGACTTAAAAGCCAAATATAGTATCGAGTTTTAGACATTTGGTCACTCTTCCCGTCTACCAAATGTTCAAGCTTCTCAAGTAAATTATGTGGATATACCGAACAAATACTCGTACATCCAAACAAGACCGAAAGGTCTTGGCGTCACCTACGAGACGATAATAATAATAAAAAAAAAAAAGAAAAAAAAAAGGGTAGAATGCCAAATATGGTATCCATTCTAGACATTTTATCACACACTTTATCTGAGAAACACTACATGTCTTTCGCTTATTGAGCAAATCAAAGAGATATCCTGAATAAGATATATTTATGCATCCAAACAAGCCCTAAGGGCGGTGGGGAAGGATTAGGGTTAGGGTTAGGGTTAGGGTTACGGGGAACCTGATGAGGGCGGTGAACTCGACGAAGAGGGCGAAGTCGCAGGCGAAGAGGGACTCGACGGTGTCGCGGATGCGGTCGCGGACGGGGAGGAAGGGGAGGAGGAGGTGGGCGCAGTCGGTGGCGACCAGGTGGAGGAGGGTGGTAGACAGCACGCCCGGCCGGTACCCCACGGCCTCGCAGCTCCGGTGGACGAACTCCAGCTCCTGCCGCGCTCCCCCAACCCAACCATTCAGCAAGAAATCAAGAATTTAGTCAAAAAGAAGAAAAACGAGAGAGAGAGAGAGAGAGAGAGAGAGAGAGAGAGAGAGAAAGCGCGAACCTTGCAGAGGTCGAGGGATACGAAGCCGCGGAGGATGTGACGGCCGCGATGCTCCGCCGCCGCTGCCATGGCAGTCCCCACCTGGAGCTCGTCTCGTGTCGCGTGTACGGGAGACGAGGAGGAATTTTTTTAAAAAATAATCTTAAAATTTTTTATAATGGTAAAAATAGGCTTGTGAAAAAGAAATTTACAAAAATAATCTTCTGCGGCGAATGATTTGCCGCTTTTAAAAGTGGCAAATCATTCACCACATTCAAAAGGTTACAGAAAATATTAAAGCCTATTAAAGCAGCAAATGATTCACCGCTTTTAAAAACGGTGAACCATTTGCCGCTTTTAAAAGAGGTAAACGATTCACCGCTTTTAAAAGCGGTGAATAGTTCACCGCTTTTAAACCACTTATACCCTAGCTCCCGCACTTCTTCTTCTCTTCTTCTTCTTTCTTCTTCTTCCCGCATTTTTCTCCCCGCACAGTGCCCCGCACAGTAACCCTCTCTCTCTCTCCCGCACAGTGATCCTCTCTTCTCCCCGCAGCTCTCTCTCTCTCTCTCTCTCTCTCTCTCTCTCTCTTACGCACACTGCCACGCACACACACATTCTCTCTCTCTCTCTCTCACGCGCACTCTTCTCTCTCACTCTCACTCTCACGCACTGTGCACAGTGCACAATGCACAGTGCACAGTGCACAGTGCACAATCCTCATTTTTCCTACAGTGAGCTCGAGCTCTCTCCTTCTACTTCTTACTTGAGGTACATTTTTCCCTCTATATTTTTTTTCGTAGTTTAATTTATTTTATTTAGAGTTTAAAAAATTAATTAACTTTATTATTTGTTAGAGAATTAATTAGATGGCATTCCAATGAATTAGTAAGTAGAAAATTAGTATGTTAATTAGTAAGTAGAAAATCACTAATCGATAGTAAAAAAAATTAGTAAGTAGAAAATCACTAATTAATTAGAGAATTAGTAAGTTACTTTAGTATGTTAATTAAATGTAGTATAATTAGATGCATTATATAATTAGTGAGTCACTTTAGTGAGTTATTTTAGTATGTTACTTTAATATATTACTTGAAATTAGCGAGTTAGTTTAGTATAATTAGTGAGTTACTTTAGTGATGCAGATTAAAATAAAAATTAAATAGAAAATTATTATATAATTAGATGTATTATTTAATATCTAATTGCGATATTAAATTTTTTTTAGTATTTATTTTTTTGAATATTATTTTTTTGTTGAAATTAGGATGGCTCAAAATATAGCTATTAGTGTTAACTGGGATGGACAACTTGTTATGCAAGATTATAATCCACAGTATATTGGAGGTAGTAAGAAATTAAGTGGCATTCCAATGAATATTACATTTAGGGATTTTGAGAGAAAAATGTATAGAATTACCAATATAAGAAGAGATGAGTGGCTTCTAATTATTAAATTTCGATATCCAATGGGAGGAAATCAATATGATGTGATCGAAATTACGGATGATGACTCATTGTGTGGTATGATGGCATTATCAAGAAATTGTTCATGCTTGATAATCTACATTGAGAAGCAGATGGTTGCATCTCACGGCTATTATTCAAGAATGTTAAATAGTGAATTAGACGTAGATGTAATATCTCCTATGGCTGAAAGAGAACCATTTCATGATGACATCGGAGGTGGAGCAAATATATCTTGGTTAGTATTACAAATTGTGGCTTTATATAATTTTTTAGTTAAAATAGTTTAAATTGATTAATTATTCAATTGCAGAGAGTACAGAGTTGTCCGTCCTCCGTCTCTCCCACGTAGTAGTGATCGTGCCACGACATCCAGATCGCTCGCTCCACTTGGTGGACAACAAAACGATACATACGAATATGGGTTAGCATACATTATAATTATTTTTATTATATAACTTTTGTAGCGAGAGATTAATAATGAAAAATATATGCAGAAATCCGTCTTCTCACAATATGCATGACTTGGGATCCTATCCGTTGGGAGATGTACATGACTTTGGATCCTATCATGCCGTAACCTAGTTTGAGGGGATACAAAATCAGACTCAAGCGGAGGTGCACCAAGTGGAGCAAGCGGAGGTGCAACAAGAAATTTTTGAAGAACAACATAATACTGATCATGAGGATGATGTGCATCCGGGGGTGGCGGAAGTTCACTACAGTGATGCGGATCATGACGGCGGACTGGGGTTCCTTTCAGATATCATATACGCTGATGTCGCTGATCCAACCGCAAATAATGAATATGTAGATGATCTAGATGAAGGTGTCGAGTTCATAGATCATCCAGAGCAGTTTGTAGATGATGCCGAATGGATGGATCAGTATGAAATCGATCACACAGAATTCGCTCGTGCTCAAATTGAAGAGTCCCCTCCTACTATTGATGGATCATGGGTTGGGCGTGTGTTCAGTGACAAATCAAGTTTATTGCATACTCTTGAGGAATTGCACATTTCTCACAACGTGCAAATGAAAGTGTTAAAGTCGACCACAAAAGCTTATACAGTGAGATGCATGGTTGACTCGTGTCCTTGGAGATTGCATGCTTCGATACCAAAGGATGTGAATTATTTTAGAATCAAAACATATGCCCGGCAGCATACTTGTTTACTTCCGGTGCAGAACACTGTCCATAGAAATTGTACATCATCTCTTATATGTACACACATTTTTCCATCATTGAAAGTCAAACTTTCTTTGACGCCGGCGGAAATACAAGTAAAAATGCGTTCTGAATTGCATGTGACGATTCCATATTCGAAGGCGTGGCAGGCCAGAAATAAAGCATTACAGATCATTTACGGTGGTTGGGAGGAATCATACACCGATGTTGGTCGGTTTTTATCCGCGTTGCAGCGCGCGAACCCGGGGAATAAATGGCGGCTCGATAACAGGCCCCGGCCAGATGGGGTTAGGCAGTTTGGACGCTTATTTTGGGCGTTTGGGCCGTCAATTACCGGGTTCTCTTCTTGCTTACCATTGTTGAGTATCGATGGAACTCATATGTATGGAAAGTATCAGGGGCATGCATTGATTGCAACGGCTGTAGATGCCAACAATGGATTATACCCGTTGGCTTTTGCTATTTGTGAGGGAGAGAACGCGGCTAGTTGGCGTTGGTTTTTACGTCATTTAAAGTTTTTTGTGACAGGTGATCGATCGATTTGTCTGATTTCAGACCGCTTCCCTGGGCTAAAAGAGATTGTTCTTGAGGAGTTTTCGAGAGCCGACGGTCATACTCACCGTTGGTGCCTCCGCCATTTGAAAGCTAATATGAAAAAAGCGGGATTTAAAAATGAAAACTTACTCAATAAATTTTATACGGGTATAGGATGTGCTGCAACCGCAAGAGAATATTATGAGCAAAAGGACCAATTAAAAGAGATGAATCCGGAGGCTTGGCAGTGGGTGCACGAACTTTAAGGAGAAAGGGAATATTGGGCGAATGCATTCGATGGAGGACGGCGTTTTGGGGTAATGACGACCAATCGATCAGAGATTTTAAATGGAGTACTTAAAGATGCACGTGGTTTGCCTATCACGGCATTTGTGGCAGCTACATTTTTTAAGGTGAACAGTTATTTTCTGAAGCGTCGTGAGAAGGGTGAGACATACTCTACAATATTGGCACCAAAACAAGAAGCCCTAGTTAGACAAAATATGACACTCGCTAGAGGACATGTTGTAACTCGGTACGGCCCAATGGAATTTCAAGTTAGTACTGGAGATCAAATGTATGAGGTAATTCTTAATGGGTTAAGCTCAACATGTTCGTGCCGACAATTTGAATTAACTAAATTGCCATGCTCACATCTTTTAGCCGTTTGCAGTAATGGTCATATGAACATTGACTACTATACTTTATGTTCTGAATGGTATACATGTGACTATTACCGTAATGCTTATACCCCACAATTCCACCCTGTTCCTGACAAAAGGAGCTGGCCACGACCTCAAGGACCACCGTTGGCGCCCCCACCTATAAGAAGGAAGAAAGGCCGTCCCAAATCCACACGTATTCGAAATGCCATGGACGATAGAGAGGGGATGCGAAGGACTAAATGCTCTATTTGTAAACAACAGGGACATTATAGGAGTACTTGTCCCAATAATCAAGATAGAAGAACTGAAAGTCGTAGACGTAGAGGTATTAGGTTGTTTGCTTATGGTTGTCTACTTATAAATTTAAAAATTCTCAAATTATATTACCACATTCTAATGAAAGGCTAATAGTTTGTATACTTTGTTTGCAGATGGACCATCGCGAGGAGATCGGGCCAGTTGATCCTTCAGTTCTATCAGACCAGGCGAGTCACCGTTCGAGCTATGTACGAGCCGAGGTCAGTTCATTTATAAACTACATACTATATATTTTTATGAAATGTAAATCTAATATATTTACTGTGTGTGTAGGGGTACGCACCAGTTCAGTGGCGGGAGCATGGCCGTAAACTGAACTCGTGGACGGTGGAGCATCCGGGGGTGGTGGACCTACTACGACAGGCTGGTTTTTACTATGTCTCTCGCCTCAGACGAATTTAGCTAGATCAGGCTCTGTTAGAGGCATTGACGGAGCGATGGAGACGCGAGACGGAGACATTCCATTTACGCCACGGCGAGATGACAGTGACGCTGCGCGACGTGGCCATTCTAGCTGGACTACGAGTTTCTGGCGAGCCTGTGACGGGACGAGCATTTGGCGACTGGCCGTATTTATGTCATACACTTCTAGGGATGCAGCCAGATAGTGTCGTCGCAGGTCAGATCAAACTAGACTGGTTATTTCAGCAGTTTCATCATGTCCCCCTAGATGCTCCGCCAGCCATGGTTGCAGCTGCTGCACGCGCATATATATTATTTCAGATTGGATGCAGCTTATTCCCAAACACCACTGGACATCGGGTACATCTCAAGTGGCTACCGCTACTTGAGAATTTTGTAGTATGTGGCGGGCTAGCTTGGGGCGCAACTAGTTTGGCCCATCTATATCGTGCATTGGGGAATGCATCGATGAGGGGGAGGGCCGAGTGTTGTGCATTCGGTACATTATTACAGGTAAAATCACTACTTTTCGCATTAGAAATATAATAATCTTAATTTTTTTACCAATATTTTAATTATCTATTTTTTCTTAATAGATTTGGGCGTGGGACCATATACATATCGGCCGTCCCGACAGAGTTGGGGCTCCGCCAGATCTTGATGATTGTCCGCTCGGATGTCGGTACGTTAAATATTTATATATGTCTCGATGATTAATACAATATTTTGCATCATTGATTTTAGGTATTGTGATATAATGTCTTATCTTTTTTTTCTTTTTTTGCAGATGGAATACGAGTTTACGTTTTCGAGGAAATGTCAGAGCGACCGATATTGAGTTTTATCGGGACGAGCTTGATCAGCAGCGGGAGTCTCAAGTACGTAAAATTTTTGTAAGTTACATACATATAGATTAATTTTAAATTTTATATTAATTAAAATTTATTAATTTTCGCAGGTTACTTGGACTCCTTATACTGAGGAGATTTTTCATGATCTTTCACATTTTTATCTTGAGGACTCCACAGTATGGCGTGCCAGGATTTGCTTGATATGCTTCCACATAGTGGAGTTACATCTACCTGATCGAGTTTTCCGCCAGTTTGGATTAGTTCAGCATATACCAGAGCCTGTGGAGGCTATACGGCGGATTTTATCGTAGGGTAGATCGGGAGAGGACTAGGCAACATTTCAAGCTTCTTATATTCTCCGATGGACTGATCGTCTAGATCATATTGCGGAGTAGAGTGCCTTCGTCGATCCAGATCCAGCACTTGCCACCTCCTTGTATATGCAATAGTACGTACTGGGATATCACAAGGAGGTGGATTTCTCATTCCGTACAGCGACCTCCACTCACTTTTTTGCCGCAGGGGCATATCGAGCGAACTTTGGTAAGATCATTTAATAATTTTTTCCTTATATATTAGTAGTGGTTTATATAAAGTTCATTTATATAAATATGTGTTATTTTACAGGTGGATACTCTGCACCGTACTGTCAGGAGTCTAGGACATTTGATGGATGATCCTCCAGAGCCGTCTGGATTGATGGACGCTCTAGGATATATACGGATGGACATCGAGAATGTCTTAGAGAGACTCCCCACATTAGCTGCTTCTGTACAGCATCCAGAGCCACCTCCGGATGATATTCCCTCCACGTCCACGCCTGCATACTATTTTCCATCCGCATCCGTTCTGATTCTTCATTCCGACGTTCCCTCGACATCAGACGTCCTTCATTTCGATTTTCCTTCATATGACATCCCATCTACATCTGAGGTACATCAGGTTGATACTTTAGTTGCGCCGATCCCTCCATCGGATGTTCCATCCACATCAGATGTGAGTCCAGTTGGTGTTACATATCGACGGAGGCGACGGCGCCACGATCATATTACTACTGAGCCTGTACCTGAGACGCAAGAGGGGACGCAGTCATCAGTGCTTGACACGCAGAGGACGGATGTACTTGTCGAGGGCATCTCCATCGAGCATATTGATGAGATACATGGCATTGAGCATGTACAGCCTGAGATGGAGGATGATGATGATGTACCTATTCGAGCACTGGGTCGGCGGCGCGGACGCGGACGCGAAGGTAGAGGCGGACGAAAACGTGGACGGTCGCGAGGGCGTGGAGAGTAGTTGATTTTGTTAGGACATCTTGGTATTTTCATATTTCTTTTATTTGTTGCATATATAATTTTTACATTATTATATTCATTCTTTTATAATTCGGACATTTACATTTGATGCTGAGAACATTCAGAACATTCATTCTTTTTTTTTTTTTAGTTGTGATGTGATTAATATTTTTGTTGTTGTGGTGTGATGTTGTGATGTTGTGATGTTGTGATGTTGTGGTGTGATGTTGTGATGTTGTGATGTTGATATATTCCTTGTTGTGATGTTGTGATTGAATTGTATGGATGTCAAATATTGTGATTGAATTATTTGGATGTCAAATGTTGTGATTGAATTGTATGAATATCAAATGTTGTGATTTTGAAAAATGTTGTAATTGAAATGTATGGAAATTATATTAATGGTTTTTTTTTTATGTGAAGTGTGTGTGCTGTGTAAAAAAGCATGAAAGCGGCAAATCATTTACCTCTTTTAAAAGAGGCAAATGGTTTACCTCCTTTAAAAGCGGTAAACCATTCACCTCTTTTAAAAGAGGCAAATGGTTTACCGCTTTTAAAAGAGGTGAACTATTTGCCGCTTTTAAAAGCGGTAAACCATTTGCCTCTTTTAAAAGAGGTGAATGATTTGCCGCTTTTACGGGACTACGACAAATTTTGTGAAAGCGGTGAACCATTTACCGCTTTTCAAGAAAGCGGCAAATGGTTCACCGCATTTGGGTCCCCTGACTCCCGGAGGCCTATTTTTGCAAATAAATTTTTTAGGAGACTATTTTTGTAATTAAAAATGTTAGGGTGGTTACTTTTGTAAATAGTCCGACGAGGAGGGAAGATGGCAACCGCCCTCGCACCGCCGATGAAAATGGAATCAGTAAGTGCCGTCTCACGGAAACGAGCCAAAACTCGCTGATACGGTACTGATACCATTTTTCGATGCGTGCTGGTCGGCTACAGAATTTTTTTTTTTTTTTTTTTTTTAGCAGTAAAATATTATAATTAGTTATTATATATTTTTATTAAAATTTTTAAATTTTATTAAAAAAATAATATTATAATAATTTATTATATATTTTTATTAAAATTTTTTAATTTATTAAAAAAGATACTAGATAATTAAAAAAAAAAATTGTCGTGCCGAGCCCGAGCAAGTTTAGTTTAATTCATATTTAACTTGAAATTAATTTTGAATCTAAATTAAGACTTAATTTTGACTTGATATTGAATAATGAATAATGAATAATGATATAAGGAGTATATTAGTAAATTTTTACAATAATATTCTTAATTTTATAATAATAAATTTATAAAAAAAAACTTTCTTAGCTTTCATTAAAAATAAATTTAATTAAAGAATGTAAATTTGAATTCATAACAATTTTTTTTTGAATAATGAAAAATAAATAATGTAAAAGGTATATTAGTTAATTTTCACAATAATATTTACAATAATAAATTTATAAAAAAAAACTTTAGTTTAGTCGATGAAACTTAAATTTGAATTCAAAAATAATTTAAATTTAAGTACATAATTTGAATATAAAATTTTATTTTATAATATAAATTTGAATCCGAATTTAAATAGAAAAATAAAAAATAAATTATAAACTCATATTTTTAATTTAACCTAAATAAATATGAATTCAAAAATAATTTAATATAAAGTGATTTAAAATTTTGTTATATTTTAAATTTTTAAATCCAAAATCTATGGAGTTTTCTAAATTATATTCTTGATTTTATAAAATAGTAAAATTTAATTAACTTAATGAGAATTACCAAGTACAAATTTTATTTAATTTTTTAATAATAAATTATAAAAACAAAATTATTTTTCAGAAATTTACTAAATATAAATAGAAATATTATAAAAAATAAAATGGTGAAAATTAAACTGTAATGGAGAAATCTAATTAATAGAGAAACCTTAACGGGGGCAACGGCGGCGGCGCGTTTGGAGAAATGAAAACGGCGAAACGGAAGGGGCAAAACAGAAGCAAAAGGGGCACGCAGGGAGAAGGGATGGTGCGGAGTGAAAGCTGCGCACTTCAAGAAACGACAGTTCTGAGCATATGTCGTGTATTTGGAGAGGGAGGACACTTCCAAGGGTCTCGGGCCAAAGAAACCAAAGGATCAAGGGAACTCACCTCGCCGGAGTTGGAGAAGAAGGATGAAGTCGGTTTCCTTTCCCGACTTCGCGCAGCCTCCCAGCAGCCTCAGCCTTGATCTCCAGACACAGGAGAAACCTCCAGAGACCTCAGGAAGAAGCTAGAGGGTTTTGGGAGAAACCTTTACTCCTCTTCTCTCTCTCTCTCGGTTTTTGAAACAAAAGGAATGGTGGGGGTGACTCCGAGCTAAAGGGAGGGAGGCGTTTTGCTTCTTCAACGCACCCAAGACTTAAAAGCTTCCAAAAACGGATCTGTAACCCCCCCCGGGCAGCCCAAAGGTCCCAAGCCAATTCCAAAAAAAAATCTTTTGCTACAATATGCTATTTGGTCCTTTTATCTTATGCTTCCAACACCCTAGTCCATTGCTGTAGATCACATATACTGTAAGGACCTCCAACAATAAGCCTTAAATAATTTGATCCACGAAACATCTAAGTTTTCGTAAAAATACGCAATTTTTCGACATTTTTTACGTATTTCGAGACGAATGGGTCGTCGAAATGGAAAACAAACTTCGCCACGACGTCCGGCTCGTCGAGACCTACCAAATAGTGCCCTTGCTTGTTTAATTTGGTGCTCGAATAAAATCTCGGGCCATAATATATTGTAGGCTATACTGTAATGCACGTATTTCGATGCACCCGAATCGCCAAACGCGAATTCCGTCAGTGCCATTGCGCGCTTAGAATGTCGAAATTAGCAAGGATTGACTACTCATACTGCTATGTTCAAGTTTCAGATAGTGAATCGGCCGACGACCGATCGAGAGGGGACCGAATTCAAAGGTTACTATTCACAACTTAAGTTGTGGGCCCCGCAACTTCTTCGCTGATTTGCGGAAGATCCGACCGTCAAATCGAAAATATATGAATATCAATCTTTCTTGTTTCGACGAGACGGTCGCACTAGTGATCTCAGATTTTCGAGATCAGACCCCGATCAAAAATCGATATTTTCGGGCCATAATTGCACTACTAATAATCTATTTTTACCATTTAAATAATCCATAAAATTATTTAAATTTAGATTTTGGATTTTCAAAAATCATGGTTACTACAAAAGCCATTCTCAATCATGCAAGAATCAAATTTTTCATGCCACTATCCGGGTGCCTGTTTTAAGCCATAAAGGGATTTATTTAGCTTGCACACTTTATTTTCTTGTCCAGGCTCTATGAAACCCTCAGGTTGGTCCATATAAATTTCCTCATCTAGATCACCATTCAGAAAGACGGTTTTTACATCCATCTGATGAATATGTAAATCATTTATTGCTGCAATAGCAATGAGAACTCTGATGGATGTCACTCTAGTAACCGGAGAAAATGTATCAAAGAAGTCTAGATCTTCTTTTTGTTTATAACCTTTTGCGACAAGTCTCGCTTTATACTTGTCTACACTCCCATCCGGTTTCAATTTCTTTCTGAGGATCCATTTACAACCAATTGTTGTATAGCCTGGAGGTAAATCCACTAATTTTCAAGTTTTATTAGAAATTAGAGATTTTATCTTATCAGTTATAGCCTCTTTCCAAAAAATAGCGTCATTTGAAGATAAAACTTCTTGTAAAGAAAATGAGTTTTCTTCAATATTAAGAATAACATAATCAGGGCCAAAATCTTTTTTCTATTCTATTTTCTAGGTTCAAAAACATATTATTCTTGGTTTTGCGAAAGAGAATTTGAAGAGTTTGGTTTGTTCGAAATACTTTTAAATTCTTGGTCCCCACTATTTTTCGATTTTAAAGGAAACTTATCTTCATGAAAAATAGCATCTCCTGATTCAAAAATCATATTGTATTCAATGTCTAAAAATCTATAGGCTGAACTGTTCAAGGCATATCCAAGAAATATACAAGTGGCAGCTCTAACACCCAATTTGGATCTTTTAGGGTCTGATAGCCTCACATAAGCTAGGCAACCCCACACTTTAGGATATCCCAAATTTGGCTTATATCCTTTCCACAACTCAAAAGGTGTCATTTTAGACTTCTTATGTGGCACGCGATTCAAGACATAACTTGCAGTTAAAATAGCTTCACCCCAAAGATTTAAGGGTACACCAGTATCAACTATCATAGCATTTGGTAGCTCAATAAGTGTTCTATTTTTTCTCTCAGCCACTCCATTAGAAGCAGGCGAATATGGAGCTGTAGTCTCATGGATAATTCCTAAAGACTGAACAAAAGAATTGAATCCCGTAGATTCATACTCACGATCTCGATCACTTCTAATTCTTTTAATCTTTTTACCGAATTGATTTTCTACTTCATAAAGGAAATCTTTAAATCTGTCAAAAGCATCACTTTTATTTTTCAGTAAATATACATAAGTATATTTAGAAAAATCATCTATAAAAGTAATAAAATATCTATTTCCTCCACGAGTTAGAGTACCTTCAAATTCACAAATATTACTGTGAATTAACTCAAGTAATTCGGTACTTCGATCAACACTCTTATGAGGTCGTTTAGTGATTTTTGACTTACTACATGTTTCACATTTGTCAAAATCACTACTCAGTCTGGAAATTAATCCTAAACTACTCATCAAGTTAACATATCTGCTATTAATATGACACAAACGAGTATGCCAAAAATTCACAGAAGAAAGCATATAACTAGAAGTAGATGATGCTTTATTCTCAATGTTTAATTTAAACATTCCATCGCATGCATAACCTTTACCCACAAACTTTCCATTCTTGGAAATAACATACTGATCAGACTCAATGGTCTGTTTAAAGCCAGCTTTATTAAGAAAAAAACTTGACATCAAGTTCTTCCTAATGAAAGGTGTATACAACACATCTTTTAAGATGAGCACATTTCCAGAAGAAAATTTTAACTCAACCTCACCACTCCCTAAAACTTCAGAAGTATGTGAATCACCAAGCATGATACTTCTTGATTGTTCATAGGGAGTATAAACTTTAAACCAAGTCTTATCATGACAGACATGCCTATTGGCACCAGAGTCTGCCCACCATCCTTCAGTATTTTTCAACCAGGCATATGTCTGTAATTATTGCCACAAGTGGTTCCTCGGTAACGTTAGCTTGAGGTAAAGCTTTACGTTTTCGAAATTTGCAAATTCGAGCAATATGCCCACTTTTGCCACAAACATAGCAAACTATGAAATTTTTCTCTTGAAAATGTGGTCCTTGGTTATTTGAAGTTTTCTTAAATTGAGGTCTACCACTATTCTTTCCAATTTTCTTCTTAGGCTTCAAATATGTATTTGTAGAATGATTGTTATCAGGTAAAGAATGAGATGATACTAAGTTTACCTTAGTGTCGCTAGCATCATTTTCTTTTGCTTCAAGTGCATCTTGACCTCTTGCCTCCTCTTCCACGCGAATGCGTGCAATTAATGTCTCGAGAGACATCTCCTTTTGTTTATGTCGAAGGGTCTTTTGGAATTCCCTCCATGATGGTGGTAACTTGTCGATGATCCCTAGCACGATCAAGTTGTCTCCGAACTTAACTCCTTCAGATTGAACTTCATGGGCGATCATCTGAAAATCTTGCACTTGTTCCACCATGGATTTTCCTTCGACCATTTGATAGCGAAAGAAGCGACTAGTAGCATACTTCTTTGCACCAGCTTGTTCTGTATCATACTTAAGCTGCAATGCCTTCCAAATCTTCTTTGCAGATGAATAAGTATTTTCATAATAATCATAAAACTGGTCTGAAAGGCAGTTAAGAAGATAATACCGACAGTTATACTCATCCTTCTCGTATTTTTCAGTTTTTTCGTAGTGTTCGTAAAGATCATCCTCCGTCATATTGTCGGTGTTAGTCTTCTTTGAATTTTTCTCCGTAAGGACATATGCCACTTTAAGTAGATTGAGGTAAAATAGCACTTTTCCTTTCCACCTCTTGAAGTGGGTTCCTTTGAAACGGAAGGGCTTATTAAGATCCCCGGTAGTATCGTTGGACTTTTCATGTGTAGTCTCCATCTTTTGAATCTCCTTAAAAATGTTGGTGTAAATACACAAAATAGAGCTTAGACTACAATAAAATATATGAAAAGTATCAACGAGTTGATCAAGTCGAGGCACGGATATCTCGCTCTCTTTAAGGAGATTCAAGCCCTCTGCGGTAGGCAAAGCCTTCGAACCGATGCAGCAGAACACTAACTTGTCCCCTCCAGGATACAACGGCTCGACCCTCGTCGCGTGGCTTCACCAACTCTGCACAAGTAAATGAGCCCAAAGCTCCACTAAAAAGAACACCCTTTCTTTGACTTCTTTCCCTCTCAAGTATAATAGTTATTTAAGTCTTTTTGTTGGTTGCTCTCAAGAGAGTAGAAAAGCTCTCTTATATAGGCACCAAGACTATAGGTTATAATACATTAAAACCAACTTATTAAATAGGCTATAAGAATTAGAAAGTTATACTTTATTTCTCTTTGTAATTTCAATCTCATGAAAGGTTATGGGAATGAATGCAATAGAAAGGAGTTGTAACTCTATATGTATAGGTTAACAAAGAAGTTAATATCTTATTTAATAAAATGTAACAACAGTTGTCGTCTGGCTTAGAATTCGTTCGGTACTTTCCGGTTCCGATACCAAATATTGGAAACGTGAAAAGCTCTGATACCAATTGTTGGAAGCGTAAAAAATCTCTGATACTAATTATTGGAACCAGTATTCACACTATACCAATTATATATTTCAGGATCTAAAATTCTAAAATAAAATAATATGAAGAAGAAACATTAGAAAATAACTAATATTTTATCAATAAGAAATATTTAATTACACAACCTTACGTGGCCATGTCTACTGTAGCCTCTTCATCTAATTACCACGCCTAACTATACATAACTATCAAATCATAATAGATCACAAATCTAATTTTTACTTTGGATAAATACAAATAAATTTTTAAATATAATTTGGATAAACACCATCTCTAACTAAATTTTAGATTAAGTTTGGATTACTATTTCCAACATGATTTGCATGATAGTTTGTCTTATGCCGACTCAGCACGAGAAATATGGGTTGATCTCGAGGAGCAGTTTTCACAAGGCAATGCACCTCGTGTCCATAAACTTAAGCGAGATCTTTCTCTTCTTAATCAAGGTAATATTTCTGTTGATGCTTATTTCACTAAGCTAAAACCTTTGTGGGATGAATTACAACAATATATGATGGTTCCAAATTATTCTTGTGGCGCAGCAAAAGCATTTGGAGCCACTTGTGAAATAGAGAAGGTTCACCAATTTTTATTAGGTTTGAATGATAGCTTCAATATTATTCTCTTCCAAATCTTAAGTACTGAACCTCTTAGTTTATTCCATTGTAACTAAAGAAGAGAAACGATAGGTTGTTGCTTCTCCACGGCTACCTATTGTAGAAGCAACTGCCTTAGTTGCCAAGGTGAGCAATATTAATATTCAAACAAATCAAACCAAGTCACATGAATGATGTGATCACTGCATGAAATCCGGCCATAGCAAAGAATGCTATTTTGAGATCATTGGTTATCCACCAAACTGGCGAACACACAACGTGAAAGAGCTACAATCGATCAAAAATATTCTTGGCACCACGTGGTTCTTTCGCAATAGCAACCATTAAAGAAACACAAGAAGTTACACGACAACCATCGGCAAATCAATCTCCAATATATGGTCTTACAATAGATTAATACTATCAACCCATGAATCTTTTGAATGGTGAAGCATCATACAATTCTGCAAATCTTGCCGGTAAGCCCTTTCATTCTACTGCTTGGATTACAATAGTGGTGCTTCTGATCATATGACATCTTCTCTTTTTATATTAAATAAAACATCTACTTGTTCTAGGCCTGTTAAGTTGCCCAATGGCTCCCTATTATTTGTTACACACATTGGCAAAATTGCTCTTTCAGATAATGTTGTTCTTAACAATGTTCTTCGTGTTCCGAAGTTTACTTGTAACCTTTCATCTGTAAGCAAACTCACTAAAGAACTTAACTGTGCTATCCTTTTCTTTCTTGACTTTTGTATCCTTCAACACCTAACCTTGAGGAAAGCTGATTTGAGTGAGTAAGCTATGAGATGTAATCTATTGCACAATACCTCATTAATTTGGAATCTATTGCACCATACCTCTTGTCCCTGTTGCCCTTCAAGCAAGTCAAGACACATCCCCATTACTATGGCATATGCGTCTTGGTCATGCTTCTATGGATCGTTCGTATGAAATTTCTCATTTATCTTGTCAATTATCTTCTAGTGTTAAGGATAATTGTGACATTCGTCATCGTTCTAAACAAACAAGAAATTTTTTTCCATTAGACATAATAAAAGTTCTAAGTGCTTCTCTTTGATTCATTGTGATATTTGGAATGGTTATTCTACACCTTCACATAATGTTGCACATTATTTCTTAACTATTGTCCATGATTGCTCTCGTTGCACCTGGGCCTTCCTAATGAAACATAAATCTCGAACATTTACTTAAAATATATTTGCAATATGATCAGCACCTTATTTAAGATTCAAGTTAGACGAGTTCATAGTGATAATGGTAGTGAATTTACGTCTGATCCGAAGCAATTTTTTTCTGTTCAAATAGTATTGTGCACCAAACTTCCGATGTAGTTACTCAACAAAATAGGAATGTAGAGAGAAAACACCATTAATCTTCTTGAAGTACCTCATATCTTACATTTTCAAGCCAGCTTTCCTCTTTAGTTCCGAGGCAAATGTGTTTTAATTGTTGCATACCTTATTAATCTTCTTCCTATACCTGTGTTGTCTGGTCAAACACTTTATGAGGTTTTGTTCAACAAATTACCTAGTTATACCCATCTTCGTGTTTTCGGTTGCTTTTGTTGTGCTCAAAATCATTCTAAACCTCGGAGAAAATTTGATGCAAGAGCTACTTGCTACATCTTTATTGATTATCCTTTTGGCCAAGAAGGTTATCGAGTCTATGATTTAGGAAATCACAAATTTTTTATTGTGTTGGGAATCTGGTACTCGCCCCAGTACCGCAATCCACTCCGGTATCATCCAGTGCTGGAATTCCCAAATCAGGTTTTTATCGTAAACCCATTCCCTCAATAAAAAAATGGAACCAATACAACTACAAAGAGAAGGAAAATCAAACCAGAAAATATGCGGATGAAATAAGATTCATTAACCAAGAGAATAATTACACTAACTCTTCTTCTATAATAGAGTAGCTTCAACCCAAGCCCTTCTTCTGAATCTCTCTCACCCTTCTCTCATCTTCTATAAATCTAGAAGACTTCTCTCTTTGAATGCATCCGTACATACATCCAAAATCATGGACACTTTGGCCATGCCATATGGGTGTGACTAAATCCTAGCGCCCACCACCTCCATGTCACATGGGTGTGACCACCACCGTCAAATAATAGCACCTATGCTATATTTATAGCTTACATCAAAAGCTATTCAAATTCTAATTTAAATAGATTTCTATTAATTTTTAAATCTTATCTCCGACAGATTTAAATATTAATCTTAATATAATTAGAATTCAACTACAAATCTAATCAAATCCTAACAGTTTCTTATTCTAGAATCAACTTGTATCATATTTAAGATGTATAGAATGACACTAATAATGCATGATTGAGCCTTGCAATTTTTTCTTCACTTTCAAATTCATCTATTGATCTTTATGCATTTTTTGATGCAGATTGGGCAGGTTGTCCTCTCACTTAACCATCTACAAGTAGATTTTGTACGTTCATAGGAGCTTATTGCATATCAAGGAGCTTAGAAAAATAGGCTACAGTAGCTCTTTCAAGTGCTGAGGCCGAAAATAAGTCGATGGCAATCACTATGGCAAAGTAAACACAGATCTTTATTGTTGCGAGATTTAGGAGCAGTTTTTCATAATCCACCTATACTTCACTGTGATAATCGTAGTGCCCTACGCATGAGTACTGTTAATTTTGTATTCCGTGCACGTAGAAAGCACACTGAGATTGACTATCACTGCGTTCGAGAAAGGGAAGCTGCATGGCTTCTGGTTATACAATTTGTTTCATCATCTTCTCAAATTTTAGATCTCTTTACAAAACCTATTCAAAAGGCATCACTTCAGGATTTAATTAACAAGCTGGGCCTATACACTAGGCCTAGCTTGAGTAGGAGTAATGACAAAGAACAGACAAACAATAAAAAAAAAAAATGTTAATCAAGGTGGCCAAGGAGAATGTTTATTAAGAGATTGCAATCAGTCTCAGAAAAGTAAGGTGATATACATGGCAGATTTATATAGCAAAATTGTAGAGCATTCTTCATTACATATTTCATGTAAAGAAAATGATTAAGTGGAAGAGAGTAAACTCAAATTGGAGTGATTGACATTAGTCGAACCTTTCATACAAAATATGATACTATGTACAAGATTTAATATACATCATGAGTCTATTAAAAAAGGAAAAATAATATAAAATATTATTGCCTTCCTTGTGCGGTTACTAAATCCATTATTGCCTTCTATATGCTACCATTGAATCCGTGCTGAATTGGCAAGATAATTTTGGTTCAAAATAACAAGTAAATTGTTAGGCAAATGTTGCACCCGGACGATCCGCAACCCGCCGGGGATGAGACTTCTCTGAGGCGAGGACGGCGGTGAGGATGATGGTGCAGTTTAAATGGGATTGAGCTCCAACAATGGTGATTCGAGAAAGTGAGAGAGATTTTGGGGAGAGATTGGGGGGAGAAGAAGAGGGATTTAGAGAGAGAAAGAGAGAAGAGTGGGAAGTTGAATTAAGGAAGAGTTTAAACTTCTTTTCATAAGTCTCTCGTTTACATCTTATTATTTATACTAATGCTCCTATTCTAGAAGATGCAGGTAAGAGGGAGTCCAACTGTAACAACTGTCAAGTAGTGGGCCGAGATCGTGGGCCTTCCATAACAACTTGTAACAACCTGTAACTACCCCATGATTGGGCTGTTGTGATAGAGCTTGAATGAGGAAAGGGCTTCTCATGTGTTGTGTACTCGGACCTTCTCGAAGATGGGCCGGCCATAGACTTGCGCCTTCGCCAGCATCGGATACCTTGCCCGTGGTTGCTTGTACACCTGCCCTTCTTCTGGAGCCTTCCTGATCTCTCTGGCACCCTTAGCATCTTCGGCACGCCTCCATCCCATCACGCCTCACAGAGCACTTCCCCATTCTTCTCCTTCAACGTCTCTCTTCTACTTCCTCCTTATCCCCTACTATGTATTATAGCTATAGAGCTGTAACATTCCCCTCTTCTTCACAGGATCCTTGTCCTCAAGGATCGAAGGTAGGGTAAAATTTCTTGAGCCTCCAATAATCTTCCCAAGTCGCTTCTTCCGGTCGCAGATTGCTCCAAGTCACAAGCACCTGACTCACAGCTCTTCCCTTCCTCTGCAACAACCGCCGATCTAAAATCTTCTCTGGCTGAGCTACTAACTTCCCCGTGGGTTCGATGACCGGTTCCGCTGAAGAAAGTTGCTCCGGTCGTTTGACTCCTTTCTTGAGTTGTGAAACGTGGAAAACGGGGTGGATCTTGGAGCCTTCAGGTAAGAGCAAACGATAAGCTACTGGCCCTATCTTCTCCACGATCTCGTATGGGCCAAAGTATCGAGAGGTAAGTTTCTGGCTTTTCCGCATCACCACACTATGTTGGCGATAGGGCTGCAGCTTAAGGTATACCTTCTCTCCCACTTCATACTCCTTATCTACTCTCTTTCTGTCTGCGTATTGTTTCATCCGATTCTGCGCCTCCTGCAGTCTATCTCTTAAGACTTGCATCATCTGTTCTCTCTCTCTCCTCCAATCCTCAACAGATGCATGCAATGTCTTATTGAGGTGAACTACCAGGTTGGTTGGGGGAATGTATCCGTAGAGTGCTTGAAATGGCGACATCCCTATGGAGGAGTGGTGCGAGGTGTTATACCACCACTCAGCCAGGGAGAGCCACTTATGCCATTTTCGGGGTTGATGGAAACACATACATCGAAGATAGGTTTCTAGGCAGCGGTTGACCCTCTCTGTTTGCCCATCTGACTGGGGGTGGTATGCAGTGCTCATCTGTAATCGCACCCCCATCATCTTGAACAAATCCTGCCAGAATTGACTGGTAAAGATTTTATCTCTGTCGGAAATTATCCCTTCTGGAAGCCCATGTAACTTGTAAATTGAATCAAAGAAAAGCTTAGCCACATCTGTAGCTGAGTAGGGATGGGAAAGAGACAGGAAATGGGCATACTTGGTAAGTTTATCTACTACCACCATAATAGTATCCTTGTTCTCTGACCGGGGTAGGGCTTCAATAAAATCCATACTTACCAACTGCCAAGCTTGTTTTGGGATAGGTAAAGGTTGCAATAAGCCCGCATAAGGTGTCCCATCCACCTTGTTCTTGATACAAATCTCACAGTTTTTAACCAAGTTTTCCATGTCTTCTTTCATGCCTGGCCAAAAGAATATTGATTTCATCCTTTTATATGAGTTGTCAATGCCGGAATGACCCCCGAGAGAAGAATCATGCATCTGCTGCATTAATTTTTGCCTCAAAAACCCTTGACTACCTATGTACATGCGCCCCTTATACCTGAGTATGCCTTGTTGGTATGAGTATTGGGGATGAAGGGTTGGCTGTAGTGTTAAAGCTGTGAGCAATTGTTGTACCTTCTGATCACCTTCATAACTGGTTGAGACCTCAGTGGACCAGGTGGGTACTGCAGTTGAGATAGCTTGGACACCTCCTTCCTCATAACCCCTCCTTGATAGGGCATCAGCTGCCAAGTTCTCTTTTCCCTTCCTGTATCTGATGGAGTACTCTAAGCCCATGAGTTTCATCATCCCTTTCTGTTGAATTGCAGTGGTAATTCTCTGCTCCAGCAGATGTTTTAAACTCTCATGATCTGTTTTTATTATAAAGGGCTTCAAAGTGAGGTAGTGTTTCCACTTAGCTACTGCAAGTAAGATGGCTAAGAATTCTTTTTCATAAGTGGAAAGTCCCAGATTCCTAGGACTTATAGCCTTGCTAATGTAGGCTATTGGTTTCCCTTCTTGACTTAAGACAGCCCCCAATCCAAGCCCACTTGCATCCACTTCAATAGTGAATTCCTTGTTGAAGTCAGGCATGGCAAGTACTGGGGCAGTTGACATCACCTTCTTAAGTTCTTCAAAGGCAGATTGAGCCTCTACAGTCCACTGAAATTGGCCTTTTTTAAGTAGTTCAGTTAAGGGTTTGCTGATCCCTCCATACCCTTTGATAAACTTCCTGTAATATCCTGTAAGACCCAGGAAACCTCTTAGGCTTTTAATTCCAGTGGGTCTAGGCCATTCCACCATGGCTGCAATCTTGTCTGGATCTGTTGCTACCCCTTCCTGAGTAATTATATGCCCCAAGTACTCTACTGAGGGTTGTCCAAAGAAGCACTTACTCCTTTTTGCTAAAAGTTGGTTTTCTTTTAACACCTCCAAAACAGTGCTTAAATGTTTCACATGTTCTTCTATGCTGCGGCTATAGATGAGTATATCATCAAAGAATACCAAGACAAATTTTCTCAAGTATGGTTGAAACACATCATTCATGAGGGATTGGAAAGTGGCTGGTGCATTGGTCAGGCCAAAAGGCATTACAAGGAACTCATAATGGCCTTCATGAGTTCTAAAGGCTGTTTTGCATATATCCTTCTCATTCATCCTAATTTGATGATAACCTGCTCTTAAGTCAATTTTGGAAAACAATTTAGAACCTCCCAACTCATCCAGCAAGTCATCAATTATAGGGATTGGATACTTGTCCTTAACTGTATCCCTGTTCAGTTGCCTACAATCTACACACATTCTCCAGGTGTTATCTTTTTTCTTTACCAATAAAATGGGAGAAGCGTAAGGACTGTGGCTTTTTTGAATAAGGTGAGTCTCCAACATCTCAGCTACTTGCCTCTCAACTTCATTTTTCTGTTCATGATTAAGCCTATAAGGCCTAATGTTCACTGGCTTAGCTCCAGATTGAAGAGGAATTTTATGATCATGATTCCTATGTGGCGGCAGTTTCTTGGGTTCTTGGAATACCATGGCATACCTTTCCAAAACTTCCTGTATTTCAGGGGGTATCTCCAGCTCCTTCTTAGCAGCTGTGGTATGAAGGTGAGCTATGGCACAGCATTCTCCTTGCAAGCTTGCCTTATACCACTGCTTAGCCCCAATATTTTTTAAATTGGCATTTTCTGATATGCCTTTGACAGTAACAGACTTTCCCCCCTTATTAAAAGTGACTGAATGATTGGTATAGTCAAAAGTTACTCTTCCACACTTCTTAAGCCAATCTATTCCCAGTATTATGCTAGATCCTTCCAGCCTAATTACTCTCAGATCTGCTTGATAAGTCTCACCATGCATGACCCATTTGAAGTTTGAACACTTCAATTTACTCAAAACTTTATGTCCATTGGCGACAGTGACAATGAGGGGTGTAGCAGCAGTAATATCTGCTTTGACTTCCTTGGCAGTTTGGAAGTCGATGAAGCTATGGGTGCTGCCGGTATCAATCAACAGGACCACTGATTTATTACCTACCTCCCCTTGCACTTTAATAGTCTCCTGCACTACTTCCCCAGTTAATGCATGGACTGAAATCCCCATTTCCTCAGATTCATCCTCCTTAACTGTTTCTTCTTCTTCTTCTTCTTCCATAATTTGCAGTAAAGATTCATCAAATATCTCCTCTACTTCTATTTCCCCACTTACTTGATTCAAAGATTTATCCTGGCATTGATGTCCTGGCTGAAATTTGTCACCACATTTAAAGCACAACCCTGCAGATCTTCTTTGCTCAAAAACTTGTCTACTAATGCCATTAAAGCCTTCATTAATCCTGCGGTTAAAACCCCTGTTGTTCTCCAATTGCCCAGAGTTTGCCTTAGCAGCATAAGGTCTAACATAAGTAGTTCCTGTCACAGGATTGCTTCCAGGCTTATGAATCAGTTTTTGCTTTCTCCACATCATAGCGAGTGCCTGTTCATGCAGTTTTGCTTGTTCATAAACCTCTTCTAAGGTTTTGGGATTAGAAAGGTCAATAAATGGGACCAACTCTTCTTTAAGCCCACTAATATAACTTTGAATGAAATGCTCTTCACTCAAAGTAGGATTGAGATACAACATTCTGGCTCTAAGCTCTTCAAACTTCTCCTGATATTTTTCCACAGTGGTAGTTTGCACCAACTTATTGAAGTCTCTCACTAATTTCTTCATGGTAGCTCCTTCAAACCTCCTACACAAAGCTTCAGACAGCTCATCCCAACTCAGGTCAGGCTTATTTAACATATACCCCTCCTTCCATCTGTGGGCTCTTCCTGAAAAATGCAAGGTTGCTACTTCCACCCACTGTTCTTCAGGGACTTGATAAAGTTTGAAGTACTGCTCACTTTTACTAATCCATTCCCTGGGTTCCTCTCCTTCGAAATTGGGATAATCCAATTTTGGATGAGGCACATAGTAAGCATTTCTTTGTGTGCTACTTGCTTGGCTATTTTCATGATTAAGCTGCGGGTTTGGCAGGATTCCTTTGCCCTTATCCTCTCTGTAATTAACTTTGGAACTCTGAATTGGCCAAGGCTCATATGCAGACTTACCCTCCTTTAGTGATGGGGTTGGAGCAGAAGGTGTGCTGGTGACTGTTGTTTGGGTGTTTAAAAGTTTCATCAGTTGCTCATGCTTTCTGTTGGCTTCCATAAGTTGTGCTTCATGCCTTAGTTGACCTTCTCTCTGTATTTCTTCCAAATGCTGCATTACTCCTCCCAATTTCTTGTTATACTCCAACTCAAACTGTTGGAACTTGCTGTTTAGCTCTTGATTACAATCTGTGGCTAGGTTTTGCATCTTATCTTCCAACATTCTAAGATGCTCACTTAAGTCTTTGAGCCTGGTGCCTTCGGCCATGTCTTCTTCAAAGATATACTCACTATATGGCCTAAATTTACTGCTCTTCTTCTTTCCTATTTTGGTGAATTATGGATCTAACTGTGTTGCCTCCACAGATTACAGTGATCTCACCCAAGAACTCAAGTATGTACTCTAATTGCAGTAAACATAAATGAGGTGGGTTTAGGCAATTACCTCAGTTAAGTGCTGCTTCTTCTTTGAATCAGAAAATACCCGAATCAAATAATACCAGCTCCAATCGGAATCAGGTACTACCAGGTATTGAGGTGCTCGCCCCTTTGCCTCTCAGGATCCTCAGATCCTTACAACTTTTTGATAGTGGTAAATCTCAGTGGCTGGAATGCTTGAAGTGTACTTACTTCTCAAAGCAATAGATCCTGCTCCTTGCTTGCTTGCTATCCCAGTTGCCTCGGTTGTATGCTTAATGGTTGCCTCGGTTGTTGCTTAATGGTTGCCTCGGTTGTATGCTTGATTGTTCACGATCCCTGGGATCGGAACTGCTCTGATACCATTTGTTGCACCCGGACGATCCGCAACCCGCCGGGGATGAGACTTCTCTGAGGCGAGGACGGCGGTGAGGATGATGGTGCAGTTTAAATGGGATTGAGCTCCAACAATGGTGATTCGAGAAAGTGAGAGAGATTTTGGGGAGAGATTGGGGGGAGAAGAAGAGGGATTTAGAGAGAGAAAGAGAGAAGAGTGGGAAGTTGAATTAAGGAAGAGTTTAAACTTCTTTTCATAAGTCTCTCGTTTACATCTTATTATTTATACTAATGCTCCTATTCTAGAAGATGCAGGTAAGAGGGAGTCCAACTGTAACAACTGTCAAGTAGTGGGCCGAGATCGTGGGCCTTCCATAACAACTTGTAACAACCTGTAACTACCCCATGATTGGGCTGTTGTGATAGAGCTTGAATGAGGAAAGGGCTTCTCATGTGTTGTGTACTCGGACCTTCTCGAAGATGGGCCGGCCATAGACTTGCGCCTTCGCCAGCATCGGATACCTTGCCCGTGGTTGCTTGTACACCTGCCCTTCTTCTGGAGCCTTCCTGATCTCTCTGGCACCCTTAGCATCTTCGGCACGCCTCCATCCCATCACGCCTCACAGAGCACTTCCCCATTCTTCTCCTTCAACGTCTCTCTTCTACTTCCTCCTTATCCCCTACTATGTATTATAGCTATAGAGCTGTAACAGCAAATCTTCATGATTCTCTTCATCAAATCTCCATTCAAGAATATAGAAACTTTATTTTCTAATATTTCATCATTTAACATGTATTATTTTTATATTAGAACTTCTATATTGGTGGGGATGTTCAACCATCTTGCAATAGCTACATACTATAAAGCTCTCAATAGTACTGTGAGTCTTCACATTAAGAGATTTGAGTTATTTTGTCAATTATTATCTACATTTTATTTTTAAAACACCCCTAGGCTTCTAGCATAGTGTAATTAAGCCCTCTATGATATGTGACTTTTATCAAGCTTAGACACCTACATTTAAACAGCAGCAATTCCACATGAATTTTTATGTATCATAGAGTTTGAATTTGACTTGGGCACATCTAAACTTGAATACACTTGGGAGAGGGCCATACAAAATATGAATTGTGATGCTCAACCAGATTCAATCAAACCGTGTTGTAAATTTAGCATTGCTCTTTCTATGTTAAAGTCTAAAATTCAAAACTACGCAATTAAGGCGACATTAATGAGCGTGCGTGGGTTGAATAATCAAGTCAGATTTTCTAAAAATGTCATCCAGAACTGTTTGTTTTCTAGCAGAAGCACCATAAGATGATAGAAGCAGCCATTCTTTTTATCTATTTTGTTCTCTCTTGAATCTTAATAATGCAACAATATCAATGAACCATTAAACATACTGTACCACATCAAGGGAAGCCAATTCTAATGCAATGGATTTCTAGAATGGGCCAGTTTCGTTCCCTGCTACTTCTACCATAAAAACTCCGCACATTTTCGTTCGTCAAATCCCCAGTATCTGCTTCTTGAATTTGAAAAATCTTTACCAAATCTCCAAACAGGTACCACGAGAAAATTTTCTGCAAAAGCTCATCTCCGTCATGAATGAAAATAACAAAACCTACTTAGCCACCGCATTGTTGTATGTACCTGCTAAAATGATTCTACAACTTCACCAGACCTACATCTTCATAACTTAACATAGTAAAGCGATGTTTCAAGCATCTGGAATAACAAATACAGTATAAGATTTCTGAAATATCAAGAACCAGAAAACCAGAAGCTCCCTTGGGTCTCATGTCTCTCAGCGGTTGAATCATCGAAATACCAATAAAAGCCCCTAGTATGCTTGCACGTCCCAATATAGCATCAAAGAAGGGGCAAAAAAAATTGAAAAAAAAGAGAGAAAGAAATCGAACTATAATTAAGAAGAAAATTCAGATGGCTCTAGAGCGAACCAGCTACAAAATTTAAAACTGTTTCAGTTGTGAATGACATCTAGCAGGAAGCATCTCGAATTAAACGTAAATCTCTGCTGTGCTTTACATTTGCCACGTATCCCTGTTCTCGCAATATATTGAAACAATGCCTCTTTTGCTTGCTCTTGTATGCATATTTTTGACCTATTTAGATGGACTAGGAGCAGATGGTTTGTTTCCTAACTTCTTGGCACCAGTGGAGTTCGAGCTCCCATTACACCCCACTTTGCCATTTTCCATCTCAACAATACCATTTTCCGGAGAAGTTTGTGGAGAGCTGTTGCCAATGGGCGAAGCAGTAGTTGGCTCCAGAGATGAGTTGGGGTCATCGGACGGTGGAGAGACTGGAGCCGGCTGAGCTTGGGCCGGAGGACTAGACCCAGGAGGGGGGAGAAAGACCCCGGTGCCGGGGACGGGGAGCCGAGGGACAGAGTGCCTCGGGGGAGGGGCCACTGCCCACCCAGGCGTGGGGGCCGGTGCTGGATATGCCATGGCCGCAGCAGGCGCAGGGGCCGGGCCAACAAAGAGTGGCTGGATTCCATTGGCAGGGAGCATGTGCGGAGGCCGGACAGATGGAGACGGAAGGACACCGGATGACGGGAGGGCTCCGAAGTGTTTAGGGCGGGGAAGGTTGGATGGCCTAACTGGTGATGATATTCCACCCCAAGGTGAAGGTGGAGGTGCCGAGGTCGAAGTAAAGTATGAGCCTTCAGAAGGCAGAACGGCTTTCTTCAGTTGGGACTTTCCAAATGTTAGTAATACGCGCTGCTTGCGTACGGAGGGGATGGCGCGCTTGGCTAGATCTGCGTTTTTACCCTGAAATATGAGAAGAGCCCTGGAAATGGAGAGACAAGGCAAGATTGACCTTAGAAGCTCTAGTGAAAAAGTTAAAAGGCAAATTAAAATTTAACCTTGCTATCTATTTCGCCTTCATAGTCTTAACTGTGACAATTTAGTCCCTGAAGTTTGTTTTGCATAACAATAAAGTCCATCTTTCAATATATCATCAAGAAAAGGGTTCCACGTCAGCACCATACTTAGACTTTGCTTTGCCAAGTTTGAAAATTCGAGAACAAAATTAAAGCCGGCATCAAAATTCAGAGGCTATATAGCTGAACATGGAACTCCAAGGAGGATATCAAATTGAACTTTAGGAACTGAATTGTTACTACTGAAAAACTGCAGACGAAACCAAACTCCAGTTCAAACTTCAGGAACTTGTAATTATGTAAAAGAAAGTAATCTACTAATGACCACCTGAAGCACGATCAGAAATCATGAGACTATAGGAAGCATATGTACCATATGAAAAATCGAAAAGCAAATGCACACAGCAAGGAAATGAGGCATACCCCATTTGAAGAGACAGCTTGTGAGAACCTCTATAGTCCCCACGGTGATCTCCTCCTATTGTTCGGCCAAAGAACATGTCACAGTCAGTCAAACATAAGGTAGAAACAGGCCTACCATACCAAGGTGGCCAAACATGAGGCTGAGAATGATCCCCCTGAAGAAAGTTCCCAAAGTCAGGCTCATTCGTCCAATTTTCTCAATCATTAATGCCAACTTCTGAATAAGTTACCTCATTAAAGAAGTCAACGATACAATAATCAGGCTTAAAAGGTAACACTTGCTGGTGAGCCAAGTGATCAAATACATCCTGCACTAAGCTAGGAATAGGTGCCACCTTCCTCTCTGAAATTTTTGTTTTCATGGTCCACAGACTGTCATTGCAAGATCTATGATGATAGTCAAACCCTGATATGAGAGGCTTGGACTTACCCGTTGAATTATCAGATGTAATTTCATCTTCAGGGGGTCCCTCGGTAATAGGAATGCCTAACTGAATCATTTCCCTTCCGTGCCCCTTCATCGGTCTTTTTGCTATAACAAGTGTGTTCCCTGCTTGTCGTCATATTCAATGTTCAGTTTAAAGTAGCAATTAAAGAACCAAAGAAAAGTTAAATATATGTACTCAGCTTTTTGATATCCATATTCTGTATTAAAATAGTGGAGATCTTGTATCTGCTCCCAGTATCATAGTCAAGTGTTTTCCCAACCAGAAAGGAATTAGCAGTATGAAATGAACTTGCAGAAAAGATTTCATCAAACCAACTATCAAAAACAGTGGATTCATTTCATTTCTACTAACTTGTTTCCAAATTTCCAAAGAAGCATTTGTTTGAATCATAAACAGTTAATTAGTCTGACCTTTTCAAATAAAGCATTACTTTTCTTTGCCTGAAGAATTACAAGGAAAATAATTTCTTGTATCATCAAAAACCCCGAGGGATAAGCAGATTCAAAGATCAGATTGTTTTAAGCCTAAGTAGCATTGGAGTTGATGACTTTTGCTTTGGGTAAATAACACTATTGGCCTCTGAACTTACCACAAAGTCTCACATAGGTCATCGTAATGTCAATTTGTTGCAATTTAGGCACTAAACTACAATATTTGTTTCAATTGGGTCAATCTATCAAACTGATTTACCGGGGCTTGTTTGCTTACATTCACAAGCCAAGTTGAGTGCTATTCATTAGTTCAGTGGGGTCACTCTATCAAACTGACTTCAGGGTTGCGCTTTAGGTTTTTTTTTTAGGCAACTAGGCTCAACAGTCAGCTCGGCTTGGCACTTACCTGGAAATCAGCCCTAAACAATTCAGAGTTTCCCTAGTTGATGGAATATGCGTGGTGGATGATTTAGTTGCCATATCATCTACTAGAGAAGATGCCCATGTGATAAAGCAGCCACGTCATTTCTTGAAGATGACATGGTAATTGAATTAAATAGACTTGAGATGACACGGCAGCTAAATCAGTTGACACATTATCGCCAAGTCATAAACTAAATGGAGTTTGACAGGGTAACCCAATCGAAACGAAAATTCAAGTTCAATAACTCAATTGCAACAAATAGAACAAAGATGATTCAAGTGAAACATCGCTAGACAACCAGTGATTAATAGTAATTTACCCTTTCTAAATTTACTATAGCAAGAGCAAAAAGGCTAAGCAAAGAGCTTACCGTGAAGTTCTTTACGACGCCCAGAAGCTCTCATTTCATTTGCCCACAGGAGTAGCTGGTTTATCTCAGTAATATCCACCGAGTCCTCATAAAGCTTAAGCCCTTCAACAACATTTACCTACAAAGAGAGATTCTTATCTAATTGTCGGCATGAACAAGGTTATGTTTTCTCATATTGAAAGGCCAAATACGAGGCACAAGGTTTGATCTAAATTCCAAGAACGCTGTACAAGGACTTACCATTTTCCCATCAATTAACTCATTAGCAACAAAATCTTTTGGAGTTAGGGTTAGCTTCTCATTTCCATCTTGATCTGGTATAATACAGCCACTATCTTGGGGAACAGAATCACTGCTAGCCTCTAAAAAATATTAAAGGGAACGACAAGTGAGTGCATCAACTAACACATTCTCTTTTGAAAAATATTGATGAGAAAGGTAATAATACATGTGATTTCCAAATGACCAACACCATTAGCATATAATATGACACTGAAAAGACAGAGAGTTATATATGCGAAATCAGAATTACAAAAGACATGAGTAAAGAACAACTGATTACATGATCATACTACTCGACGTTTATAAGAACAGTCTGAGCATAACATGAAAAAAGTGATTTTCGAGGAATTTTAACCCAATCATGATAGCCAATCATCAATGTATTTAATCAGCAGGCTGATAAGCTAAACTAGAACAAAATGAAAGTAGATTGCATTAGCTTAATAACCACTGGATCAGATTGACAATGGTTATAAGAGAAATTGTGCATTTAAAACAACTGATGTTATTTACTTCCATCTACGTTGTTGAACCAAAATAAAAATAAGCTCTATATATCAGCCTTTTCTTTGCAAAGAGAATAAACCTATGAACTGTGAAGATATTTGTGAAGATTCAACTAGTAAATGAATTTCTAAAGGTAAAAGACGCACAGATAAATAAATTAGCCTCCACAGTGAGAAAGAAACAAATATAAAAATGGTAAAACATGGATCACTAACTGCAAAAGATAATTCAAAAATATCAACAAAAATAAACTAACATATGTGGAAGCAGATTATCTACCACCAGGTTTAAGAGATATAGTAACAAAGGAAAAAGAAAAAAAAAAAAAGTGATTGATTGTTGAACAATTATTTGATAAATGACCATGCCAATAGAATCGGCTGAGCCACCAATTGCAACCCTGCCATTATTTACCAATGTTTTAAAATTACTGTAGTAGTAGTTGGTGGTTGCAAATATTATTAAATAAAACTAGTTCTTTTTTATCCTGCAGCAGTATTTTTCATGTGACATTATCATGCCCCAGATGAAAGAGGCATAAATTAAAAGAAACATGGATGACGATGATGATGATTATCATCATGATTTATGATGCACTTTTCTTAAACAATAGCGGAACAAAGATTGTAGAGCTGTAGCATAGAAAGTTCTATTATATAATTAATTAAAGAATTATTTGATGAAGCACCCTTTTGCATTGTCTCAGAAATATGATAATCTTGTTCAAACTTCCATAAAGAAATTGACAATCGAAATCAGGTGCCCAAGGCTATGACACTGTGAGCATTATCCATATATAATAGAGATCATGCCGTCAAATATAACAAACTGTAGTGAAATTACAATTTCCTAAACAGAGAATCTCGACAACATAGTATACAATAAGGTTTCATAGTAACAACTAGCAATATTTTAACAAACAAGAGATATCAGTGGAGAAACATCCTGTGTAGATCGAGGCAAAGTGGGAAATATCTTTTGCTTGCTCCTGCAGGATCTGACTGGTTGGTACGCCTCAAAGAAGGTAAATAAGCAATGTGCACGAATGAACTAACAGTTTGCACAATTTACGACCAAAAATTGCAATTCATGTTGTTTAAAAAGGCAAGATAGGGAAGAAAAGCAGAATGCATGAGAGGTATAAGAAATAAGAATAAAGGTGAAAGCTGAATAACATTATGAATAGGGAAGAAAAATTAGCTCATTAGAGATGATTTCAAAATGTAGCCAGTATGGAGAGTACAATATAAAGATTACAGAAAGAATATACAGGTCTTACAAGGAAAGGGACTCCAACTAAAGAAATTATGGTTCTATCCAAGATTCAAAACCAAAGGGACACGGATTTAACAGATGCAAGAATTTTATAACTAAAAACATCAAAACATTGACATTATCCGCAGTATGGGTAGGGATTTGCAACATAAAAGAAATACAAAGCAACAGCCAACAAGATAACAGTTTTACAACTCTCAAAAGGAGAAAAAAAATAAAAATGCAATCAACTTCAAGAGAAATTTCATAACAAGGCCATAAAGAAGCAATTGAACTAACGGAGAGCTATTACTAATAAAAGAATCTTATATTAAGAATTTAAGATAAAATCAAATCATCAACAGATGGAGCAATTAGCATTCAATTTGATTAGGCATCTTATAAAGCTGAAGTTGGATAGGATTACATTGGTGGTCGTGTATGGATAAGGATTAAAGGTGAGACCACCTCCAAGAATCTTTAAAAGTTTGTCCTATCAGAAAAGTTTGATGAGTACTTTCAGCCCCAGAATTTATTCACTCAATAAAGTCAGGCCTCTGAAAATTTATCTTTTCCTGAAATTCCATTCTTCTTTCACATCAAATTTGAAGGCTCCTAGCAGCAATAGAAATCACAGAAAGGATGATGTCAAGACTTTAAATAGTATATGTAACTGCCAACACTGCATCATGAGCTCTGCTATAAGTATTGATATTCCAGGAGATAAAATACACAAAGGTTTTGTTAGTTTGGAAATATCGACACTTCCTAATAGATCGGTGTTTTGAGCTGTCTTTTTCATCATCACTCATTAAAAATTTCCAGGTCCTTACAAATTAAAACACAAAAATGCAAATGTAGACTGGCGATCAATGTTCTAAAACATGCCTATGTTTCGTGGGTAGCCAAGACATCAAATAACATAAGCATATGCACGTGCATATGTAGGTACTATGTGATTTAGCAATAAAAAATAATATATACAATACCTTTAAATATGGATTTAGAATTCAGGGTTTAGGATTTAGGGTTTAAGATAGATATGATATTTTATTAATATCACACTCGCCACAACTACTCTGCCCCTTACAACTCTCCCTCTTGCTAATCTTTAGGTACTGCTCTTTAATATAGGCTACTTTTATTTGATTGAACAGTGACCTCACATATGACATGCAGACAGCAAATGCTGTCAATATGGGGTCAAGTAAGGTGTACAATCTACATATCAGAAAGTTGGATCATTAGCAAACAAAGGCATATAATGCATATACAGTCCATATGCAGAGCACCCGCATGGAATCTAGGCACCATCTCATCTGCTTTCTAGAATTGTACCTCCACAATTCCTTGCTTACCTTTTTTTTTTTAACTTGATACGAAAACAACATATATCGATAGATGAAGCTAACAACAAAGTAAGATCTGAAAGCAGAATTAGGCTAGAATACTTCTAGAAGTAAACGGGATTTACTTCCACATCGTTTCTGTCGATGAGGAATCCGAATTGATGATCCATACCGTTAAACTTGATCTCTAGGCTATTTGAACTCCTTAGATTTCAAATTTCACAACTTTATGGTATCATTTGCCTAGTAATCCAGTGGTCTCAAATTAACTTTATATTAGCCATTAAAAAATGTTAATTTTGCGACTACTCGAATACTAGGCAAATGATGTCATAAAATTGCGAAATTTGAAACCTACGAAGTTCAAATAGCTTAGATCAACCATAACGGTAGGGATCGGCAATTGGGATTCCCCATTACTGGAAATGGTGCAGAAGTAAACTCCCATATTTACTTCTAGAAGCATTCCAGCTGAAACCACGAAAGCAACATAATCAAGTAAATATTAAATGAAACAGTCAAAACATACCTCCTGCCAGAATTGTCGGGCTGTCGCCTGTGACAGCCGGTTCTAACCTACTACTATGAGTTTCAACAGGATTTTCTCCTTCAGTTTGCAAACAATTCGGCTTGGAGCAAAAATTATTAACCCCTGGGTATCATGCAAAAGAAGCAAAAAGGAAAATTTTAAATCAATCAATCCAACCTCTATGCGCAAAAGAGAATTAAAACAACCTGCAACATATGAAACACATTATCTAAGTTAACAGGATTATTTTGTGCATAATGCATTCATTCACTAAGCCAAAAAGGGCAACATGCCAAAGAAAGTAATAGCAAAATTACTACTTTCTGTAAAAAAATAAGCTAAAAAATGTGTACACAAACTGATTTGGCAATCAACTGATCCCAATGTTACATCTGAAATAAGTCAATGCGAATAAGCGTTCAATAATTTAAGAGAATCCAAAGAAATAGCTGCATCATCAAGCTAGTACTATAAAAGAGGCAAATAATCCATTCTCACCACCAGTCCCATCCGGCATCTGGGCTTCGCTCTTCGTGTTCCGATCCTTCTCCTTCTCCTTCTCCTTCTCTGATCCGTGATTCTCTCTGGCCCCATCGAACCGGTTACCGTACCGGTGCCCAAACCCGGCCCTCCTCCCATCCTTCTCCTTCGCCCCATCAAAATGCCGCGCCAGCGGCGGCGGCGGGGGCGGAGGTGGTGTGGGCACCATGGGCGGCGGCGGCGGCGGCGGCTGCTGCTGCCGCCGCCACCCGACCTGCTGCAGAGCGAACGCGACGTCCGCCACGGGAAAGTACTGTTGCATGTGGAGCACCGGCGCCCAGCTGCAGCGCCTATGGTTCACGCACGCCGCGACGTAGTCGTACTCCCCGGGCTCCCCCACGCAGCGGAGATGGTGCAGCAGCAGATCGATCATGGCGTTCGCCGCCGTGAACTCCGCCCTCAGCCACGAGATGAACCCGTCCCTCTCATCGAACACCCACCCCCTCTGCACCTCCCCCCCGCCGCCACCGCCGCCGCCGCCGACACCCGCCGACATTGCCGCCGCCACGCCGGAACCCTAATCGCTACTCATCCCCTCCTAGATCCGGCGGAGAATCCACCGATCCGATCGAAAACCCGCGATCCAAGGGACAATGCGAGTGGACTTGGGGATCTACAGATCGATCGCACGAGTAAGAATCGATTAACTACAGATTCGTTCTACGGATCCGGCTTGATCTGAGGTATTCGAATCCCACCGAATGGAAAGGGATTGAGGGGAGGAGATCGTTGGGATCGGGGATCTAGGGTTTTCGAGAGGAGGAGGAGGAGACTGGTGCCTTGCGAGGCACGCTTCTCCTGCTGCCGCCCATATGAGAGAGAGAGAGCGAGAGAGAAAAGAAGAAGAAGAGAAGAAGAAAAGAAGAAGAGGAGGAGGAGGAGAGAGAAAGAGACGGATATTGGAGGGAAGATTCGTGGCGATGACAGGCCCGGGCGACACGGACACCTAACGGACGGTGAGGATCGCTTTCGAAAGGTCAATGGACGGTGGGATGTTGTTGCTTCGTTTTAATACCGGTGTCGGTTGGGGCGGGACTTGGGAGGGGCATTTACGGAAAAAGCTGTTGGAAATCACGCACGAGTCGTTATTGCTAGTCTACTGTGTAATACAAGTTATATTGCCTACACCAGGTGTTTATTCACACACTTTTAACATACTCTTCATTATTTAAGCATAAGTGCACCACCTTTGAATTTATTTTTTTACCAATATTATTTTTTAAATTATATTATTCTATCAATTATTCACTAAATTTTAATAAAAAATTATTATTATTCTAATTTTATAAATTTTTATCTAAAAACTAAAAATCTATAAATATTAATGGCTTAACGGTTTCTACCACGAGTGGCAAAGAACTTGGTGGTTAATATCCGATGTTCCGAATTTGAAGCCTAGTTGTTTGATATTTTCAGCTAAATTTATTTTAAAAATAAACTACAACAAATTGTATATTTTTAAAAAATTCTATAATTTTATGTAGCCCCAAAATTAATATTTAGAAAAAAACTATTATTTAATTTTTTAAAAAATGGATAAAATATATTATTTATAGATTTTTTAAATATGATAAAACGTATATTAAAAATCATTTCATTAAATATAATTATAAATATAGTGCATTTAAAAATACAAACGGTAAAAAATATTCTTATTATTGATATATCATATATGTATTTTTCGGGCTGAATATAATGAAAAGTATGACAATTATAATAATTAATTTATTTGATTGTTAGCCGCTGAGAATTATAGTTACAAATTTAATATTTAATATAAAGATTGGTGAAATTTTTTTTTAATATATAAGAAAAAAATTTATTTAAAGAAAAGTATAAGTAAGATGAGTTTATTTAAAACTAATCTCTGTAACCACAAAGAACGTAGTATAAATCTGTATGCATTTAAAATAATAGTTCAGTTATAAATATATGCAATTAAAACGGTTACTTAAAACAAGTTGTATTTTTTACCATGTTTTAATAAGGGTGCAGTGTATTGGATACACATCATGTACACCACGTGCACGTAGTAATTTCCTTTTTGTTACATGGGAAACGAAACCCGTTTATCTAAAGCGGCGAGTAGGGGAGTGGGAAAAGATTAGGGAAGTGGTCCAAATTCATTAAATTCATTTCTCACGTTTCACGAGATCTTCCATCTTAATACAGAGTCTACGATAAGCGACTGCGTACGTATATGACGCACCTACAAAGACTTTAACTCTATGGGCGGATTTTGAAATACCCCTAACAATTTTACAATTTTTTTTTTTATTTTTATTTTTTATTTTTTTTTTAAAGCTTATGTCTGTTTTACGTCTTCTTATCTAAAAAAAAAAAAAAAAAAAACCTTTATATTTTATCAATTTTTGTTTAATATCATAAATTTATTGAATTTTGTGAACACTGAGATAGAAGAGTATAAAATCTATGCTTTTTTTTTTTAGAGTATATAAGTAAAATTCAAACTTATACATTCTAAAAGAAAGTGTAGATATTGCACCAAAATCTATACTATTTTTAGAATATATAAGTAAAATTCAAACTTATACATTCTAAAAGAAAGTGTATTATTGCACCTTTTATTCTAGAGTTCACAAAAATATAAATAATTTTAGTAAAATAAATTAATATGATAAATAGAGAATGTTGATCTTTGGATGAAGAAGATCGATATAAGTTCTATACCCCACTATGAGGTGTACTAGTAGCATTGCTCGATTAAATTATATAGACACCCCTTAAACCTTAGCTGATTCAACACCCCCCCCCCCCCCCCCCCCCCCCCCCCCCCCCTCGCGACCCCCTTCTACTTACTAAAGTTTCTTAACGATTTTAAACATTATGTTAAAATCAAAAGGCTAGTAAAATACAAAGCTAATAAAATACATTTAAATGTTAATATTGATCAATATCTTTTAATTATTATAAATACAAAACAAATAAAATAGCACACTATAAATTAGAAAGGTAAATAATATTAAACTATATTAGAATTTGATGAGACCAGAATTTTCTGCCACGGGAGGAAGCGACAAGTGACATCAACCATCGGTTGGAAGACACCAGCCAACAGGGGTTTGAGTCAATAAGGAACGACTTGTGTCTCGATTGAGACCAGCCCCAAATACGGAGGCATACCGTATGTGGTACGCTATCGGTTGAAGACATCAGTCGATAGGAGGAAACAACCTACAAAGAGGACCAATGCCTTGTTCAGGACCAGCTACGACTGCCACAAGGCATTCGACCGCCCTGATTAGACGGTGAAGCAGGCCGGGTTGGGATCAGTCTCAGGCTTATCAAGCCAAAGAATAAAGGGTCCACGTATGGTTGTAGACCAGTAACAGTATAGTGCAAAGCCCATGCCAGCAGACGAAGACCCCAGCCGAAGAAGGGTTTGCGTCCCAATTCGAATCGGTCCTAGGCACATAGGTGTACGTCACCAAACGACGTGACCAGCCGACAGAAATACAGTTCAGTTGAAGAGGAGCCTACGATCTAGTCCAGGAAGAGGCGATCAACCGAAGGATCACTATCTCGTCTAGGACCGTCTCTCGGCCGAAGACAGATACAAGGCCGCCTCAATCAAGCAACGGAAGAGGCGAAATCAAGGTCAATCCTCAGTTGCCCGAGATTGCAAAAGGAAAGATCTTGAAGAGAAGGGAAGTGAGATTCAGGAGCGAATCTCGTAACAGACCCCGAAGCGGCAAGTGACGCTCAGCAAAGGGAGGCGTTGAGGATCATGCTTCGTTACAACGATTAAGGGGTTAATCTAGAGGGGCAAGCAACGCCCAGCGCCGGAAGGCGCCGAGAATTACGCCCCGACGCAATAATTAGGGGATGAACCTGGATGGAAAGCTACGACCATCCCATTGAGGCTAATCGACTCAAAAGAAAATGGTTGAGGATTTCCCGATAACCTCTCTCAGATTATGCTGATCATTCGAAATTCAAAATCGGCGCATAATAACATGGTTCCGGAAGTGTATAAATATCTGAACCATCGAAGAGATCAAGGGCCGGCAATTCTCGTAAGCCCGTTACCACCCCAGCTCTTCATTTATCTAAGAGTAGGAGTAACTTAACTTTTTTTCTTCTTTTTTACTGTTTTCCTAAGAGTAGGCTTAATTAATCTTTCTAACCCTTTTCTCCACTTGTATCCCCTTCTTTTATCAATATAAAGTGTAAATCGGCCTTTTGGTCGTGTCTTTATTTATCTTTTCATTTAGAGTGTAAACCGACCCTGTGGTCGTGTCTTTATTTGCCCTCGTGTATACTTTAAAGTTTTTATCGACACATCAGTCGTACATTTACCCACGAGTGTTTCGACTCATATAAGTTGAAACCAATGATCCTTCTCTAGCTTCGCGAACTCGCTTCGGCAGTCACCGGTCGCTTGCGGTTGCGAGGAGTTACCAGAGGTAGAACCCGGCCGAGCGGATCCCTCCTCGGCCCGATCGCTTGATTGTTGGCACGCGACGCATTTCGACACCTTCTGGAGGGTCACCCAGCAGCGGCCGGTCGCGCTGGGTTTCTTAACGATTTTAAACATTATGTTAAAATCAAAAGGCTAGTAAAATACAAAGCTAATAAAATACATTTAAATGTTAATATTGATCAATATCTTTTAATTATTATAAATACAAAACAAATAAAATAGCACACTATAAATTAGAAAGGTAAATAATATTAAACTATATTAGAATTTGATGAGACCAGAATTTTCTGCCACGGGAGGAAGCGACAAGTGACATCAACCATCGGTTGGAAGACACCAGCCAACAGGGGTTTGAGTCAATAAGGAACGACTTGTGTCTCGATTGAGACCAGCCCCAAATACGGAGGCATACCGTATGTGGTACGCTATCGGTTGAAGACATCAGTCGATAGGAGGAAACAACCTATAAAGAGGACCAATGCCTTGTTCAGGACCAGCTACGACTGCCACAAGGCATTCGACCGCCCTGATTAGACGGTGAAGCAGGCCGGGTTGGGATCAGTCTCAGGCTTATCAAGCCAAAGAATAAAGGGTCCACGTATGGTTGTAGACCAGTAACAGTATAGTGCAAAGCCCATGCCAGCAGACGAAGACCCCAGCCGAAGAAGGGTTTGCGTCCCAATTCGAATCGGTCCTAGGCACATAGGTGTACGTCACCAGACGACGTGACCAGCCGACAGAAATACAGTTCAGTTGAAGAGGAGCCTACGATCTAGTCCAGGAAGAGGCGATCAACCGAAGGATCACTATCTCGTCTAGGACCGTCTCTCGGCCGAAGACAGATACAAGGCCGCCTCAATCAAGCAACGGAAGAGGCGAAATCAAGGTCAATCCTCAGTTGCCCGAGATTGCAAAAGGAAAGATCTTGAAGAGAAGGGAAGTGAGATTCAGGAGCGAATCTCGTAACAGACCCCGAAGCGGCAAGTGACGCTCAGCAAAGGGAGGCGTTGAGGATCATGCTTCGTTACAACGATTAAGGGGTTAATCTAGAGGGGCAAGCAACGCCCAGCGCCGGAAGGCGCCGAGAATTACGCCCCGACGCAATAATTAGGGGATGAACCTGGATGGAAAGCTACGACCATCCCATTGAGGCTAATCGACTCAAAAGAAAATGGTTGAGGATTTCCCGATAACCTCTCTCAGATTATGCTGATCATTCGAAATTCAAAATCGGCGCATAATAACATGGTTCCGGAAGTGTATAAATATCTGAACCATCGAAGAGATCAAGGGCCGGCAATTCTCGTAAGCCCGTTACCACCCCAGCTCTTCATTTATCTAAGAGTAGGAGTAACTTAACTTTTTTTCTTCTTTTTTACTGTTTTCCTAAGAGTAGGCTTAATTAATCTTTCTAACCCTTTTCTCCACTTGTATCCCCTTCTTTTATCAATATAAAGTGTAAATCGGCCTTTTGGTCGTGTCTTTATTTATCTTTTCATTTAGAGTGTAAACCGACCCTGTGGTCGTGTCTTTATTTGCCCTCGTGTATACTTTAAAGTTTTTATCGACACATCAGTCGTACATTTACCCACGAGTGTTTCGACTCATATAAGTTGAAACCAATGATCCTTCTCTAGCTTCGCGAACTCGCTTCGGCAGTCACCGGTCGCTTGCGGTTGCGAGGAGTTACCAGAGGTAGAACCCGGCCGAGCGGATCCCTCCTCGGCCCGATCGCTTGATTGTTGGCACGCGACGCATTTCGACACCTTCTGGAGGGTCACCCAGCAGCGGCCGGTCGCGCGCAAGCCACATTTTTGCCCCAACAGAATTTAATCAAAAAATACATCTTACAAAGTCAATGACCCTTATTCCTCTAAAATATCACATTTATTTATTGGCTTATTAAGAAAATATAGTGTTTCGATACTCAGTAACTGTTCGGGTGCAATAGAGTTAGTCTGCCGACATATTTGGAGATTGTGGAGTTGAGCATGAGTCGTTTTAGCGCGAAATAGACGTAAAAACAGACTCAGGATTGTGAGACCAAAGAAAACTAAACTTTCCAAAGGTTTCGGGCTCCCAAATCAGATTTTGGACATCCGGATTAGCAATTTTGCTCTGCAAAGTTTCGAATCCTTCCTTTGATGCCCGAAGGTTATTGTAGCAATCCGGAAGTGAGTTGGTGGGCTCCTTCGGATGTATCGTGTGATTTTGACACGTAATACTGGGTAGTAGACTCTCGGATGCATATTCGGACGCCCGAGAAGGTATACAGTGGCTATGATGTTTCGAATTCAGGATCAGGCACCCGACAAAGGGGCTTTCTTGTGTGGTTACGATAATTCGGATTCCCGAAACTAGAATTGGGTGCCCGAAAACCCGACTTTGACTGCAGTAATAGGTTTGGTCTTGCTATTTCGAGGGCTCATTTTACCACATTATTTTTTTTATAAATTGGACCTCTTGTCCCCTAAGAAGCTTTTTTACTCCTTTTGAGCCAGAGCAAGAGTGTGAGCTAGTTCCTCATCTCCAACTCCATCTTCTTTTTCCTCTAGGGAGCTACCAACAACTATGGACCAGCTCAACCATTTTACAAGCATCAGTGAAGCTAGCAATTGGACCTCATTGGACCTTCAGACAACAGTGGGGAGTGTGGTTCGTGTTGTAGCTAAGGAGTTGGACCTGTACGATGCTCTCTTTTAGTTGGATTTGAGGTAAATTGAGTATATTTTGGGCTTTTGGTCTAAGATTGGGACTTTCACTGGATTTTGATGCCTTTTTTCAATTTAACTCTTATAATTGAATTTGTGAGCAAACTCTTGCCGAATTTTCTTCCTCCTCTTGTTGCTTTGGGATTACCTTTAGTTAGTTGAGAGGTTAGTTGTGTTATTTCTATTTAAATTTTCATTTTTGGTCTTTCAAATAGGAATTGGTTGAGTTTTGGTTGTTGTTAAGCTCAACTCTGTGATTGTGCGGTGACTCTTGGTGGTTGAGGAGTATACAGTTGATCCTTGCTTGTGAGCTCATACTTTATTGATCCTTGCCGTGGTTGGATTTGCGATCGAGGTGGGTTTAATTTACTGAGATCAACAAATTCTCCATTATATATGGATGAGAGGGTTCCTAGCATGTTGTATTATTTATTGATATTGTTTGAGATGTAGTCTTCTGTCACTAAATTAGTAGTAGCATGAAATGGATAGTTGTTATTGTTGTCCATATCTGGTAAGTGAACATGATTATTGAGTAGTGCACAAAACATTGAGATCTTGAACTGATAGTGATTGCATGGGTATCTGATTACTCCCTGGTTACATGCTTAGAGTATTGTGTATTTATTGTATATCGAACAAGATCTTACCTATGTATGACGGCTATCCAGTAGTAGTACATACCCTGTTGGGACTATATTCGTTACATCACTTGTAGTCGGATTAGTGGTATATTAGGTTGTGGATTGATACGACAATTTCGGTTGGATTGTCAGCGTCCTGAATTGTGTTGTGGGCACATGGAATTTAGATTCCTTGCTATGGTTGATCATTTACATTGATTATAACCTGTATATGACATATATGAGCTCGACAGATAGACAATTTTCTTCGGTGGTGTCGTGTCCCTCGAGTGCCCCTCTGGAGCTTGGCCTTTATGCGTTGATGTCATTGCTACCCTGAGGGGGACCTACGTTGGGCCAGCCATCCCGAGGGTGGCGTCGTGGTGTTTGGGCCAGCCATCTCGAGAGTGGTGTGTGGTGGTAGATTGGCACATGATGGACTGGACCCTTGTGGTAGTCAGTAAGATTGGATTGGTTTAGTTCTCCATTTGAGAGTTGATGTATGTATTCATCTCCATGACACGATCTTTTGTATGGTTAGTTTAGAAGCATAGTAGTTGTAGAGTTTATTTTTCTAGCTTTACTTTCTATTATTACAGTAGATGTTTATTCTTACCTCTAGTGGACCTAATAGGTAGATTGTCAGTATTAGCGACGGTACCTACTGAGAACTATTTCTTTTTAGTACTTCTCACGTTTGCTGTTGTTGTCTTTTTGCAGAGACTTCAGCACCAGTTGCTGCATCTGATCGAGGTCAAGGAGTCACGAGTTAGATCCCTTTTCGTTGAGCTGACTGTACTAGAAAAGTACTCGTACTTGTTGGTTTTGAGAGGGCAGTTGTAATAACTGAGTTTTTAAATTCAAATTATTTAAATTTTTAAATTCAAAATTTGAATTCCGAGGGGTGCACTTAAAGAAACGTCTAACTTCGTGAAACGAGACCCAATTCCAATAAAACAAAATTGCTACCTGAATGGTCGGACCGCATTGAGTGTCGTGATGAAGTTCGATTTTAATTATGGTGAAGCGAAACTACAGAAAAATGCAAAATAATTCACTTTTTAGTAATTTTTACGCAAAAGGGGTGGCATTTTATGTACTGTTTTGCATGAAATCACATGTGGAGGGCTCTCGATGCATTTTACGCACGCTGTGAAGGGTTGAAATTAAAATAAGTATTTTAGAGGGATTTATTTGCAAATTATCACGGAGCTACATATATATCATCTAGGGTTTCATGGAGATGAAACCCTAGCCGCACCCTCCATTGCCTTCCCTCACCGGAGCAGCTTGGCCTGCACCTCCTCCAGCGTGCTACCACCGCCTCCGGCCAAGTGCACCACCCTGAAGCCGCCGAAAAACCATCTACAGTTCTCTTCATTTCCCTCTCTCTTTCTTTCTCAGTTGTTACTGAACCCGAGGCCACTATAATTAGCTACGCCGCCTCTGGGCCTCACCACTGTCATCATTTGATGCTGGTGGTGTGAGGACCCAGATCCCCGCGATAGGATTACTGTTTGATCAGCAGCTTTTGGAGACTTATGTTGAGTATTGGAGGTGTTTGTGTGCATATCGGACCCAAGAAGTGGACTCAGTGCGTAAAAAGGATCACGAGTGTATTCGGATGCCCCGTCAAATTTTAGAAGTGGTTTTACGTGAAACGGACATCGGATTTGGATTCAGCACGGAAAAACGCTAGAAATTGACTACTTGGTTGTATTTTTTCTGAGTCCGGACGCCCGAAAAGGATACCCGGAAGATTTCAGTGTTTTCGGGTGCACGGTGGACCGGTGGACCGAGGGGGTGCCACGTGGCGGCTTCCCGTTGGTGCCGTACGCCACGTGGCGGGGCTGGAGGCGCAGCGTAGTGGGCTCAGCCCACGGGAGCAGGCACGGGCAGGGCGCAGTGCGTGGAGGCTGATGTGCCACGTGGCGGATTCCCGTTGGCTCGCAGTTGACAGGTGGCGGCAGCAGGTTGGTTGGTGCAGTCGTCGCGGTCCACGGAGGTGCACGGGGAGCACCGTGCATGGTAGGGTGGCAGGCGGCGCGACATGCGCGCACGTGGGCGCTGACCGGGGCGGGCGTGGGTGTGGTCCACGTGGCGGAGCATGGTTGGCTGGCGCCAACCACCGCGCGCATAGTGCTGGCCATGCAGCGCAACGCGGGAGGCGGGTTTTGCTGTTTGCTATGCGGGGGGGGGGGGGGCACATGGCGCAACGAGGTTAATCCGGGCGCTGGATGGACGGCTGCGATCGGGCTAGTTACTGTTGGCGCCCGAAAGTTTCGGGCGTCCGGAAGATGTCCGCCAATGTGTATTTTTCATACGGATTCAGCCTATAAATAGGTTGTAGGGGCCATTTGTGTGGGTTTTTGGAGTTTTCTGGGAGCTCCCCTGTTAGCAGAGCCCTTCTACACTGTGTCCTCTACTCCTCGATGGATCTTGGGTTTTTTGGAGGCCGTGGCATCGGCATTTTTTGCGACGCGGCGCACCTCGACGCTTCTTGGATTTTGGCTTCTAACGTCCCGTTTCGGTCCGCGAGGCCCCCTGAGCTACCCCTTTGGAGTTTTGAGCCAATTTTCACAGCAACGCGTTCACGAGAGGTACGCCCTCGATTTCGTGTTGATTGCTTTGCTCCGTTTTGAGTTTTTAGTGCTGTTCCCGAGGTACCTTTTGATCCCTTGTACTGCTGCGAGGTTTGGGACAGCGGTGGAGTATTGTTGGAATTTCTCGGCCTACGGGCATCAGATCGGGATGTTTGAGGACTCGATCGGCATCTACACTTCGAGAGGAACGCAACCATATTTTTACCGAAATTTTTGGAGGACTCTTCGAAGGTGATAATTAAGCTTCTTTGGGACTGATTTTCCGCAGACTTGTGTTCGTGAGGAATTTGGCTTACGGCGATGTTCTAATTGTATCTTGGCCTACAGGTGTCGGAACGTGGAGTATAAATACTCCATTTGCATCTACTCATTGCGAGGATCGCAACCATAATTTTTCTGGATTTTTCGGAGGACTGCACGCAGGTGAAAAAGCCCCTTCTCTGTGCTATTTTGGCAAAACAACAAGTGTTGTTTGGGGTGTTTAGTGGTGTTGATTGATTGTTGGCTGTGATGTTGGTTGGAGCAGAGGCTTGCGCGACCGAGTACCGAGGATGCGGTTTCGGGGGATTTTTGTTAGCGAGTGGCTACGCACTTCACCGACTTCGGCTTTGCCTGTGGAAAGCGATTCAGGTGGGTTGCTTCGTCTCCAGAACCGGTGGACGGTTCTCTAATTCTATCTGTTAGAATGCATGCATGTTTAGGGTACAATTTATGTGATTGAGGGGTAAGCTTAGTAATGGTAATTGTATAAGGAACTGCATGATTTATTCGTGTTATGTCATATGACAATTGCAATAGTGGATATCCTTGTGGATGGTTAATGTAAGCTTACCCAAGGGAATGTTACCTTCTGTGATTGATAACATGCATGATTAATGTACAACCAATATGAGTGAGATGGTAAGCATGGGAATTGGCCTAGATCATGTGGATTGATGCTTACTTGATCATTGTACATGTTTTAGAGGATTGAGATATAGCATATTGTAGATGGCTATGTTCATTTTATATTAGATGAGATAGAGATCATGCTCGATTACCCATTGGCATATTTATGCGGGATTGATTTATTATAGTAGCGATTTATTAGCATGTCATGTTAGCACATAGCCTTTCATGAGGATTGATTCTTCAAGGGGACATGATATATCTATGTGCGGGTACTATTCTGAGGAGTTATTATGGATCATGGATTATGGACAGGTGTAGTTCATTAGCGATTTTGGCATGTTGGTTATACCTATGTAGAGCTACTATTTGATATACTCTTACTTCTATCTTCCTTGAGGACACTTGTATGCTTGTATGGACATCTAGATAGGCCATCTTTTACTGCTACACTATCATGTTGGGACTTGACTTAGGAGAAACCATCTTTGTTTCTTTTCTCCTTTTTAGACAGTTTTGTGGTTCATGTTGCTCGGGTTCGAGCAGGAGTTTGGGATAGTGTAGCCGGGATCTTGGAGTCAGGGATAGGTTGTGCATGATTATGGGTTGTTGGTGTTGCGGCAACCGCGGATATTGGGCGGTTGACCGGATGTTGGTTATGGTACCAGATTGTGGATGGCAGGGTATTCTGGAGACCGCGAATATTGGGCGGTTGACCGGAGGTTACTTGTGCATCAGATTGGGGATCGGGTTTCTTTAGTGGATGAATTTTTCCACTTCGATCAGAGTCATGATCCAGTCCTGCTATATCGTGATACTTGTTACAGTGATACTTTACTCGTGTGGGTCACTCCCCTCGAGTGCCACTTCGGAGTGTGCGACCGTGCCGGTCAGGAGCCGGTCTGTTACTTATTTTGGGATGCGACCGTGCCGGTCAGGAGCTGGTCTGTATCTCGCAGATGAGTTCTTGAGTTCGACAGCAGAGCAGGCAGTGCCAGGTTCTATACCGGTCCATTTGATTGGGTTTATTTCAGGCAGGTACTTTTATTGTTGCATTCGTGCCTGGGGGCTGAGTGGAGTCTAGTAGCTGTGATTAGACTAGTACTAGTGTCGTTGGGAACCGTTAGATTGACGGTGGTCCTGGGGTCGTTGTGAGTACTTCGACCGTTGTGCGAGATGTTGAGGATCTTGAGTCTTTCCGTTCTGAGAGAGAGCGTGGATTTCGACTATACCCTGCATGTGCCGCTATTCGATAGCGAATTAGTCCGGTTGGACACCCTACGTTGATACACTAGGGAGGCGCAGGCTTGACTGGACCAGATGTGGCAGTCAGCTCGATTGGGTCGATTGTGCACCTCGTGTGCGAGTGGTTGCATACATTTCATTGGTTTTTTCCCATTTGAGCATTTAGATAGAGGCATGGTAGCTGTAGAGTATCTCCAGCTTTCTTGCTCAGTTTTTACTGCATTGTTATCTTATACCTCTAGTAGACTTAGTGGGCAGACCGTCGGGCCTGGTGACGGTACCCACTGAGAACTCCCTGTTTGTGTAGTTCTCACACCCGTTGGGAGTTTTCCCCCTCCTTTTTCTTTCCTCTCCTTTGTTTTGCAGAGTCTTAGCGGGTGTTGCTGATTCTGCTGTTGCTGTTCGAGGCGAGGGAGTCGCGAGCTAGATCCCTACCTATCTTTGGAGAGTAGCTGTACCCCCACATTGGAGACTTGTAGTACAGTCAGTAGATTATTTTATTTCTGCTTTTGAGAGATCATTGTATTGTGAGGATCTGACTTGTACTAAGAGCCTGTATACTGATGTATTATTTCGATTTACATTCCTGTTGAGTTTTGGGTTATTGTATTTGAGGATATTTTATGATTATCACTTATGGGAGATGGATATTGTATCATTATTTTCAGTTGTACAGATGGTTGGTTTTTAGTTTTTCAGCACTTTATTTTATAGCTCTGATATCTTTCTTGCAGGTTGGACGCTTCGCCTATGCGGGGTTTTGTATAGGCGGCGGATCTGTTAGCGAGTCCGGGTCGCAGTTTCGACCCCGGGGCGTGACAGAAGGAGCTTCCTTGAGCAACCCCACACCGGTAGCCCCACCCTTGGCTCAGTTCTAGAACCTGATCCAGAACTAGGGCAAGTTCTAGCCGCGGGCTTGCTATGGTTGCCGTCGCCACTCCCAGCTGTCGCCGTGGGCTCAGGTGGTGTCACGCATCGGGAGCAATTTGAAATCCAATTTCAAATAAAATCCTTGATTTGCGAAAGCAAATTGCGAAAGCAAATATATATATATATATATATATATATATATATATATATATATATATATATATATATATATATATATATATATGGTCTGACTATTATACTTTTATGAGTAAAATCTCTTCTTACTCATAAGTTTTCAGCTCTTGGATGAAAGAATGTGCGGTTAGGATTATACTGGTCCCCTATTAATTATACTATTTCACCAACAATCCAGTAAACCCTAGGGGAATCACTATCATTCTAACCGCACATCCCTTCATCCAAGGGCAAAAAAGTTATGAGTATAAAGGGGTTTATACTCATAAGAGTATAGTAGCCCTACGATATATATATATATATATATATATATATATATATATATATATATATATATATATATATATATCCCACTGAGCAGCACGATGAATCGTGTTTCTCAGTGGGTACGACGCGTCGACGAGGACAAGTCGTACTCACTGAGCAGCACGATGGATAAGCAAATGAAGTACGATGGTAAACAATATAAATACTGAATTCGAGAAGCCATAGTAAGAAAAGAGATACCATAATGAACTATAAAAGAGAATACAGAAAAAATCACTACTATAAGAACATCCAGTAAACACGCAAATCTATAATATACTCAATCACAACCGCCATGTTGGTCCACATACCTTAGGCCAAATCACAAACCTGCTCGATATATCGGTGCAAACCAAACCCCAGCCGCACTAACCGTGGCACCGCAATAGCCGCAAGGGATCCCCAAATGCAAAAGCTGTCGCGCAGGGATTACAGGTCTATCAGACCACCTCTTCAAAAAAGTACACTGATACGGTGGCCAAACCGCTAGTATGCATGAAACAGCGCCAAGAGCGTGACGATCGTAAAAAGATCTAGTTAAACCGTGATAATCATTCGCAATACTAATGAGTAAGTGAAACCGACCCGGAGGTCAAACAAGAAGTTAAAGAAGAGCCTACACATCTAAATCACCTAGATGTCCATGATTGTCCCTATCAGAATCAACCACGACGATTGGTCGCATAGAGATAAGCTAATAACACCGACCCAAAGGTCAATCGAAGTGTCAAGGAATAAGACCATATGTCTAAATCACAGAGATGTTCATTAATGGCCAAAACCAACCGCGACAAGTAGTCGCAAAACAATAAGCAAACAAAACTGACTCGGAGGTCAAACAGAAAGCTAAAGGAGAAGATTATACATCTAAGTCACCTAGATGTTCACTATTGATCATAATTAACCGCGACAAGTAGTCGCATAGTGATAAGCTAGGAGAACAGACCTGGAGGTCAAACTAGATGTTAACAACCGATTATACATCTGTTGGGGCCAAAATGTGGCTTGCGCGCGATCGGCCCCTGGGCAACCCTCCAGAGGTGTCGAAGTGTGCCGCGTGCCAATAATCAAGCGATCGAGCTGAGGAGGGATCCGCTCTGCCGGGTTCTCCTCTAGTAACTCTCACGACCGGTGACAGTCGAAGCGTGTTTACAAAAGTAGAGAGGGATCGTCGGTTTCGACTTAGGACAGTCGAACCGGGTAGAGAGATAAATATACGGCTAAGGAGCTGATTGTAACTTTGAAGTGCAAAAAAAGTAAATAAAGACACGACCGATGAGCCGGTTTACACTCTAAATGCACAAATAAAGACACGACCGAATGGGTTGGTTTACACTTTATATTGATTTGAAGAAGGGGATACAAGGAAGAATGTAGGGATAGAAAGATTACAATTAAGTCTACTTCTAGAAAAATAGTAAATGCATGTATAAAAAGCTAAGTTAACCTACTCCTAGATAAATGAAGAAGCTGGGGTGGTACCGGGCTTACGAGGTTGTCGGACTCCTTTTTCCTTTGATGGTTCGGGCATTTATATGCACCCCGAACCAGGTTATTAGGCGCCGATTTGAATTATCGGCACAAATTGGGGAAAGCTATCAGATATCCAGCAACTACTTCCTTTTGAGCCGAAAGTCTTCAATCAGGATAGTAGTCGTTTCTCCGTCTAGGTTCATTCCCTGATCGTTGCGCCAGAGCATGATTCCCGGCACTTTCCAATGTTGGGCGCTGCCTACCGTTCCGGGTTAGTTGCGGGATTTGCGTCTAAATCTCGCACTCCTCCCCCCCAAGATCTTTCCCTTTTCGGCCCGAGCAGCTGAAAAGCTATCTTGGACTCTCGCCTTCCTTGATGCTTGACTGAGGCGGTCTTGCATCTGTCTTCGGCTAAGGGACAATATTAGATGGGACGATGGTATACTCTATTTGTTATGTATATTTTACATCCACTCATTTTAAGATGGGATAAATTTTACTAATCACTTCAGAGTGACTAGTGAAAAAAATTCTATCCTTGGATGGATAGAATGTAAATCTTACACCCTATTTAAGATGTACACTAGCATTGTTCCATTATTAAAAAAAAAAAAATCCTGTTTGGTTATTCTTTTAAAAAAATCCTAACGTTTCTCTTATTTTAAGAGCTCAAGGAACTAGAGCCAAGCAGCACTGGCTCAAAGAAGGGGACGGTAACACTAAATTCTTCCACGCTATGGCCAACGGTAGGCAAAGAGCCAACCGGATCGGGGACATCAATGACGAGGGTACCACGCTGGTCAGGGAAAACGACAAGAGCGACTACTTCTACCAGAAGTTCAAGAACCGTTTCGCACCTGATAATCTCCCCTCCCACGAATGTGGAGATTGGAGCGACCTTTTTCCTGACAAGACTGCGCTCAGCTTGGAAAAACTAACCTCCCCCTTCACTCTCGAGGAAATCCGGAAAGCAACTTTTCAGATGAGTGGGGACAAAGCGCCGGGACCTGACGGTTTTAGTATGGCCTTCTATCAGAGGTTCTGGGACGTCATCAAGGCCGACCTCCTCAAAGTTTTCGACGATCTCTTCGACGGCTCTTTAAATACTGGCCCCTTTGACTACACCCATATCTGCCTGATCCCCAAAACTGAAGGGGCGAGCTCAGCAAATGATTTCCGGCCCATCAGTCTGCTCAACTGCGTCCAAAAAATCATCTCCAAGGTGCTTACGAACAGGCTTATCAGCGAACTGGACAACATCATCTCCCCGACTCAGTCTGCCTTTGTCAAAGGCAGATTCATTCTCGATTCCTATGTCACAGCCAGCGAACTTATCAGCTGGGGAGTTAGTAAGCACTTAGACTGCGTTGGGGTCAAGGCGGACTTCGAAAAGGCCTTCGACAATGTGAGCTGGAGCTTCCTCAAACACGTACTCCGTTGTCTTGGCGCTAACCAAAAATGGTGCGGGTGGATCGACCAGTGCACCGCCAATGGCAAAGTTGCCATCCTTGTCAACGGCACTGCCACCAATTGGTTCAAAATGAAGAGGGGACTCCGCCAAGGTGATCCCCTCTCACCCTTCCTCTACCTGCTGGTGGCTGAAGGCCTGGCGCGCATGACTAACAGAGCCGTCCGGAACAACCTGATCACCGGCGTTGGACCTTCGAGGAACTCCGAAACCCCCCTGATCCAATTCGCGGACGACACAATCTTCTTCTGTCAGGCCAAAGCCAGACAGATTCGCAACCTCCGATTTATGTGGCTGATCTACGAATGGGCCTCTGGGCTCAAAATCAACACGTCTAAGTCGGAGCTCCTCTACCTGGGCAACAGGAACAATAAGGGAGAGCGACTTGCATCGATCCTAAACTGCAAGCTGGGCTCGCTACCGATCAAATACCTCGGCCTCCCGCTCAGTAAGGGCAGCATCCTTAAAGAGGATTGGCAAGTCATCATTTCCAAGATTGAGCAAAGAATCACAGGGTGGCAAGCTAAACTTCTCTCGTACGGGGGAAGACTCACCCTGGTGAACTCGGTGCTGTCTAACCTACCGCTTTACTTCTTCTCGGTCTTCAAAGCACCTGCCTGGGTCATCAAAAGAATCGACTCGCTCCGCCGTGCTTTCTTCTGGAGCAGTCTCAGGTGTGACACCCCCGGAATTTGGATTAGTCCTCTATATAAATGATATAATAGGACTAAATCTCTAACCCGGCTATAGCATTTTGGATGGTAGCAAGATCTAAGAGGAACATGAGAGTTAAGTGTGCTAGAGCTAGAGTAGTTCTAGGATGGGTGACCCCCTGGGAAGTGGGGCGTCACAGTTGGTATCAGAGCCATTCACCAGCCGGAAATGTGAGATGAGTCTCGGCTGAGCCAGGGTTATATAGCGGGTAGAGCGAGGCTCCCCGGCTAATGACTGTTGTGAGTGGAGTGCAGCTCCTCACAAGGTCGGCTAAGGCTAGCGAGACGAGTCTCACATCGCCTGGTGCTTGTGAGTGTGCTTGAGCCTGACGTGGACGTCAGGGCTTAAAGGGGGGAAGAATGTGACACCCCCGGAATTTGGATTAGTCCTCTATATAAATGATATAATAGGACTAAATCTCTAACCCGGCTATAGCATTTTGGATGGTAGCAAGATCCAAGAGGAACATGAGAGTTAAGTGTGCTAGAGCTAGAGTAGTTCTAGGATGGGTGACCCCCTGGGAAGTGGGGCGTCACAGTAGGTCTACGTCAGGGGGAAGTTGCTTAGTTAACTGGAAGACGGTCTGCAGATCTAAAAAGGACGGGGGGTTAGGCATCCTAAACTTGGAAAGTATGAACACTGCTCTACTGGCCAAGTGGTGGTGGAGATTCCTCTCCGCGGAAGCACACCCCCTGGGAACCACTCGTCAGGAGGCTTTACTACCACCGCCGAACACCGCTTAGCGAGGGCTCATCCTTCTCACCCTTCTCACACTGGTGGAGAAGCGTTTTACGCACGAGGGAGCTCTTCAAGTGTAGCACGTTCCGCTTGGTGGGAAATGGCAATCTGACTAACTTCTGGTCAGATCTTTGGGTAGGGAACTCGTCTCTCTCAACCCAATTCCCAGGTGTCTTTGCGATGGCCGCCAACAAAAATATACGGGTAAAGGACTGTTTTGACCAGAACGGATGGAACTGGGCGAAAATCCTGGAAGGATTGGAGGCGGGCACCACAGGCATCGACGACCTAATCCAGGACCTGCAATCGACCATATCCCACCTGTGCCTCACTGCCAACAAAGATGTATTCCTTTGGCGTTGGACCACCGCTGGACTATTTTCAGTCAAGTCCTTGTACCGTTTTCTACAGGACAGCGGAGTTGTAGACGACCGATTCAATAGGCTCTGGAACATCAAACTGCCGCTGAAAGTCAAAATCTTCGTGTGGCTCGTGCTCCGAAGAAGGGTGCTGACTAGAGACCTCCTCCAGAAAAGGCAGTGGTTCGGACCCAGCTACTGTGCTATCTGTCTCGGGCCCAGCGAGACCGTCGACCACCTCTTCCTCTCTTGCACCTCTGCCAACTCACTGCTGGAGACCCTGCTCCCTAACAAAGCAGAGATCCGGCGCTGCCCGACTGTCGCCATGCTCTGGGAGGCAAATTCGCACAAGAAGGGGGCCAGGGGCAAATGGGCGCTCATCACCATTGCGACCACCTGGTGGTCGATCTGGCTCGAAAGGAACAGAAGGGCATTTGATAAGAAGAGTCGTAGCCTGGTCGCTACCCTTGCCGAAATCAGGACTTGCCGCTCGCAGTGGGCCCGTTTCTGCTCTTAGTTTTTTTTTTTTTTTTTTTTTTTTTTTTTTTTTGTCTTGTTTACCGGCTAACCCTTTGCTAAATTCATACTCGTATTGAATGAAGCGGCAGCATGCTACCTTTCTCTCAAAAAAGAGCTCAAGAAAAGTAAAAATGCACAGAGCCCGTTCACTTAAAAGCCATTTGGAACAAGTCCACTCCCTAACATTTTTTTAAAAAACTTTTTGTACACCCATATATTTTATATCTCAATAATTTTAAAATGAGAAGAATTTTATTAGTCATTTTAAAATGACTAATAAATAAGTTTTTACCCTAAAATTAATAGGATGAATATCGTATACCTATTTTGAGTATAAGAATAGTAATACTCTTCATTTTTATCCAAAACTCCATTTTTTTCTCGTATCTCCATTTTTTTTTTTTTTTTCCTGCCTCTCTTTCTCTCTCCTCCCATCACAAACCAAAGTCCTCTTTTACTATTGCTGCACATGCTAAAGTTTAGAACGACTGCCATTTTTTTCCCATCACAAACCAAATTCCTCTTTTACTATTGCTCCTCATGCTAAAGTTTAGAACAACCTCAATTTTTTTTTTTGTTAAAACTTAAAAGTTAGGGAGGAGGCCAATCAAATAGTCTATAGTTGGGCGAGCTTTATGCATATTTACAAATCACAAGTTGTTAAAAGAAAACGGTACTTGTACACCCCATTTGAAATATACATTCTATATTTTATTCATCCAATAGGTGGAGATGTGGTAAGAGATTACTTCACAAATTATGAAGTGACCCGTTAAAATTCATCCCATTCTTAGATGGATGGAATGTAGGATGTACATATCTTTTGGACTGTATATGTAGCAATTATTAAAATAGACAAAAAGTTTTTGGAAAATACTTCTTGTACACCCCACTTATTGTAGGGTAGGGTGAATTTCATTCGTCACTTCAAATGATGAGTGGAGGAGTCTCCATCCTTAGATGGGCAGGATGTATATCGTGCATCCCAAATGGGGTATACGAATAAGATTGCTCAATATATATATATATATATATATATATATATATATATATATATATATATATATATATATATATATTGTTTTTTGTTTTTTAACAGAAGGACTTGTTTAAGATATAACTAAAATGCATGATTAACATTATTTAATTTTTTGTGCAAAATATATTTAATATCAAAAATACTATTTGTACACTCTAAATATGGTATATATTTTACACTCTATTTATTTTAAAATGAAATCAATTTTACTAGCCATTCCTACTAAAAAAAAAAGAGCCTCCATTCTAAGATGAATGGGGATGTACATCATACATTTCATTTGAGGTGTATGAATAGCATAATACAAAATAAGGTCCCGAAAGTTTTTATAATGAGCAATGCTACATATACAACCCAAATAGGATGTATATCACACACCCCACCCCATCCTAGAATAGGGACTAATCTAACGGTCACTTCGAAGTGACTGGTTAAATTCATCCCATCCTTAAATCGGTGCGGTATAAAATATACCCCTCACATGGGATGCACAAGTAGCATTAACCTTTTATAATTAAGTCAAAAAAATAGTGGAGGTACTATTTCAGAATTGGTTATAGTTGAGGATATCTCCGTACATGTTTATCAAAAAAATAAAAAATATTTTTTTCTATATTTTAAATGGGGTATATATTTTACACGCTATTCATTTTAGAGTATGACTAGAGATGTCAACGAATCAAATTTGGAAAGAATTTTTAAAAATCCGAACCCGACTAAATATCCGAAATCCGAATCCGACGGATTTTACAAATCTACATCCAAATCCGAATCCGACAAAAAATTCAAAATTCGAATCCGAACCCGACCCCGAACCTGAAACCGAACCCGAAAATCCAAACCCGAAATAATAATTATTTTTTTCTCTTTACAATATTTCAAAACATATTATATTAAATCTAAATTTTTAAAATATAAATTTAAATATAATATCAAATATTTATATACACATATATTATATAAAGTAAAATCAATTTGGATTCGGATCAGGTTCGGGCTCGGTTCGGGTACAATCAAAATCTATATCCGAATCTAAATACGTCGGGATTTCATTTTTTACATGCATATCCGAATCCATATCAGTTAAACATCGAGTAAATCTATTTCGTTTGAATTCTGATTCGAATAAAATTTCAGATATTCGTATCCATTGATATCTCTAAGTATGACTAGTAATTTTTTTTTTCATTTTGGATTGATGATAAGTATATCATACATCTCATTTCGAATGTATAGACATAAAATTTGAACTTTTCAAACACTGGCACTTCATTTTTCTGTAGAAGAAAATGTATGAAGACGGCGTTCTGAAGGTTAAGTGCAGGGAAGTTCAGGGACCGCTTTAAAATTATCCTGTAGTTAAGGGGTCTCCGTAAAGTTTTACTTTTTTTTTTTTTTTTCTTTTTTTTTTTTTTTTTTTTTTTTTTTTTTTTTTTTTTTTTTTTTTTTTTTTTGGTATTGACTGGCAATTTTTAGCTGGATTAGTCTTAATGTGATCTCTTCTAAGTTAATAGCAGCATATTTAACACATTTTTTATTCTCTAGTTTTTTATTATATTTTTTATTTATTTTAGTAAAGATATTTGATAATTTATAAGTTTTTAATTAGAATATTATCCGTGGTTGTCATTTTACGATGCTTACTATATTTTAGAATTTCTTTTTATATATTTCTTATATTGTATTATTTTCATTTTCAAATCCACCATTATATAATCCTTCATTTTATTATTTACACAATGAGTATGTTAATTTGATTTAAAATAGAAATCGAAATAGAAATATAAACAAAAATGGTTTGGAATTCTCAACAGATGGTCTATAAGACAAATCAGAATATGAATCATATTCAAATTTAAAAAATTTTAAAAAATAAATTTGAGTTAAATTTGAATTTTTCTATTTAAATTTGCAATTAAAATTTAAATCTAAACTTAAACTCTCAAATTGAATTTAAAATTTGAATTTAATAGCGCGAAAGAACAAGTAGAATTGGGCTTTTTTATTTTGTTTGTTTGTGAGAGGTTTTGTCATTCCCCGCGGTCTCCTTTGTAAAGCCTTTTTATAAATAGGGCAAGTTTGGAAACGTGTCAGAGAAAAAATATCCCTTTTTATTAAAAAAATAAATCTTCACCATGGGACTGACAGACTCGCTACAAATACAGAGATTCTCCTATATTTATACGACTTACCACACATATAACAACCAACCAAAACTTCACTCACACACACAAACAACAATTACAATGAGAATGCACAATCAACTAAACAAACCAATGCACAATCAACTAAACAAACTTTAAATATATGATACTTGATATACTCTATAGCATTCTTATCGCAGATGATATAAATGCACAAATTATCAAATATTCTTATTATTTTGAAAACGTTTCCTACCGGAAACTTTATTTTAAAATCTAAGGATACAACGAAATCCAAAATTCCTTTGGAAACAGCTTCCCACACAAAAATATGAACTTTTGAAAATCAGTTATCATGAGGAATAGAAAATATTTTTACCATAAAACTAGAATATATTAGCACCAAATTTTTATTTAACCAAAACTTTAACAATAATCAAGCAATCCAAACATAAACTGAACCACCACAATATCTAACTTATTTAACAATAAATGAAAAGGCAATGAAAGAAGTAAACCGCAATACGGAAGGTGAATAATCCATGGGGCTACTAAGCTCTCTAGCTATATCGTCACCTCACGCACCGACTCGACTGTTACCTCCCGCGACACCTGCAACTAGGAGGAAGTAAGAAACCAACGAGAGTCTCCCAGTGGGTACCGCAAGCCGACGAAGGTGAGCTGTACTCACTGGTAACGAGTAACAAAAATAGAGACGATATACAAATAAATAATTAAATAAATATAGTGGCAATAATAATAACGGAAAGTACTGTAAATAAATAAACAATTGCTACTGTAGAAATGTAGTGCGAATATAACCATGCATCAACCGGAACATATCGTCCAAAAGCACCCAATCTTTGCCTATGTCGGTCTAAAGACCTCAGGTAATGCCATCTCATGCTCACTCACCTCTACACATAGGCCTGATGGCAAAACACATGTACCTAGGGCTCACGGATCGAAAGTATGACTACTTTTCTGAAAAAGAGCATCATTGCGGTGCCCAAACTGCTGGTATACGTGAAATGAATATGAGCTGTGACGATCGATGCAATATGCTCAATAGTCTACAATTGGCAACTAGCCGGAATCAAAACCACAAGGAACACCAACCAAATCCGGTCACTCACATCTCATAGAATTTACCTCTCATCGACCAATCAGCTAACAAGTTGGGACTTAGGAAATCCTAGGCTTATGTTGGACCCTAGGATGATAGGGCGTGAGAGACGTGATATTCTTAGGCGAAAGTCGGTGATTGGGTTATTTGACTCTTCCAGTGAGTGAAGAGGAATCGATATATCTTGTTTCTGTGGACAGTTATGTTGGCTGCATACAACATAAAGCTACAGAAATAGGGGGATGTCTTTGACTTTTGCTAGATTGGGTCGTGTGTGGTTGGGTTTTTGATTGTGTTTTCTGGTGGCAGGATGTCTCCCCGTCGTCGTTTTTCCACCCTGAGTAACCCCACACCTTCTAGGGAGTCGGAGCAGGCGATATCCGCCGAGCTGGAGGAACTGCGGGCCTTGGTGACCCATTTAGTGGTGAGAAGCTTTCGACAGGATCAGCGCTTGGAGCAGCTGCTGGCGCAGAGTGGTGACATGGCGATCAGAGAGAGGGCCGAGGCGCGAGAGCAACGTTCAGGGAGGAAACGCCCAGCCTCGGAGGTTGATGGACAGGCCAGTTCATGGAGATCGCCACGATCGTCGTGGCCTCAGTGGTATGGCCGTGGGAGTTCTGAGCAACGAGAGCCTGGTGGATCCCAGAGGCTGCAGCGGTAGCCGCAGCAACAGCTACGACATCGTGACAGATGTATTTTCTGTGGAGGACCTCATCTGCCTCACACTTGTGATCAGAGGTGGGGTCGTTGTTATAAGTGTGGACAGTCAGGCCACGTTCGAGCTTCATGCCCTCTATCGAATTCCACAGCACCATCTTCAGCCTCGGCTCCTAGTGCATTCCAGGAGAGGACGTCAGCTCAGCAGCCTTTTGCTCCAGTGAGCAGGCCACCTTCCTTCCACCCTTCTGATCACCGGCCACCGGCTCAGAGCGGTCCGATTTATGCCGCTCAGGTGGAGGACATTGCAGCAGCCGATCACGTGGTGATAGGTATCACTTTACCTTCTGGCATTAGGACTCGTACTTTGTTTTATAGGAGCATCCCATTTATCTGTTAGTAGAGCATTTGCATCATTGCATGGGTTAGGGGTAGGACGGTTACCACTTGCGCGGGAGGTTCAGATTCCCGACCACATCTTGCACGTGGAGGAGTGTCATTGGTCCTGTCCGGTGTAGATTGAGTCCTGGATTATTCCAGCAGACCAGATGGTTTTGAGGTGGCTGCGGGACTTGGATAGGGTGCTCGGGATGGACGGGCTGGCTCGGTATTTCACGACGATCGATTGTGCCGCGAGGATGGTAACTTTTCGAGAGCTAGACCAGGAGGTGTTCGTGTACCAGGGATGCTAGAGAAGATGAGGCGGCTCGAGCTAAAGGTTTACTTCGCGTTTCTGGAGGAGCTTGCAGACAGCCTTGGAAGCTCAGCTCAGATTCAGTACGGCCTTTCACTCACAGACAGATGGACAGTCAGAGTGGATGATACAGATTCTCGAGGATATGCGGAGAGCTTGCGTCTTGGACTTCGGCAGAGGATGGATTCGACCCGTCGCACGTCATCGACTTCACTCCTCTTGAGATCAGCAAGGATTAGAGTGCGAGGAGCGCCCACTGCGGATTCTGGATCGAGAGTTGAGAGAATTGCGCAGTTGGGCCATCCCTACGTGGAGGTCTTTTGGAGCAACCATGACGAGCGCGAGACTACTTGGGAGCTGGAGTCGGAGATGATGGACACCTAGCACTACTTGTTCGAGGGCAGACTGGAGTTGTGACTTTCGTTTCGAGGACGAAACTTTTTTTTTTTAGTGGGGAAGGATGGCCCAGGTCCCCGTGCAGTTTTTTCGTGATCCGTGATGTTAGAACACCTAGTATTGGTGTGTCGGACCGTGACATGTCAAATGGACACGTTGGACGGACCCAGTGAGGATTTGGGATCAAGCCTGGCTTCCGATGGCTTTTGCCAAAATTTTGGAATAGATCTAGGCTAAACAGAGGCTGTATTTGGATTCAGGGCGGAAAACGCTTGAAAACGGCTATTTACTTGTATTTTTCGGAGTCCGGACGCCCAAAAACGGACCTCCGGAAGTTTATAGTGTTTTCGGTGCAGGGGGGGGGCTGTGGACCGGCGGAGGGACACGTGGCGGCCTGTTATTGGCCGGCACGCTGCGCGGTCCACGGGGCATTGGCGCTGGCGCAGTGGACCGGGCGGGTGACACGTGGCGGCTTCCTATTGGCGGGTTTATGCTGTGCGGTCCACGGAGTCCGGCGGTCGGGTGTGTGGACCGGGGCGCGCCACGTGGCAGCCCCGGATTCGCGGGCTCATGAGCACGCGGAGCACGCGGCGCCGCGGAGCCGACGCCGTACGCACGCGGGCGCGGGACACGCGGCGTGTCGGCCGCTGGTTGGCGGGTGCCGCCCGCGTGGCCGGCGAGGCGCCGCCCATGTGCGCCACGTGGTGCCCCGCCATTGGCGGGGGCCGCTGGTGCGGTGTTCGGGCGGGAACACGCGGCGGCGCCCGATTCACGGACGCCGCTGTTCGCTGTTCGGGCTGACGTGTCGCTCCCGGGTGATTCCGGGCGCTAATCGTGGGCCGGGCTGCGGCCCATTTGGGCGCCCGAATTCGGGGGTGCGCCCGAATCTTTAGGTGGGCTAAAAAAGCCCACCACCCGCTCATTTCTCTTGTTTATCTAAGTTTTAGAGAGAGAATTAGAGGGTGTGACCTGAAGATGACTTCTTCCTCTCTGTCCTCCATCTCTCTAGGAAGTTTTGGAATTTCTGGAGTTACTGACAGCGAGTTCTCTGCGACGCGGCGCGCTTCGACGATTTCCATTTTTGGCCCGTTTCCGTCGTAATTCAGTCGGAAAATTCCCGTGCGCTAACCAGGAGGAATTTTTAAGTGATTTATGCAACAGCGTGTTCCTAAGAGGTAAGGCTTCGATTTTTGTGTTGATCGTTTTGCTCCGTTTTGGGCTTTTGGCATGGTTCCCGAGGCATCTTTTGATCCTATTTTCTGTGATGGATTTTCTGGACAGCATGAGTTTGTTTATTTTCTATCTTGGGCTATGAGCATCGGATCAGGGCGTATAAGTACTCATTTTGGATCTACTCGTCGCGACGATCGCAGCCGTAATTTTTCTGAAATTTTTTGAGGGCTGCGCACAGGTGAAAACCCCCCTTTTTCTGTGCTGTTTTGCAAAACAGCAAAGGCTATTTCTGGGAAGGCCCGTTCATGCCGAGTTCAGTTGTTTTGTAGTAAACCGCGGATTTTAGGCGTTGCGAGGACAGTTGTTGGACAGCGAGGAACCCTGTTACAGTTGGGAAGTTTTGTGGAATTGGATTTGCGTGCCAGGTGGGTGGTTGTTGCTTACCTCTTACTGCGATTTACACACTACGACTATTAGAGAGACCCCTAATTTATTTGGGAAATCATGCTTAAATAAATTATCCTGATTAATCATTGGCCTATTTTTGTGGGATTGATATACTATGGTGGTGATATGTTAGTATGCCATGTTAGCACATAGACTTGTATGGAAGTTGATTAAATAGAACATGATGACATATTTATATGCGGGTGCTACTTTGATGATTTATTATGGATCAGGGATTATAGACATATGTAAAACTTATTATTGCCGGCACTTTTGTGGTGGCATTTAGAAAAAAGTCACCAAAAATAAATTTTTACCGGCAGTTTTTTAAAAATACCGTTAAAAAAAAATTATATTTATTTTATTTTATTTATTTATTTAATCTTAAAAATAATTATATTAAAAATACCTAAAAAAATTTTTACTGGCATTTTGTTAATGGCATTTACAAAAAATGCCACTAAAACCTAATTAATATCCTACCAAATGCCGGCAATGGGAAATTTTAATTCCCGCGCACGGTCGCGATAGCGCGCAGGCAAAATTTTTTTCCCGCTAGGTCTATCGCGCGCAAGAAAGAAAAAAAAAAAATCCCCAAAAAATTCCCTAGCGCACGCGAGGCTCTTCTCCTGTCCGCGCGCTAGCTCCCCCAGCCACCTGTACCGCGCGCCTCCGCCGCCTCGGCCACCGCCTCCCCTGCGGCCATCCATCCCGCGCGCAAGCGGCCTCTCCCTGAAGATAGAAGCTTTGTGGAGCGTCTTCTCCAACGACGGTCGGAGCTCTGTCAAGGTTCGAGCGTCTTCTCCAACGACGCTCGGAGCTCTGTCCTGGTTCAAGCGTCTTCTCCAACGACACTCGGAGCTCTGTCCAGATTCGAGTGTCTTCTCCAACATTAGAAGCTCGAAACTCTGTCCAGGTTCGTGCGGGACATCATTTTTTTTTTCTTCATCAGTTTTTATGACATATATAGCATAGTGCGTCAATTTTTTTTTTTTCAGGTTAGGGTTACGATAGCCGTGCCGGCGACCCCGGCTCCTACCGCGACCGGAGAAGGTGATCTCCCCTCCTTTCCCAAAACCCTAACCCTAACCTGAATCCTAACCTTATACTAGGGAAGGAGACGATGCTTCGAGTTTTTGGTGCTTTAATTTGGTTTTTCCGTTGTTGTTCCAGTGATGCGGGATTCGGTGGCGGCGGGAGGGGGAGGGGGTTCGAGTCCTCGAGCAGGAGGGAGGCGGAGGGCGGAGGTGGCGGAGCCGCCGCCGAGTTGGACGGGCTGACGCCATTTGAGAAGAACTTCTACGTGGAGTCGCCGGCGGTGGCGGCGATGACGGAGTCGGAGGTGGAGGCCTACCGCCGCAAGAGGGAGATCACCATCGAGGGCCGCGACGTGCCCAAGCCGGTCAGGGAGTTCCGCGATATCGGCTTCCCAGGTCTCTCTCCCTCTCTCTCTCTTTCTCTCTCTCATGGAGTTGCTGCTCAGGGTTCTAGTTTGTTGTATAACATATGATGCAAGTGCGCTTCCTGCATTCTTTCTTGAGCTTACGAATTGACTAGCGTATACTCCGCCTCACTTGTAGCTCGACCTAAGTAGCAACGGTGTTGTGATTTTACTTAGTGAATTGGATTTTGTGGCTCCGAAAATGGAGAATACAATTAAGGTGAAAAGAATCAGAATGGGCGACTCAACAATATTTAATTATGTTTGAACAATCTTTAACGGAAAACGTTGAACTATTAGTGATGCGGCAGAGATATGGTAATTGTAGTTCCAATCGTCCACGGATGGTGCGATACGATTACTTTTTGCTGGGGCAAACTTTCAAATAATATAAATCACTTTTCTAGTTTTTAAGCAAAAGTATCAAAGGAGGTAAATTGGACAGCACAACCTTCTCCATCTTTGAATTTTAGAAAGACTCCATTATTGATATCCAATTAATAAGAGCGCGAGGGAACAGATTCTTTATAATTGGCTCTTTATAGAAGATATTCTAAGAGGCGGTTGGATGCTCTTTATCCCGCTAGTAATTTCACAAAATGAAAAGGAAATTTTTGGTCAATGAAGTGTTGAAGAAATAAAGTGAAGTATGTTTGGAAGTGATATATCAAAAGCAGATCCTCAATTAAAGGTATCATCTTTCACTTATTGTAGAGTCCATACTTGGAGGAATGTCTAGAGCAGTGGTTGCAGATTGCTTAAGTAGATTGTACACAAGAGGGAAGATAATTCCACTTCCATGGAAGGGTAGTTCAGTTTCTGTGTTTGCTTTTTTGCCATGAAAGAGAATTTCTTTTTCCACTCTGCTGTTACATTGTGTAGTGCTGTTCGAACTATTTTGTATTTATCTCATACAATGCAATATTTTCTTTACTTTTTAGCCGTGCTTTCTCTTTCATCGGCTGATAGTATTTGAGTTCTCTGTCTCTCTCTCTGATGAATGACTAACATAAGTTGCGCTTGTTAGCTATAATTTTCATCAAATGTTGATGGGTTGTGTTCTCTTTTTAGCTTTCTAATGCCAAACTCTTGCTTTTAATGCAAACTTGGTTCTCCTTTTGTCACACTCATCACTACATTCTGGGAGAGATGTTTCTGTTCTGCATTAGGGGATAGCATAACAATTTTACCTTTCATTTTGTAGATTATGTTATGCAGGAAATCTCAAGAGCTGGTTTTGTTGAGCCTACTCCTATTCAAGCACAAGGCTGGCCAATGGCATTGAAAGGTCGTGATCTTATTGGCATCGCTGAAACAGGATCAGGAAAAACACTTGCATATCTCCTACCTGCCATCGTTCATGTTAATGCTCAGCCATTTTTAGGTACAAACTTGTTGCCTTTCCATGTAAGACACCAATCAAATTTGATTACTTTGTGATTACTTTCTAAATTCTTCATCTTGTTGTCTCTTAAGCACCTGGTGATGGTCCAATTGTCTTGGTATTGGCCCCAACCCGTGAACTTGCTGTCCAGATACAACAGGAGGCAACCAAATTCGGGGCATCTTCAAAGATTAAAAGCACTTGTATATATGGTGGTGTTCCAAAGGGACCTCAAGTTCGTGATCTCCAGAAAGGTGCTAATTTCTTGTTGAATTCACTCTATTTGCTGTTTCATTTTAATTAATTAGGGCCCATTATGGCAATTGCTGATGCCAGCCATGTCTTAATATGAAACAAAATGGCGACCTTAAAAAAGAGAAAGGACAATAATGATCCCCAATACACCCTTAGTTTTTCTTTTCTTTATCAGGGTGTGGTTTTCCATGCTTCATATCCTGATTTATTAATGTTGATATTCTTTTTTGTTATAATGCTTTTGTATCAGGTGTTGAAGTCGTAATAGCTACACCCGGGCGATTGATCGATATGTTAGAGTCTCATCATACAAACTTAAGAAGGGTTACATATCTTGTTCTGGATGAGGCAGATCGTATGCTAGACATGGGGTTTGAACCTCAGATCAGGAAAATTGTTTCTCAGGTGCACAAAGTTTACCTCCCACTTCTGCAGTTGTTCTTAGGATATATTTCATGACAAAATATTTGTAAATTGAGGACTGTGGAGATGCTATTTGTCATGGCTTTTTTACTCTAGCAACACCTCACAAGTATCCCCTATTGAGGTCAGCTACAGAGTATCCATACATGTTTTTCGATGATGCAGTTTGTCTTCTTGAGCAGCAGCATTGATGCAGTTTGTCCAAAGATTAAACTGATCCAATGGATGAAAGTTGTTGGTACTACTTGAATCTAACCAGTACTTTGTGAAATTGCTGAAGTTGGTGAAAACATGAACTGTTGAAATGATGAATCACAGAAATAGTATGCTAATTAAATGATTAGGTTCATTTATTAGAATTTTTTCTTCTCATATAGATTGAAAATAGTATGCTAATTAAATCTTTTGTTGTTTCACAGTCGATTAATATAATTTTTTTTTCTAATGCAGGATTGATTAAGTTAAGGAGAAGTAATCTGGTGACTAATTGCAATGTTGATGGATCTCTTCCTTTCCTTCATTTTGTATAGGACTCAAATATGTATTTGAAGTATATATGCCGATACAATTTTGTTGTTGCAATTAATTAAATGGATATGTTTTTTTGTCTATTGAATGTTGATTACATGATATATACTTGAAATTTTATAAATTGATGGTATTTTTTGTCTATTATGGATGTTGATTAGATGATATATATATTCTTGAAATTTTATAAATTGATGGTATTTTGCCTATGACTAAAATTTATTGTGCTTAATTGTAATCATTTGCGTGTTTTTATATATCTTTTCAAAATCTTTGTGTTGCTATGAAATAATTATTTTACCTAATTAAACTATTATTTATAATTTTAAAATTATTTTGGCACCTATGAGTGCCATTAAAACTAATATATAGGCTGGCGTTTTTGAGTGTCGGGAAATGATTGTTTTCCTGGCACTTTTGAGTGCCACTAAAAAGGGATATGCTGGCACTTGCAAGTGCCGGCTTTACCTTCTATGCTGGCGGTTTTGCTGGCACTTGTAAGTGCCGCCAAAACCTTCTATGCTGGCGGTTTGGTATAAGTGCCGGAATAGAGAGTTTTTGCTGGCACTTGCAAGTGCCGGCTTTACCTTCTATGCTGGCACTTGTAAGTGCCGCCAAAACCTTATATGCTGGCGGTTTGGTATAAGTGCCGGAATAGAGAGTTTTTGCTGGCACTTGCAAGTGCTGGCTTTACCTTCTATGCTGGCACTTGTAAGTGCCGCCAAAACCTTATATGCTGGCGGTTTGGTATAAGTACCGGAATAGAGAGTTTTTGCTGGCACTTGCAAGTGCCGGCTTTACCTTCTATGCTGGCACTTGTAAGTGCCACCAAAACCTTATATGCTGGCGGTTTGGTATAAGTGCCGGTAAAAGAATTGCCGACGGAGTTTTAGCCGGCACTTTTGACTGCCACAAAAAAGTGCCGGGAAAAATAATTACCGGCACTTTTTTGTTATTTCCCGGCAGTTTAAAGTGCCGCTAAAAGCCAGTATTGGTGTAGTGTGTAGTTGTTTAGTGATTTTGGCATGATGGTTATATCTATGCGGAGCTATTATTTGATACACATGTGGAGCTACTATTTGATACACTTTCTTTTATCTTTCATGAGGACATTTGCATGCTTGTATGGACATCTAGATAGGCCACTATTTATTGCTACACTATCATATTGGGACTTGACTTAGGAGAAACCATGATTGTTCCTTTTCTCCTTTTCATTTAGCCTTTTGATTCATGTTGCTCGGGTTCGAGCAGGGGTTTGGAATAGTGTAGTCGGGACCTTGGAGTCTGGGAGAGGTGGTACTTGATTGTGGATTGGTGGGGGGATTGCGGCAACCGCGGACAGTAGGCGGTCGACCGGATATTATTTATTTTATCAGATTGTGGGCTTGTGGGGTATTGCGGTAACCGCGGACATTAGGCGGTTGACCGGATGTTTATCTTTTGCATCAGATTGGGGGATCGGGATTTCATTAGTGGATGGGTTTTCCACTTTGATCATAGTCATGATCCAGTCCTGCCATATTATGATACTTGTGACTTGGCTATTTTACTCGTGTGGGTAGCTCCCCTCGAGTGCCACTCCGGAGTAGGCGATTGACGCAGCGGCTAGTGAGTACCGGGCCCCGAGTTCCGGTCAGTGAGTGCCGATCTGTTAGCGATTGACGCAGTGGCCAGTGAGTACCGGGCCCCGAGTTCCGGTCAGTGAGTGCCGATCTGTTAGCGACTAACATAGCGTCCAGTGAGTACCGGACCCCGAGTTCCGGTCTGTGAGTGCCGATCTGTTAGTGACTGACACAGCGGCTAGTGAGTACCGGATCCCGAGTTCCGGTCAGTGAGTGCCGATCTGTGAGCAGATCCTTGAGACAGCAGAGCAGGCAATACCGATTTTTATTGGTGATTAGATTGGGTTCTTAAGGACAGATACCATTTACTGATGCATGCATATGGTCATTTCTAGTCGGTACTGCATTTAGAGACATACTAGTGGAAGTTTTCTTTTATCAGCAGTCTTTATAGCTTACCACTTTCTTTTTCCTTTTTGCCTCTGGTAGACTTAGTGGGTACGTCGGAGTTTGAGGCTTTACCTACAGGGGGGCTACTGGTTTACTAGTGGTTCTCACCCCCATTGTTGTTTTCCTCTTTTTCTTTCCTTTGTTTTGCAGAGTCTTCTGCGGGAGCTGCTGGGCCATCGGTAGCTGATCGAGGTAAGGGGATCGCTGAGTAGATAGATCTCCTGTGAGGCTGTGAGCTGCTGTTATACAGATATTGTACCCATTTTACTCAGACTGTAGTAGTTTACTTTTATTTTGAGGTCTGGCTTTGGCCAGCTGGTTGTACTATTTTGGTGAGCTGGGAGATTATTGTATTTTTTACAGCTTTATTTTATTTCTAGTCTGAGATATTATGTAGTTCTTTTTAGTTCAGCTCTGTATTATGCTCTTTTATTGTATATCTTATATCTGAGCAGGTTACCGATGCTTCGTGTACATGAAAAATTCTGTGTGCACGGCGAATCTGTTGACGAGCCCGGGTTCTGGTTTATACTCGGGGTGTGGCAGATTAAGTTGGTATCAGAGCTTAGGGATAGGTCAGTTGGGACTTAGGAAACCCTAGGCTTATGTTGGACCCTAGGATGATAGGGCGTGAGCGACGTGATGTTCTTAGGCAAAAATCGATGATTGGGTTATTTGACTCTTCCAGTGAGTGAAGAGGAATCGACATATCCTGTTTCTGTGGACAGTTATGTTGGCTGCAGACAACATAAAGCTACAGAAATAGGTGGATGTCTTTGACTTTCGCTAGATTGGGTCGTGTGTGGTTGGATTTTTGATTGTGTTTTCTGGTGGCAGGATGTCTCCCCGTCGTCGTCTTTCCACCCTGAGTACCCCCACACCTTCTGGGGAGTCGAAGCAGGCGATATCCGCCGAGCTAGAGGAACTGCGGGCCTTGGTGACCTATTTAGTCGCTAGAAGCTTCCGACAGGACCAGCGCTTGGAGCAGTTGCTGGCGCGGAGTGGTGACATGCCGATCGGAGAGAGGGCCGAGGCGCGAGAGCAACGTTCAGGGAGGAAACGCCCAGCCTCGGAGGTTGATGGACAGGCCAGTTCATGGAGATCGCCACGATTGTCGTGGCCTCAGTGGTATGGCCGTGGGAGTTCTGAGCAACGAGAGCATGGTGGACCTCAGAGACAGCAGCAGCAGCCGCAGCAGCAGCCATGACGTCGTGACAGATGTATTTTCTATGGAGGACCTCATCTGCCTCACACCTGTGATCAGAGGTGGGGTCGTTGTTATAAGTGTGGACAGTTAGGCCACGTTCAAGCTTCATGCCCCCTATCGACTTCCACGGCACCATCTTCAGCCTCGGCTCCTAGTGCATTCCAGGAGAGGACGTCAGCTCAGCAGCCTTTTGCTCTAGTGAGCAGGCTGTGGGTTATGGATTATATGGATCTGAATAGGAAAAAAATCACCTAGAGGGGGGGGGGGGGGGGGGGTGAATAGGTGAAAATAATAAACACACCAAATCGTTGCGTAAAAATAACCCAATGCGAAAAATAAATAAAGTACGCAAGATTTACGTGGAAAAACTCCATCACAGGAGTAAAAAACCACGGGATCGATAACACGGCGAAATCCATTAGAATTAAAACATGTACAAGGTGATTTACCGTAAACCTACGACTCAACCTTTTCCATACGCTCCTAGTTGATCAACTTCTTGAGATTGATTATCACGCCCCGAGTTCGAAAATAGAGTCTAAATTTTTTTTTTTTTTTTTTCAATCAGAGTTTAAAAGCAAGCTAGGGCATGACAGATCGCTACATATATAGAAAATTTCCAATCCCTTGGATTGAGCCTTTTCTATACATGCATGGCTCAACAATGGCAAACCACATCAGAGTAGTCTAAACTACGAACTCTAAAGAAAGATTAAACAGATTACAACAACTTATTACAATTATTACAACTTGAATTACATGCTTAATAAACTAATAAAGATAAACAACGGCTGTCCAGGGTCAAAGCTATCGCAGAATCTCACCAACACGTCCCGACTTCCCAACACCCAATCGACCTGAAAAATAGTCACCCACGGGGTGTGAGATACATCGACAGTGTATCCCAGTGGGCACGACGAGTCGAGAAATAGTAAATCTTACCTACTGGCATACAATAACTAGCGGATAGTAAGATATCAAGTTAGGTAAGCATAATGTAGATCATGGTGCGGAAAATAACAACAATAAGCAAAGCAGATATAGATCATAGTAGGAGCATACTGATGTAAGTATTGAATGAAACTGAGCAAGCACTGGGCAATCATAAGAGTATGAAGTAAAGCAGATTAAACAGGCAATTTATGCATCAATGAAAGAATAAGTAAGAACCCAATCAAAGCCACCATATTGGTCAACAAGACCTCAGGGAAAACTCGCCGAACCTGGCACCAACCTGCTGACATACTCCGGCACCCTCGGGCACTAACCTAGGAGTCAACACTCCGGCACCCTTGGGCACTAACCTGGGAGTCACGGGTCATACACCAGACCACTTTACCAGTAAAGAACATACACACGGGGAGCAACCCCGCTTATGTTTGTGAAGTACAGCAGTGCGGGCGATCAATCATGCGAATGCTCAAGCTCACGGTCCACAGACCGGATAATCGGCAACAAGCCAGGAAAATCCCAACAGGGATGCAATGCAGAATAGCCAACTGAATCTCAACTCATGAAATATAAATGCAGGAAACAATAACTGATCAATCACACATGGCAAATGGCAAGAATAATCAGGAAATATTGATAAGCGAGTAAATGTGTGATAACTAACTAATGACCAATCATGGCAAAAGTCCAGGAGAATCATAATAACTGGTATTAATCTAAGGATCAATCATGCAGGGCATAACATGAACTGATAACTGATAATCAGGTAAAGGTATACAAGCTAGCTAATGACCAATCAGGCATGGCAACTGTCCAGGATAGAATCATAATATCTGATAGCAAGCTAAGATCAATCGAGCATGGCAACATATAGGCTGATAACTGATAATGATCAATGAATCAAGCAGATATAGCAATATAAAAGTTATGCTGATCAATAAAAAGAGCAGGCTCAACAAGAAAAATCAAGGCTATCACAAGAACAGGGGTCCGACCAATTACGATACCCTAGAGGGCCGAGATGATAAAGCCCGGATCGAAGATAAACCCACTTGTCTACAGGCGAACTATCGACTCCAACAGAAAGCTCGAAGACTGCGCCAACCTGAATCATATGTTTTGATTAGGGAACAACTCACACATACCCAAACCACAGACTCACTATTCTTACCTAAACCTGGATCGTTTCCAAATTGACCCCAAAATTACCAAAATACCCCTCCCAAAAATTCATTTTAGATTTTCGGGAGATACGGGCATCAACCATATGCCGCTGGCTCAACCAGATTCTACTGGGACACATCAGACAGCAAGGCGTAATTGCCGCAATTCCTCGAATTGCGTGATTACCACCGGGGTGCCGTTAAACCGACGATTTTGCCGATTTACGGACCGATAATCAATTTCTGCTCAACGAGAGCCGTTGGATCCCTAACGAAAAGCTTAGAGATCATGGACACACAGTTCAAGATTGTAGAGTACCGGGACTTCGGACAGCGCGCCGACCACATATGATGGCCTGGAGTGGTGAGATTGCCTCGGACATGTTGCATCTGAGTTTACAGTTGATGCCGGGTTGATTTGGATCAACGCAGAAGCTCCAGCTCGATTCGGTATTTTTTCGGGCTTTGTATGCCGATTGTGGATGAGATTTGGGAATTATCGACTTCACAGTGGAGCGCCGAAAATTCGGGAACACTTGGAGCAGGTATATATTCAGTTTACAGCGAAGTTCGGGAGGTTCCGGACTGACGCGAAGGATCCGGGGGCAAAAAGTGAGTCGGAACTGACAGTTTCGGAGCCGGTTTTTGAATTGAGCACCCCGACTCAACGGATGAGCTTTTTGAAGAGAAAAAGCTGTGGACGCGTGTACTTTCGTTTACAGCGGGGTTCGGGTGGTTCCGGGCAGCGGCGGAGGGCCCGAAGGCAAAAAGTGAGTTGAAGAGGGCCTTTTTGGATTATTTTAATAATATAATTGATGGATTACTAATTTTGTGAGCTCTTGGTAGGGTGGCAGTGGAGGTGGCTGTGGGGTTTTGGCACTAGAGGCTGTGTTTAATATTTTAATTTAAGCTACTACTAATTAATTAAGAGTTAATTATCTTTGGTCTTAATTAATAAAGGGTTTGTAGCTTTGGGAGGTGACCTTACCTTGAGATAGGCTCACCTCCACCACCTACCACCATCACCACCTCCTCTGAAGCTTCACGAACAGGAAACAAAGAGAGAAGGAAGAAAGGAAAAGAGAAAGAAGGAAAAAGAAAGGGAGAAAAGGGAAGAAGAGGAAGGAGAGGAAGAAGATGAAGTGTGGGACTCGAGTTTTCTTGGTTTGGGACTTCCACTTGGTGGCCGTTGGAGCTCGTGGGCGAGCATCGAGCTTCTTCAAGGTTGGTAAATAGGTGTATTTAATTTTGTAGAATTTATGTTTGAGTTTTTGAGCTTTGGAAATTATTTTGGGGCCCTGATAATTTTATTGGAGCATTTTATTGGGACTTTGGATTTTCATGGAGCTTTGGAAATTTTTTGTTGATTTTAAATGCAAAAAATGGATTTTTGGGAAAATTTTAATGCTTTGAGGTTTTTTTTGAAAATTTTGGAGCTAATTAAGTTGTAAAAATTATTTTAAAATTTCTGGGATTTTTTTTTTAGAATTTTTTTAATTTTTTTTTTTTAATTTTTTTTCGTCGCCGCTGCGCACGGCGCTGCCTGGCCGCGCGCAGGGGCCGCGCGCAGGCCCCGCGGGCGCACGCGGGCCTGCGCGGGCGCCGCGCCTGCGCGCGCGCGCCTGCGCGCGCGCAGCGCGCGCGCGCTGCGCGCGCCGCGCGGCGCGCTCGCGGGCGCCGCGCGCAGCGCGGGGCGCCGCGCGGCGCCTGCTCGCGGCGGGCCCCTGCTCCTCGCGCCGGTCCTTGGGTCGCGCGGCTTCCGTCATCGTCGCTTGGCGTGCCCCGGGACTTCGTCGATGCCTCGATTTGCGTGCCGGTCCCGTTTTTTCGCCGACGGAGGCCGGTTTCGCCGTCGGATGCTGTTTTTCGCCGACGGAGGCCGTTTTTCGCCGACGGAGGCCGTTTTTTTCGCCGTCGGAGGCCGTTTTTCGCCGCCGCGAGCTGTTTTTCGCCGTCGACAGCTGTTTTTCGCCGTCGACCGCTGTTTTTGCCGCCGCGAGCTATTTTTCGCCGTCGACCGCCGTTTTTCGCCGTCGACCGCTGTTTTCGCCGCCGCGAGCTGTTTTTCGCCGTCGACAGCTGTTTTTCGCCGTCGACCGCTGTTTTTCGCCGTCGACCGCTGTTTTTCGCCGTCGACCGCTGTTTTCGCCGCCGCGAGCTGTTTTTCGCCGTCGACAGCTGTTTTTCGCCGTCGACCGCTGTTTTCGCCGCCGCGAGCTGTTTTTCGCCGTCGACCGCTGTTTTTCGCCGTCGACCGCTGTTTTCGCCGCCGCGAGCTGTTTTTCGCCGTCGACCGCTGTTTTTCGCCGTCGACCGCTGTTTTCGCCGCCGCGAGCTGTTTTTCGCCGTCGACAGCTGTTTCGCCGTTGTTTTTCGCCGTCGACCGCTGTTTTTCGCCGTCGACCGCTGTTTTCGCCGCCGCGAGCTGTTTTTCGCCGTCGACAGCTGTTTTTCGCCGTCGACCGCTGTTTTCGCCGCCGCGAGCTGTTTTTCGCCGTCGACCGCTGTTTTCGCCGTCGACCGCTGTTTTCGCCGCCGCGAGCTGTTTTTCGCCGTCGCGAGCTGTTTCGCCGTCGACCGCTGTTTTTCGCCGTCGACCGCTGTTTTCGCCGTCGACCGCTGTTTTTCGCCGTCGACCGCTGTTTTCGCCGCCGCGAGCTGTTTTTCGCCGTCGACCGCTGTTTTTCACCGTCGACCGCTGTTTTCGCTGTCGGAGTCTGTTTTTCTCCGACGGAGGCTGTTTTTCGCCGATGAAGGCTGTTTTTCGCGCCGTGCGCTGTTTTTCGCCGATGAAGGGCTGTTTTCGCGCCGCGCGCTGTTTTTCGCTAATGGAGGCTGTTTTTCGTCGCCGGATGCTGGTTTTCGACCGTTTTGACTGATTTTGCGATTTCTTCTTTCCTGGCAGTTTGCAGTGTAGTTTTAGCATCTGACTGGGACGCGACCTTGTGACTCCGTTTTGCGTGCGGGTTCCGGCATCGTACTTCGGGTTGCGTGCGGACCTCGTGGAGACAAGGTAAGCCCGCTGAGCCCAATTGCAAGTGTCGACAAGCAATTGGGGGCGATCTGAGGTGGGTTGGTTTTCTCTCCAAGTCTACGGACTTCCTTCTAATTCTATTATGATAGGATTGCATGCTAGTTTAAGTGTTTCTTGGAACTTGACTAGCACCCCCGTCATATGTTGCATGTATTCAACCAGACCAATAGAGAACCTTAATCTGGGCTAGGTTCTATTATGCTTTAGACATTCCACACACTGCATTTCCTTCTGGACATAGGGTTCCTCGCCCGGGTAGTGGGCCGAGTGGTCAGAGTTTTGTGGGATGGGTGTTTCACTCGGGCCTGGGGGCTGAGTGGGGTCTGGTGGCTGTGTTAGGCCAGTGTTGGTGGTTTGGGAACCGTTTAGAGTAAACGGTGGTCCCGGGTTTCTAGTTGTTGCATCGTTTTCTCGTCACTACCACGTTGTGATCGTGGGGTACGTGAGTTATCAGGACCTTGAACCCAGAATGCTTTTGAACTCTCATGATTTTGGTATACCAGTGTTTTCCTTCCGTATTCCTAAGGGTCGCCGGAGCTTGTTCTTGTTTGATTGGGCGAAGGTGTCACCCTTGGGAGTTCGGGAAACAAACTCGTTTTCAACTGATTTTCTCAAGAACTAAAATCCATAAAAGCTGGTTTTTCTCAATTTAAGATAGTTTTCAAAGGGTAAATTTTACCCTCACCCCAAGGGGGTTGAGGAGAAATGATATTTCTTTATAAAGGTCATCTTTTTACTAAATTCCCTCATCCGCCAGGGCGGGGGATCTGGGTTCTAAGGGCTGATTTCGTCTTGGGCCGAAAACAACGGGAGGCGACACCTATAGCCGGTTCTTGTTTGATTGGGGTCGTAGGTAGTAGACTCCCGGGGTTTTCGGACTCTGTGCAGTTCTAGCTGTGGAGCATCTCCAGCCGTGAGTTATGAGTTTGAGTTGAGATAGTTGCCCACTTTAACCGAGAGGGGCCGAATCCCTGAACGGTAAAGGATCGAGAACTTCGATAGGCTGAGCCTAGAGTCTGTTCTTGTTTGATTGGGGTTCTAGGCACCGGTCTATCGGGATTCTCGGACCTTGCCGCGTCAGTCGGCTCTGCTCGTCTATGAGTGGGGTGTCGTTGTGGGAGCCGTATGGAGTGACGGCGGTCCCAGCTGAGTAGTACCTTCTTGAGTGAGTTGTGTTGTGAGGTTGAGTCGTGGAGGGTTCTCCGACTGAGTTGTGCTTTGAGCATCGAGATACCGATCTGTTTGATCGTGGATTATAGCCTGCTGAGCCTGGCATTTCATGCCAGTTATGAGATACTTGTGTTACTTGAGTTCGTTGGGGTCGCTCCCCTCGAGCTACGCCCCGGGTGCGATGATGATACCGAGCCTGACGAGGCTGCGATGATGCGACTAGTTGATACACTAGAGTTCGCTTGAGATTGAGATAGTCCTTGAGGGACACCCTACGTAAGACCAAGTCCTGTTTGGGCGTAGTGGCAGTAGGTGAGTGCAGGCTTGTTTGACTGGTCCAAAGTGGGACAGTCATTGAGATTGGGTGACATTGGGTGAGTGATGGCATAGTACTTGGGACATGTTGTCAGTAGTGAGTGGGTGCATACCATCATCTGTGTTCTCTTTCTTATTGAGCATAGTAGATAGAGGCATGATAGCTGTAGATACTTTTCCAGCTTATTTCATTATCATAGTCTTTTTCTGTTATCTTATGCCTCTAGTAGACTTAGTGGGCAGACCGTGGTTCTTGGAGACGGTACCCACTGAGAGCTACTGTAGGATGTAGTTATCACACCCTCTGTCGGTGACAGGTTGCTGAGGCTTTCTTCCGTTCCTGCCCGAGCTGGCTTGACGGACCGAGGTCAGGGAGTCGCGTGATAGTTCCCTACCAGCATTATTACTTTAGAGTGAGGTAGATGTACCATCCCGGACTGTGGGAGTTGATCATGTATTGATTTTCTAGTCTTAGCTATCTCCCCTGTGGATTTGTAGATGTTGTATAGGTTGTTTTCTACTTGTATCATCTTGTATTCGGGAGATAGACTTGTATTTATGTTCAGCTTTTAGTAGTGAGATTTTATATTACAGCTTTTATTACCCGCTCTGATATCTGTATAGCTGTAGTTCTATCTTTTGCAGGTTAGACGCTTCGTCTGTACGGCAGTTTCCGTACAGATGGCGGATCTGTTAGCGAGCCCAGGTCGCAGTTTCGACCCTGGGGCGTGACAAAGATAGCACGTGAGGTTACAATTGTGTTTAGACCCCTAGAGTTTCCAAAACCGCATTATTACGCGTATTTGGGAGCGATTTTCGCTCGTTCTAACTTTCGAAGCATCAGTTTAACGAACCGTCACCACCAGTAGGTGACTCTCGACTTGCTGGACACCGTGCTCACCATTTGGCAGCAGCACGGAACCCGAGGAAAACTTCGGGCCATCTTTTACATAGGCAACCTAAACTATTTTGCATTTCTTTTTTTTAAACTTTTACTCGACCATTTGCCAATCTGAAGCAAGCATCATGTTTAGAAGGTCCAAGAGACCCAGAGGCTCACTATTGCGGAGCCGCAAAGCTGCTGGAACAGCCCATGGACCAACAATGGCCATTCTAGGGCATGGCATTCAAGATCTCACAATCCCATCAGTCCAAGTTTGGTCTAAGGTGAGTATCAAGCTCAGGGGATGTCTTAGAGGCTAGGGCTTACTGTGGTGAGGTTAAATTACTGCTGGAACACTCTAAGGCTCAACTTAGATTAACATAGAGCTTAGCATAACACATCTTCCTAACCACTTAGTCATTTTGCAAAATAGAGTGAGCATCATGCTCCTGGGACTTGGGGACTATGAATGCTCACTGACAGAGGGTCGTAAGTTGGCCGGAGAAGCCGCCGGAGCAAGCTCGGCCTTGGCTTGAGCACCTACAATGGCCACAACCAAAACTCTTTGTTTTGGTGGCCAACTGAGGCAAGCACCAGCCTCTAGGGTCCAAAGGCAACACTATGCTTGCGACTGGGTCGAGAAATAGGCACGTGGTGGCCGAAGCGAGGCGGCGCGGCCATGGTTGGAGCATCGATCTCGGGCAGTCGCAAAGCATAGGTTTTTAGGTGCAAACAACAGCACCACAAGTTTCCTAGCAAGTTTTTAGGAAGGTCTGGGTCTGGCCCCGCCATCGGCGGTCGCTGGATGGCCGACCGCTATTAATGGCCTCGAGCTCGGGCCATCCATGGCCGGACCTCCCTCGGGCTGCATGGGTCGCATGCAAGTGCATGGTTGGACTCCCCTCAGCCACAGCAAGCTAGGTAGGTGGGTGGCCGGCGGTCAGACGCGTCGTCGGCGCCGGAGCAAAGAGCTCGGGCGGAGCTTCATCTTCCCTAGGGCACGGCCGTACCACCCCCACACAGCACCAAATCACTCCAAATTTTGTGGGAGACTTGCACTCATCGAGGAGAAGAAGATGGTCATTTTTGCTTTCACCAAAAACCACCGGGAGCAGAGCTAGCTCGAGGCGGAGCTCTGGAGGTGCAACTTGGCCGCCGGCCAACCGGAGCTTTTCCCATTTCATGGGTGGGCTGGAAAGAATCCTTAGGCTATAGGGAAGATACTTCCAAAGGTCTTGGGTCCGAAAAACCATTGGATCAACAGGACTTACCTCGCCGGAGTTGGAGAAGAAGGAAAAAGCCGGTTTCCTTCCCCGCCGTCGCGCGGCCACAGAAAGCTCGGGCTTCCTCGGGTGCACTCCCAGGAGGTAGAAGATGATCACCAAAAAGCGCAGAGGCAAGTTGGAGAGTTCCTAGGTGTCGTCTTCTCCTCTCCACATCCGAGCTCGGCCTACCATGCGCGGCTCTTGGCAACCCAAGGCTAATGAGGAGAAAGGCGTTTTGCTTTGCTTCAACGCACTACAGAATTTAAGAGCCCCTCGGATGCCTGTAACCCCCCCCACAAGGAGCCCAAGAGACCCCAAACCAAAAACTCTATTATGCAACAAAATGCTAATAGGTCCCTGTACCTTGTGCCTCTAACATCTAGGTCCCTGCTGTAGGTTCATTTTGCATCCAGATACCTCACAATTAAACCTCAATTAATTCGGTACATAAAACAATAGGGTTTTCGCAATAATACCCTCTTTTTCGACAAATTTCATGCATTTTGAGATGCGCGAGTCGTCAAATCGAAAAACGGACTTCGCCACGACGTCCGGCTCGTCGAGACCTTTCAAGTAGCGTATTTGCTTTCTTAATTCGGTGCTCCTAAAAATTCTCGGGCCATAATATACAGTGAATTTCACTGTTGGGCACGCATTCCGATGCACCAGGGTCGCCAAACGTGAATTTTGTCAGTGCCATTGTGCTCAGAATGTCGAAATTACATAGAATTGACTACTCATACTGTTATATTTGGGTTTCAGATAGTGAATCGGCCGACGTTGGTCGAGAGGGGACCGAAATCAGGGGTTACTATTCATTTCACTATTCACTTAAGTTGTGGGCCCCACGGCTTCTTCACTGATTTACGAAAGATCCGACCGTCGAATTGAGAACATATGAATATCAATTTTTCTTGTTTCGACAAGATGGTCGCACTGGTGATCTCAGATTTTCGAGATCAGATTCCGATCAAAGTCGATATTTTTGGGCCACTTTTACACTACGAATAATCTATTTTAGCCAATTAATTCCGAAAATTATTTAAACTTTAAAAAAATTCAGTTTCAAAAATCATGGTTACTACATCACCCACACCTTATAAGAAGTTTCGTCCCCGAAACTTTAACTTAACCAAAATACTAATAGGTCTTTAACAGGTTCACAATAGTGACAATCAGTCACAAGATACCAACAACTCCAAAGCTACACAGTTAGACCCAATTTGATATTCCCCTTTACAGGGCAAAGTATTTCTTTAGCTCTTTCGACAGTACGTTGTCTGCAGCCAACGTGCTTACCAAAAGAAAAGCGAAATACCATAAATCTGTCGCCAACATCTAGTTTAGGACACAACTCCCATCTGAAGGTATATCACATACCTCCCATCGCAGTCTCTGTGCTGATGACATAACTTTTATCAAGGGTCACTATCACTTCGTGGTCATGAAAGCCACCCTGGCTACTCATAGGAGAGTCTAAGTCGATCCACAAAATCTGTACAAGAGGTGGGGCCAAAATTTGAATCCAACCCAAATCAGGATTACAATCGGGCTCATAAGCCACTGAATTATGTTGGGTTATACTAATATGGATCTAAATAGGGGAAAAAACACCTAGAGGGGGGTGAATAGGTGTAAACAATAAACACTCAAAAAATCATTGCGCAATAAAACCCAATGCGGAAATAAAAATAACACGCAAGATTTTTACGTGGAAAAACTCCAAACCGGAGTAAAAAACCACGGGACCGATAACACGGCGAAATCCACTAGAATTAACACACGTACAAGGTGATATAACGTACTCACAGACGACTCAACCTTTTACCATACGCTCCTAGTCGATCTTTTCCGCTCGCTCCACGACGCTTCTCGAATCCACGATCTGCGCCCAACGCTGAATCCACAGCGTCCAACGTCGAGTCCACGACGTCCGACCGAATCCACGGTCTTCACCCAGTAGCACGCTTCGAATCCACGAACGTACCTCGCTCCGAATCCACGAGAGCGGTTGCACCTTGAATCCACAAGGCCACGCGAGTCCACGCGCCGATTTGGGGTAAATCGTTGTTTTTGGGTGGTGATGATCCGCCGAATACTTAGATTAGAAATAGATCGGAAATACCATCTAAGTATTCATTGATTTGATTCTACTCAAAATCTGAGTTTGGAAAACCTAGAATCAAATCAATCAATATAGATGAAGAAACATAGAATAAATTCTATTGATTTCCTTTCTTCTCTATATGTGGATCTTTTTTCTTTCGGCTATATTTTTCTATTAAGTCCCGTTACCCTAAAAATGAATCATAGGGTCTATTTATAGGTTAGAAACCATTGGAAGAAGATAAGGATCAAAAACAGCCTTTTCTGGAAATTTTACGGACGGCGATCCGGATTGGAATTGGGCGATCCGGATTGCAGTAGCAAGAAAGACGGTTTCCAGAAAAACACTCGTTCGGGATCCGGATCGAAGTCCCCGATCCGGATCGTTCATACAGTTTCACCAAACATCAACGTTCGGGATCCGGATTGCAAATCCTGATCCGGATCGTGCAAGTAAAAAGGTAAAACTAGTGTTCGGGATCCGGATCATGAGATGCTGCGATCCGGATTGAACCAGTGTATGAACGAACACCCTTCGGGATCCGGATTGCAAGGCCCGATCCGGATCCTGAACATGTCCCATGTCCAGTTTTTGATTTTTATGCAATTAAACATTCTTCCAGGTGTTTCTACACTATAAGAAGTATTCGGATCACCAAAAATCTTTAGTTAAACATACCTGATCCTTTTGAATTCTTCTTTCTTGAGATTGAGGTATATGATCCAAAGTTCTTTCATCTTCAATCTTCAAGACTTAACACTTTCACGAAATACGCCAACTCAAATTCCGTAACAATCTCCTCCTTTGGCGGTTTCGTGACAAAACACAAATCCACAAAAGAAAATTCAAAAAGATATTTTTGTTGCTATCACCATACAACAAAAATTTACAACGGAGATCCAAAAATTTAAAAACATGAGATAAACTCCTAAAACAGACTCTAGACTTAGACATCTGTACTCTCTGCACAAAGAAATCATTCTTGACAAAAGAAATCGTTAGATACCTCAAGAATTGAAACATACAAAACCAAATACAGAGATAGAGTTTATATCTCATCATGACATTTGAGAATTCAGATATGTAAGAGAATCATAGTTAAAAACCAACATATCTTCTAAGCATTCAAAAACCAAATGTCACAAAATGTTAGTCCAACATCAACTTGTTAGTCATATTACATGCCCAAATAGTTAGTCGAATAGTTAGTAGGGGCATGCAACAAATCACAAGATAAAAGCAAAGTTGAAGTTGATGATACTTACCTTAATGTTCACACATTCACACAGTTTTCACATCATCATTGTTCATGTCATTGTATCATCATTGTTCATGTCATTGTTCAAGTTCTCTCTAAACTCTCTCCCCCTTTTTGTCACAGAAACAAAGCCAAAACGTAGTCAAAACTACAAAATGTAAGGAGAGTTAAAAGTTCCATTAACATGAAAAACCTGAGAACTAAAACTAACGCAAAGTAAGAATAAAACTAAATCCTAAAAAGTAAAATCCTGCACAAAAAGAAAAGAAAGAAAATGAGTCAAAAAGTAATCAATCATCAGAATCCGAGTCTTCAGAGCTCGTGCAACCCATTTTAGAGAACATCTTTTTCACTCGCTTGTTCATTGAATTGACCTTCTTAGTTATGGTAATATGAGCTGCCGTGATGAGTTCAAGCTCATTGGAAATTCTTTGCTGTTCCTTCGAAATCTGTTCTTGCTTGACGGATAGTCGTTGTTGTTGCTTGAAAATCGAAGTTAGTGATGCTTCATCATCTGCGTCGGGTTCTTGTTGAGACGGTGAGGCCGAGGTGCCGACACACGGTTTCTTTCCAGTGGAAGGTGTCGAAGTAACATGTGGTAATTTGTGAAGCGACTTCACAATTGTTGACTCATCTATCATCCCGCAACTGTGTTGGTATGAAGTCGAGCTTATATCAATGTCAAACTTTTGTAAGATCCTCATGATGAGTAATGGAAACGGTAGTCGCTCAGAAGGATGAGGATGCACAATATATCTTGACATTCTATTCCAAATTATGTAGGGAATATTCATGTTCAATCCTACAGCCTCAGAGGGATGACCTATGAGATATAGGAACAGCAGTCTCTCCCATCTCACGACCTTGGTCTGCATGTTAGGTAGAATGTTGTAACACGTGATGAAATTTAGAAAACGGTACTCCAGTCGAAGATGTTTGGATTTTACACTTTTACCATCAGCTGGTTTAGTCCCTTCCAAACAAATTTTGTCTATCACAGTTTGCCACAAGGCATTCGTCAAACTTCTTCCCTTCAAAAAGTTGAGCCCTGATGTGTTAGATTCCATTCCAAGGACTTCGCCGATTAACTGCGGTGTGATTTTAAGTTTCATCCCTTGGATATTTGTATAGAAATGCATTGATCCACGTTCATCTTCTTGAAGATGTCTTGCATTCGTGTAAAAGATTCTTACACGATACAGACAATACCCAAGTAATTCGGGGAATCGGCAAACTTGGATGAGATTTGCTTGTTCAATTAAAGTTCCAAACTCTGGTGAGTGATTCCGGAGAGCTTCAATGTTGACATGTCGTTCTCCGATGCATTCACGACGTTCAAAAGCTCGAAGGCGATCCATGCTGACGAACACTCCTTCCACACGAGGCGGGGAGTCAGGAACTTTTGGCGTGTCAACATCAGCGTCTCGTCGTAGTCCAAAGCGTTTAGTTAATCGTTTTCTTTTCACAGAGATGGTTGGTGCAGCCATAGGTGCTTTTCCTGTGTCCATGGGTGCTTTTCCTTTTGAACCATCAGAAGCTTTTCCTTTTGAACCATCAGACGCCTTTTGTTCAGGCAATGAGTCATCATCATCTGTCAATTCAGTCCAATCTACCTCGTGACAATCTGCTTCCACTTCTGTGTCACTGATCAGATGAAACTCACCTTTTTGTTGTGTTTTCTTAGCTCTCTTTAATTTGTTTGTGGCCCGAGTGTGCACCATAGTGACCAACAAAAGGATGATCCAAGAGAAACCCATTGATCCAAGTGCCTTAAGAAGATTGAAGTTCCTGTGAAGACCAACTCAAGAACACATGAAAAATCATCAATTTTCAAAAATTTGAAAAATTGTACCCAAACAATCATAATCATGTAGAGAAGCTAAGAATCAAATTAGTTTTGCAAAAAGAATTTTAAAAATAGATCAATCGCATGATTTTCAAAAATTCCTCTTATATGCCCTAAAACCGAATTTTTAGAAATCGAAGCCCAAAAATTCGTTAATCAGGTGAAAACCCAGCATATAATCAAAACTAATCTACCCAGAGTTCTTATTTCAAAAGAAATTTGATCAAAAACCATTCACAAACGAAAAAGATCCAAAATTTCTCATCACGTTTTGAAGAAAATAGAGAAAAACTGTGAAAAACGAGATTTTGATCAATAAAACTTACTTGGATTCGAAGAACTTGAGTTTGGAAAGCTCCAAGATGCAAGAATTCTAGAGAGAGAAGCTCTAGAGACTTGAGAACAAAAGATTAGGGTAAAAGAATTCAAAACCCTTTCGTTCTATTAAAAACCCTAGCCGTGATCCGGATCGGATCGAGATTTGATCCGGATCGGCTACCCGCAGGAAGAAGCCTGCGTTCGGGATCCGGATCACTTGCCCGATCCGGATCGGCTCCAACTTTTTCTTCAGAAAATTTTAGAAAAATTCCATAAAATCCAGAAAAAGTATGTAAGCACTTTACCATATCAACTTTAAACAAAATCATCGTTTCATACAACAAGAAATAGATTATACCAAATCTATCAAAAATACTCAAAAATGAAACGAAAATTTATGGAAATTAAAACACTTAAAGTTGAACAACTTCAATTACATCTATCCTGATCTTATGCGTAATGCCTTTATCAAATCATCAATTTTGGTAAAGAAAATGAAGTACCAAGATCAATAGATGTTTGAAATCCCAGATAAGTTAGATAATATATCTAGACAATCTGTTGAAGGAGTGGCTCTTTGAGCATCTTTTATCAAAAATCCCACCTTATACCAACCATGAAATATGACTGAGTCAAGTATTTCAATATGCATTTCATCAACAATTTTTAAAACAAAAATTTGCTTTGCATTCATGGGTATCTTTTTTTTTCCTTTTCCTCCATGTGGTGGTAGTTTTCACACTCCTCATTGGGATGTAACTCTTTCCACATCTTTTGAGCATTTTACTTTTCTTTGACTCCCCCTCAATTGGCTATCAATTATTTAATATATAAGGTATTCAACCAAAAATTGATCTCGCATTCATACTCGACTAAGCAATCAAATAAGATAATGACTATACCAAGAGATCATTGAGAGAGAAATTGACTTTGATCACTTAAAAGATGACTTAATTAACATAAATGATCATTGCAACATTGAAATATTATGATATCAAAAGCATAATAAATTTCTAAATGCATGAAAAGATGCAATTAAAGTCAATTATGATTTATGCTCAATTAATGTCCTATGTACAAAACATAGATAAAGAACAAAACAAAAACAAAAACAAAACCTAACCTAAGCAAAGGTTTCAAAAAGGTTATTTCAAGGAAAGCATGCCAATTGCTTTACGCAAGTGAATAAAACGTTTTTGATCCAAAGGTTTTGTTAAGATATCAGCTAATTGATCCTCAGTTGAAATATATGACAGTTGAAGAATATTTGATTCAACTAGCTCTCTAAGAAAATGATATCTAAGTTCAATATGTTTTGTTCTAGAGTGCAACACAGGGTTTTTAGAAATGTTAATAGCACTAGTGTTGTCACAAAAATGGTTACCGAAGATGCTGAAATCCGGAAATCGCTCAACACGCTTTTCATCCAAATCAATTGGGTTGAACAACTTCCTGCTGAAATGTACTCCGCTTCGGCAGTCGAGAGTGCTATGCAATTCTGCTTTTTACTGTGCCATGCAACAAGGCAATGGCCAAGATAGAAGCATGCACCACTCGTGCTTTTCCGATCATCCACCGATCCAGCCCAATCGGCATCTGAGTATCCAACAATATCCAAACTTGTTCCCATAGGATACCAAATTCCGAAACTTATTGTTCCTTTGATATACCGGATGATCCGTTTCACCGCTTTCAGGTGAACCTCCTTCGGTGCTGATTGATATCTCGCGCAAATCCCAACACTGAAGGATATATCCGGGCGACTAGCCGTGAGATATAGTAGACTTCCAATCATACTGCGATACAGTTTCTCGTCTACATTCTCACTATGTGATTCACTTCCAAGTCCCTTATGGCTAGTTCCCATTGGAGTCGGAAAATCCTTAGAATTTTCTAGATCAAACTTTTTGACCAACTCCATTGCATACTTGGATTGACACAAGTGAATACCTTCATCATTTTGTTTAACTTGTAATCCAAGAAAATAAGTCAATTCGCCCATCATGGACATCTCAAATTCGCTTTCCATGGTCTCCGCGAATTTAGAAGCATCATTATCTCTTGTTGCGCCAAATACAATGTCATCGACATAGATTTGTGCTACAATGAAATTATTTTGATAATGCTTCACAAAGAGAGTCCTGTCAGCTCCCCCTCGAGTATAGCCCTTTTCCAAAAGGTGCTTTGTCAACCTTTCGTACCATGCTCGCGGTGCTTGTTTCAGACCGTAAAGAGCCTTTTTCAGACGAAAAACATGGTTAGGTAGTTTGTGGTCCACAAAACCTTTCGGTTGAGCCACATAAACTTCCTCATTTAAAAACCCATTTAAAAAGGCGCTCTTAACGTCCATTTGAAATAATTTGATTTTAAAATGACAAGCTATCGCAAATAAGATACGAATGGACTCGAGTCTAGCTACAGGGGCGAAGGTTTCATCAAAGTCTATACCTTCTACTCGAGAGTAGACTTGAGCAACTAGTCTTGCCTTGTTCCTGATGATAGTATGTCACGCCCCGAGTCCGCCAATTTGTACGGTTCGGGCACGCCAACAGACCCGCCAATCGGGTAAAACCTTTTTCTACCCGAAAGGAACGGTAACATCCATAATAACACAACAAGTGTATGCGGAAGCTCAATATCAGAGTACTAAAAATCACTATAAATTTAAAACTTTCATTCAATAACTAATGCGGAAATGAAAGCATACAGGAGTGAACCATAAATTAAACTTATTACACTTTACAATTCTGAACTTGCAAATAAATTATTACATTTCCTTTACATAATTCCTCACCATACAAGGTTCACTCAAGAAATATATAGAAAGGGATACCTCTGCTAGACCCTCTAGGTCACTATGCTGCTGGGCCCTTGCCCCTGTCGTATGCCTCGCTGTCGTCTGCATCTGATCTGTCTCGACCGCTGCATCCATTCCCGAACCTGTGGGGGGGGGGTCACCCAAGGGGTGTGAGAACTTACGAGCGAGTTCCCAGTGGGTTCAACCACCGAGAGAGAGTGTCCTACACCACTTGGTCCAATGGAAGCAATAATAATAGTGTGCTAGGAAACTAAAATCCTCAACATCAATATGCAGCTATGCAATAATATATCACTACACTATCTGTGTACAACCATCGACCCAGCACTACTCTGTCTAGCCACACTAGGCTGCTAAGCACCAACTCGGCCACTATGCCGCTGTATACTGGGTTCAACTAACCCGGCCACCCTGGCCACTCTATTTTTCTTTATTCTTTAGATTCTGGTGCTTTAGTTCAAGTTAACCCTTGGAAATTCTTATCCAACGGGCCCGAGCCCGGTAGTCTTGCTACCATAAGATAAGATTTCTAAGGTTGCCGATAACACTCGCAAGTGTTACCCCGTCCTGCCGGGGGGACTTGTCATACGGGACACTGCCCGATAGGGTCACTGCCCAACTCTGACAAGAGTACTCTATCTACCAGTCATACGGGTCGCTGCCCGGGAGAGGGACCCTGTCCAACTCCTGACCGTTGTACGTTCGCCCCCGGAGGTACGCCCGTTTTATCTTTAATTTTCTTTCTTTTCTTTTTCTTTCTCTTTTTATTTTAGTTCTTAGCCTCTTTGCTTTTGAACACTTGCTTTCCTTTCTTATTCGAGCTTATAGCTCCCTTTTTGCCACTGGCAATTTACTTTCTCTTTTCTTCGAGCATTTAGCTCCTTGCTTTCACTTTTAGCCCTTCGAAAGTACCTCGTCCGACGGGTCACTGCCCAGGGAGTCCTGCTCCACTTGACGAGTCTCAAATTCGAAGGCGTCATTTACATTCTCTTTATACTTTTTAGCCACTTTTAGCTTGCTCTTTAAACTTTGCCTTTTTACAACAATTTACCTCTTATCCTAGGTCTCGCCATAAGGATAACTAGAGAGTCTCCTGGACTCTTAAACATTTCACCTTCATTTATTTAACTCAAATTGAAGTTAAAGTTATTGTCCATTTGCCCATACACCCTATGACTTTCTAGGGTTATATCTGTTAAACTCTTTAACCCTGGGATCTTATCCCATTTTTCCTGATTCCTCATTGAATCCTAGAGTTAACTTAACTCTATTTTCCTGTTCCACTATTAACTTAGAGTTACACTGACTCTAATTGCATGTTCCACTGTTATATTAGAATTACATGACTCTACTTTCCTGTTTTCCCTTTCATATCTCCACATTTGATCCATTATTCCATTCTCTTGATTCCTTACTGAATCCCAGAGTCAACTTGACTCTATGCTGACCTCTAATTCACCTTAGGTTTCCTTTACCTAAGATCCATGTCATACTCATCTTAGAGTTCCTTGACTCTATGTTGAACACTAATTCTCCTTAGGTTCTCTTTACCTAAGTTCCATGCCATATACACCCTAGAGTTCTCTGACTCTATGTTGATCACTCTATCCAGTGTCCTTAGGTTATCACCTAAGACCATGCCACTCGTCCTCCCTAGGATAACTCCTAAGTTTGATGTCACTCGTTAAACCCTGAATCTAGGTTTTCTCCTAGTCTTACTACCAACATGTCCTTTTCCTTAATGCCACATGATTCCTAGGGTTATACCCTAACATGATCACACTCATAATCAACAAATCTTTCTCATACATGCAATTATTTCATTTCATTCATCAAATAGTAATTACTTCTACGCATGCATATTCATCAAGTATCTTTGGCAACCAACAGTTGCACTTTATCTCTGTGTCAATTTGCACACACACACACATCTATTCCTCTATCTCTGGCAACCAACAGTTGCCCTTATTCCATCTGAATCCATCTACACAAACAATCATAATCATGATCACCTAACGCCTCTAACAGGCTACTATCATGCTTCAAATCGAAAAGCAAAGGAGCAAGGGGAGAGGTCACCCAATTTCGGCAGAATTCCCCACCTTGTAGCGTCCCCAATTGCTTGTAGACACTTGCAATTGGTCTCCGCGCGATCACACTTGTTTCCTCGAGCTTGCACGCAAATCGGCGCACTTCCCTCGGGTCCGCACGCGAAACGGTGCACGTCCATCAAACCTGCACGCAAAACGGTGCGCGTCAGTAAAAACTCAGACGCAAATTCCGGAAGAAAAATCCTCGGAAGCTCTAATAAAACCACCAGAGTCTTCACAAAAATCCTGTGCGCCACGGCTCGCTCCTCGGCCACCATACAATACGCACCGAAACTCCCGCACTAACTACACAGATAAATCCATGTCTAGCATCAACAGGTAACTCACTGCACACTTAAAAGCTCCAAACAGCACATTAATAAATTAATGCTCACCCAACAATCTGCTCACATACCCAAATTACAAAAGTCCAACTATAACACCACAACACTCTTAAACATAACACCTCCTACAGCTCCAAGGCATATAAATAGCTAATATTTACTTAACCCCAAATCCATAATTTCCACAACACATTCCCAAAGCCCTCCAATTAATAACTGCACACTAAAAGAATAGGTGCATTCTTAACAACTTACACAATCCACCTACATCCTACCAGCTCTTACAACACACATCAGCTCCAATTGCTCACAGCACACTAAAAGCTCTCCAACAAATTTCTCACATATACACAGCACAACACTCATCAATTTGTCCACTAATTTCTTCACAAAAACCATCCCAAATTAAACACACACACTCAATCAACTCCAATAGCACACCACTAATTAAAGTCCACATATACACAATCCCTTAATTCCACCCTTACACACTACCAATGTGTATAATTCAATTCCATCTTAATTGAACAAATAAATTCTTATGCACCAACGAAGCCCAAAATTCACATAATCATCCAACTCCAAAACACACATACTACAACACCTCAGCATAACACAACACCTCTCAAACTGCTCAGGTGAAGAGGCAAACACGTGCGTGCACTCGAACCAAGCTTAGCTCGACACCACGGCGGAAACCGCGCCACACAGCGTCAACCTGCGAGAGCAAAGGGAAAAACTGATCAAGTACAGCCACACCGCAAGAAAACCCCACCTACAGGGCAAAACCAGCACCGCCCGCTCGCGCCGCGCCGCCGCAGCCGCCGCCGGCGCTGCAGCAGATGCCGCACGGTGCTGCGCTGCAGCAGCCGCGCGGCGCGGCACCGGGGCTCGCTGCGCGGCGCAAGGGTCCGCCGCGCGGCGGCCCGCACGCGCAAACCCTGCGCGTGCCCACAGCGCGCGGCCGCGCTGTGAGGCGCCCGCCCGCGCGCGGCGCCCGCAGCGCGCGCCCGCGCTGTGCGGCGCCCGCCTGCGCGCGGCGCCCACAGAGCGCGCCTGCGCGCTGTGCGGCGCCTGCCTGCGCGAGGCGCCCGTGCCGCGCGCTCGCCAACCTGCAGCGCGGCGCCCGACTTTGCGCGGCGCCCGCTGCGCGTGTTCTCCCCCGCCACGGACAAACAGTCCGACAAACACAGCTCCAAAACAAAACTCAAAAAAATCCAAGCTCACAATCCGAAAAAACTGCACTTACCCTGACGGAGGCTCGGCGCGCGCGCGCTCCGCTCGCACGCTCCGCCCGGCTTCGAGCAGGGTCAAAATCCAACCTGAAGCATCACCACCATTTCTCTTTTCCTTCCATTCTTCTTCTTCTTCCTTCTTTTCTTTCCTTCACTCTTCCTCTGCTTCCCAGCTTTTCCTCTGTTTCAGAGAGGAGGAAGAAGTGAGGTTGCTAAATTAATTAGCTATAGGCTAATTAATGAGAAGGTGGGTGGGGTGGTTGGGAGCTTTAATTGCTCACAAAAAAAAATATCCAACTCCCACTTAAAAAAAAATCCATTTTCGAAAACCACTCCGTGCATTCCCTCTCTACAACCAATTAAATTAATTAATTAAATAACCCTCAAAAGCCCCCCGTCAACTCACTTTTTGTCTTGTTTTCTGTTCGTTTTTTGTCCGTTTCCGTCCAAATTTGACAGACAGCTTCGTTTCAGCCTAATTAACCACAGAAAATTTTAAATTTCCAGTTTGGGCCATTTCTGGGCCACCAAAGCCCCACTATGTCCAGAATCATTGGCGGACCCCGTTCTCGCAATCCGGGTATCCGATCAACACGAAATTTTTACTGTGACCTTAAAACATAATTACGAAGCTCCCCAAATTTTCTCAGAATTTTTCGACACTGTTGGCGGAGCCCGTTTTCACTATCGGGTATCCGATCAACGCGAAACTTTTTCTGTGGTCTTAAAACATATTTACGGGGCTCCCGTAATTTTCTCAGAATTTTCCGACACTGTGAATTTTCCACTAAAAATCTGGGCCCCCTTTCTCAAATAAATTTTTAGATCTCTCCATTTTAACCCGATTTGGGCCCAACACGCTTCCAAATATTCTTTACTTCCTTAACTTTCATAACAATAGTATTTTATACTATTTTTATTTGCACTTATTTATGTGCCAAAAATTCGGTACATTACATTCTACCCCCCTTAAAATAAGTTTCGTCCTCGAAACTTGAATCACATCTCGACTCCTACTTGATCGAGAGGGAGGAAATCTTGTCCTCACTACTGGGCTCACTATATATCGTGACCGGGCATCCTATTACCTGCTCGCCGAAACCACACGAGCAACTCACTCTTGAATCCCTATCTCAATCCAGGGAAAATCTCAGACCTGGTGTCTGGCCACTTTCACCAAATAGGTGAAAGACACAGCTGAGAACTTGCTATCTCATTTGCCACGAATAACCCAGTTTTTATTGGCGAATTTTCAATTCTTTTCACTATGAGACTGCATCTGCAACCAATTCATTTACCGCATATTCCGGTCGCTCCGCTGCCTAATGTGGAGTGCAAAAGCCAATCCACAAGTCCTCAACTATCACACACGCTGCTAGTGCTCTAAGTCCCCGGGTTATCAGCTAACCCGACATCTCGGACTACTAATAGGTTCACAGACCACGGTCAAATAGGGCCCTATAGCCCAAATACTAGCCAACACTGTGCAACGGCTCTCTCTAGCCCACAGATCCAATCGTCATACGGGTAGATCCCCACTTAGGATTACTACCCCAATACTCCCACTAGGAGCTACAGCACCTCAATCACCACTAGCTCTACGGCCTGGCCTGGTCATATCTCACTCTCAGTGTACTAACAGCCTCAATGCTCACACGTGGCATTCCACGTTCCCGGGTCATCGCTCGGACTACCGTCCTGACCAAATCTCTATCATGCCCCGCCGTCAGGTCTCGGGCCGCTGTCTCTCACAGCTGACTGCGCCTGCCCACTGGGCTACAGGCCCACAGTCCAACAAACATGGTCCAGGCACGGATCGTCCCTAAGCGAAACCCGCTAATCGTCGCCACCTAATCAGCTCTCTCGGGCTAAACAATACTTGTGCTCCATGAGCACCCGAACAGTTGGGCGTCCAGCGCCCCCATGCTAACTCGCAAATATCTAGTGTTAAGCAACTTGCTTATACACGCGTATGACTCCTGTACACCTCTCCCAACTAGGTTGAGGCATCACAACGACTGTTCACCAACTCTGGTGATTAACTCGCGAATCCTGCGGTGGCAATCCTTGCCATTACGCTGATCCATCGGATCGGCGCCATAAAACTCTCGCTCTTTTGAGAGGTCCTCGCACCTTGAAGCCTACTCTGGGCCTCACTAACTCCACTATGCGGCAATCTAGCCAAAATCAACACGCCACACGGTCACTACCGTCATCAGGGCGAACTCACGCCGCCCGGCCCATAAATCTTTCTTGCCCTAACCCTTAGGGCACAGCAACTTGGCTCTCGCGACATAGCGATCACCATTTACCTCGCGAGTCGGTCTCTCACTGGACCTTACTAACCATACTTTGCCAGCAACTCAGCTGACACAAGCGTAAAACACCCTATGCTGAAGGTGTTGGCTGCGCCGACAAAAGTTCGGCGGCCACTGCCACTCCCTTTACTGTCGCCCCTACAGGCGGCGACGCCGTATACTCATACGTTGTTTGTGCAGCCTCAGCTTGCTGCGCTATCAGCCACTGGAGCCTATCTATCTGCTCCGACTGCCACATCGACGCCACACTTAGGCGTTGAAATCAGTTTTCCTGTCGGCGAAAAATTTTCGCTGACGGCAAGAAGCTTGACCTGCTGCTGGATCACACCAACAAGTGCGGTCACCTGCTATCGCAGCTCGTGTACCTCGTTTGACCCAGAGCCCTCTCGCGACTCGAGTCAAACAGGTGCGTCTCCCTATGTGGTGTCATCGCTAATATGCACACCACAACGAAACGATTTGCCCAAATTTAGCCATTTGAGCAACGCGCAAACTATATACCGACAAAATGGCTCGTCGACCCAATCATGCGAAAGTATAAGAGGGTACTCCTTTTCATCTCCAACATTACGTTGTCGGCCGCCAACGTAATATCCGAAGAATGAAAGCTCGTCGCCCTCGATCAGTCCCAACATCCTTTTTGGGAACAACAATAACCAATCAAATACTTTCGCCCAATAATCCACACACTCTCTCGTGCTAATCCCTAGGGTCTCCCTAAGGTTGCTAACCACCTAGGACTATTCCTAGGCTCTGATACCACTCTAATCTGTCACGCCCCGAGTCCGCCAATTTGTACGGTTCGGGCACGCCAACAGACCCGCCAATCGGGTAAAACCTTTTTCTACCCGAAAGGAACGGTAACATCCATAATAACACAACAAGTGTATGCGGAAGCTCAATATCAGAGTACTAAAAATCACTATAAATTTAAACTTTCATTCAATAACTAATGCGGAAATGAAAGCATACAGGAGTGAACCATAAATTAAACTTATTACACTTTACAATTCTGAACTTGCAAATAAATTATTACATTTCCTTTACATAATTCCTCACCATACAAGGTTCACTCAAGAAATATATAGAAAGGGATACCTCTGCTAGACCCTCTAGGTCACTATGCTGCTGGGCCCTTGCCCCTGTCGTATGCCTCGCTGTCGTCTGCATCTGATCTGTCTCGACCGCTGCATCCATTCCCGAACCTGTGGGGGGGGTCACCCAAGGGGTGTGAGAACTTACGAGCGAGTTCCCAGTGGGTTCAACCACCGAGAGAGAGTGTCCTACACCACTTGGTCCAATGGAAGCAATAATAATAGTGTGCTAGGAAACTAAAATCCTCAACATCAATATGCAGCTATGCAATAATATATCACTACACTATCTGTGTACAACCATCGACCCAGCACTACTCTGTCTAGCCACACTAGGCTGCTAAGCACCAACTCGGCCACTATGCCGCTGTATACTGGGTTCAACTAACCCGGCCACCCTGGCCACTCTATTTTTCTTTATTCTTTAGATTCTGGTGCTTTAGTTCAAGTTAACCCTTGGAAATTCTTATCCAACGGGCCCGAGCCCGGTAGTCTTGCTACCATAAGATAAGATTTCTAAGGTTGCCGATAACACTCGCAAGTGTTACCCCGTCCTGCCGGGGGGACTTGTCATACGGGACACTGCCCGATAGGGTCACTGCCCAACTCTGACAAGAGTACTCTATCTACCAGTCATACGGGTCGCTGCCCGGGAGAGGGACCCTGTCCAACTCCTGACCGTTGTACGTTCGCCCCCGGAGGTACGCCCGTTTTATCTTTAATTTTCTTTCTTTTCTTTTTCTTTCTCTTTTTATTTTAGTTCTTAGCCTCTTTGCTTTTGAACACTTGCTTTCCTTTCTTATTCGAGCTTATAGCTCCCTTTTTGCCACTGGCAATTTACTTTCTCTTTTCTTCGAGCATTTAGCTCCTTGCTTTCACTTTTAGCCCTTCGAAAGTACCTCGTCCGACGGGTCACTGCCCAGGGAGTCCTGCTCCACTTGACGAGTCTCAAATTCGAAGGCGTCATTTACATTCTCTTTATACTTTTTAGCCACTTTTAGCTTGCTCTTTAAACTTTGCCTTTTTACAACAATTTACCTCTTATCCTAGGTCTCGCCATAAGGATAACTAGAGAGTCTCCTGGACTCTTAAACATTTCACCTTCATTTATTTAACTCAAATTGAAGTTAAAGTTATTGTCCATTTGCCCATACACCCTATGACTTTCTAGGGTTATATCTGTTAAACTCTTTAACCCTGGGATCTTATCCCATTTTTCTGATTCCTCATTGAATCCTAGAGTTAACTTAACTCTATTTTCCTGTTCCACTATTAACTTAGAGTTACACTGACTCTAATTGCATGTTCCACTGTTATATTAGAATTACATGACTCTACTTTCCTGTTTTCCCTTTCATATCTCCACATTTGATCCATTATTCCATTCTCTTGATTCCTTACTGAATCCAGAGTCAACTTGACTCTATGCTGACCTCTAATTCACCTTAGGTTTCCTTTACCTAAGATCCATGTCATACTCATCTTAGAGTTCCTTGACTCTATGTTGAACACTAATTCTCCTTAGGTTCTCTTTACCTAAGTTCCATGCCATATACACCCTAGAGTTCTCTGACTCTATGTTGATCACTCTATCCAGTGTCCTTAGGTTATCACCTAAGACCATGCCACTCGTCCTCCCTAGGATAACTCCTAAGTTTGATGTCACTCGTTAAACCCTGAATCTAGGTTTTCTCCTAGTCTTACTACCAACATGTCCTTTTCCTTAATGCCACATGATTCCTAGGGTTATACCCTAACATGATCACACTCATAATCAACAAATCTTTCTCATACATGCAATTATTTCATTTCATTCATCAAATAGTAATTACTTCTACGCATGCATATTCATCAAGTATCTTTGGCAACCAACAGTTGCACTTTATCTCTGTGTCAATTTGCACACACACACACATCTATTCCTCTATCTCTGGCAACCAACAGTTGCCCTTATTCCATCTGAATCCATCTACACAAACAATCATAATCATGATCAACCTAACGCCTCTAACAGGCTACTATCATGCTTCAAATCGAAAAGCAAAGGAGCAAGGGGAGAGGTCACCCAATTTCGGCAGAATTCCCCACCTTGTAGTGTACCCAATTGCTTGTAGACACTTGCAATTGGTCTCCGCGCGATCACACTTGTTTCCTCGAGCTTGCACGCAAATCGGCGCACTTCCCTCGGGTCCGCACGCGAAACGGTGCACGTCCATCAAACCTGCACGCAAAACGGTGCGCGTCAGTAAAAACTCAGACGCAAATTCCGGAAGAAAAATCCTCGGAAGCTCTAATAAAACCACCAGAGTCTTCACAAAAATCCTGTGCGCCACGGCTCGCTCCTCGGCCACCATACAATACGCACCGAAACTCCCGCACTAACTACACAGATAAATCCATGTCTAGCATCAACAGGTAACTCACTGCACACTTAAAAGCTCCAAACAGCACATTAATAAATTAATGCTCACCCAACAATCTGCTCACATACCCAAATTACAAAAGTCCAACTATAACACCACAACACTCTTAAACATAACACCTCCTACAGCTCCAAGGCATATAATAGCTAATATTTACTTAACCCCAAATCCATAATTTCCACAACACATTCCCAAAGCCCTCCAATTAATAACTGCACACTAAAAGAATAGGTGCATTCTTAACAACTTACACAATCCACCTACATCCTACCAGCTCTTACAACACACATCAGCTCCAATTGCTCACAGCACACTAAAAGCTCTCCAACAAATTTCTCACATATACACAGCACAACACTCATCAATTTGTCCACTAATTTCTTCACAAAAACCATCCCAAATTAAACACACACACTCAATCAACTCCAATAGCACACCACTAATTAAAGTCCACATATACACAATCCCTTAATTCCACCCTTACACACTACCAATGTGTATAATTCAATTCCATCTTAATTGAACAAATAAATTCTTATGCACCAACGAAGCCCAAAATTCACATAATCATCCAACTCCAAAACACACATACTACAACACCTCAGCATAACACAACACCTCTCAAACTGCTCAGGTGAAGAGGCAAACACGTGCGTGCACTCGAACCAAGCTTAGCTCGACACCACGGCGGAAACCGCGCCACACAGCGTCAACCTGCGAGAGCAAAGGGAAAAACTGATCAAGTACAGCCACACCGCAAGAAAACCCCACCTACAGGGCAAAACCAGCACCGCCCGCTCGCGCCGCGCCGCCGCAGCGCCGCCGCCGGCGCTGCAGCAGATGCCGCACGGTGCTGCGCTGCAGCAGCCGCGCGGCGCGGCACCGGGGCTCGCTGCGCGGCGCAAGGGTCCGCCGCGCGGCGGCCCGCACGCGCAAACCCTGCGCGTGCCCACAGCGCGCGGCCGCGCTGTGAGGCGCCCGCCCGCGCGCGGCGCCCGCAGCGCGCGCCGCGCTGTGCGGCGCCCGCCTGCGCGCGGCGCCCACAGAGTGCGGCGCCTGCCTGCGCGAGGCGCCCGTGCCGCGCGCTCGCCAACCTGCAGCGCGGCGCCCGACTTTGCGCGGCGCCCGCTGCGCGTGTTCTCCCCCGCCACGGACAAACAGTCCGACAAACACAGCTCCAAAACAAAACTCAAAAAAATCCAAGCTCACAATCCGAAAAAACTGCACTTACCCTGACGGAGGCTCGGCGCGCGCGCGCTCCGCTCGCACGCTCCGCCCGGCTTCGAGCAGGGTCAAAATCCAACCTGAAGCATCACCACCATTCTCTTTTCCTTCCATTCTTCTTCTTCTTCCTTCTTTTCTTTCCTTCACTCTTCCTCTGCTTCCCAGCTTTTCCTCTGTTTCAGAGAGGAGGAAGAAGTGAGGTTGCTAAATTAATTAGCTATAGGCTAATTAATGAGAAGGTGGGTGGGGTGGTTGGGAGCTTTAATTGCTCACAAAAAAAAATATCCAACTCCCACTTAAAAAAAATCCATTTTCGAAAACCACTCCGTGCATTCCCTCTCTACAACCAATTAAATTAATTAATTAAATAACCCTCAAAAGCCCCCCGTCAACTCACTTTTTGTCTTGTTTTCTGTTCGTTTTTTGTCCGTTTCCGTCCAAATTTGACAGACAGCTTCGTTTCAGCCTAATTAACCACAGAAAATTTTAAATTTCCAGTTTGGGCCATTTCTGGGCCACCAAAGCCCCACTATGTCCAGAATCATTGGCGGGCCCCGTTCTCGCAATCCGGGTATCCGATCAACACGAAATTTTTACCGTGACCTTAAAACATAATTACGAAGGTCCCCAAATTTTCTCAGAATTTTTCGACACTGTTGGCGGAGCCCGTTTTCACTATCGGGTATCCGATCATCGCGAAACTTTTTCTGTGGTCTTAAAACATATTTACGGGGCTCCCGTAATTTTCTCAGAATTTTCCGACACTGTGAATTTTCCACTAAAAATCTGGGCCCCCTTTCTCAAATAAATTTTTAGATCTCTCCATTTTAACCCGATTTGGGCCCAACACGCTTCCAAATATTCTTTACTTCCTTAACTTTCATAACAATAGTATTTTATACTATTTCTACTTGAGACTTAGCCTTGAGCAACTAACCTTGCTTTGTTCCTGATGATAGTACCATCTTCATTTTTCTTGTTCTTGAAAATCCATTTGGTACCTATCACATTGTGTTGCTTCGGAGGCTTCGTTAATTCCCAGACTTTGTTTCGCTCAAATTGATGGAGCTCTTCCTGCATTGCTTTAATCCAGTAGTCATCTTGAAGAGCTTCATCAACATTCTTTGGTTCGATTTGAGATACATAGCATGCAAATCCGCAAACCAATTGTCTCCGTGTTCTAACTCCTTCTTGTGGATCTCCAATGATGTTCGATTCAGGATGATCCTTGGAGATGCGTAACGTTTGAGGTAAAGGAGTAGTCGGAGGTACACGAGATGATTCCTGCACATCAGATAAACTTGAAGAACCGTTAGATGCATCATTATTATCGAAAGAATTGTTAGAAGAAGATGCATTAGCAGGTGTATCATCATCAAGAGAGATATCGAGGGTAGATTTTTCAGATTCAAAGTGAAAAGCTTCATCTACCTTAACATTTATCGATTCTACGATCGTCTTAGATTCTAAGTTAAAAACTCGATATGCTCTACTGTTTGTAGAATAACCTAAGAAAATCCCTTCGTCACTTCGAGAGTCAAATTTTCCAAGATTCTCGCGATCACGTAAAATAAAACACCGACTCCCAAAGATACGAAAATATTTGATGTTAGGTTTTCTACAAAACCATAGTTCATATGGTGTATTCAAAGTCCCCGGGCGCAAATACACTCGATTAATAACATAGACAGCAGTGTTCACCGCTTCAGCCCAAAAATATAAAGGTAAGTTCCGGCTATGAAGCATAACACGTGCCATCTCCTGTACGACCCTGTTTTTGCGCTCGACTACACCATTTTGTTGAGGTGTATAAGGTGCTGAGAATTCATGTTTAATGCCATTTGAAGTGCAAAAATCAATGAATTTGGAATTTATGAATTCTCCACCTCTATCACTTCTAACTCGAGTAATCTTTTCATTCTTTTCAATCATAATACGATGGCAAATTTCGTGAAAAGAATCAAAAGTATCAGCTTTTTCTTTTAAAAATGCTACCCAAGTATATCTAGAGAAATCATCAACCAATAAGAAAATATACCATTTACCTCCCAAGGATGGTTGACGAGTTGGCCCCATTAAGTCCATATGCAAAAGTTCCAAAGGCCGTTTTGTACCTATGTGGTTCAAGTTCTTGTGTGCAGTCCTAGACTGTTTTCCCTTTTGGCAACCGCCACACACAATGTTTTGTTCAAAAGAAAGTTTAGGAACCCCCTTGACCACATCTTTGTTTGAAATTCTAGCAAGTTCCTTAAAGTTTATGTGACCTAGCCTTTCATGCCAAAGTGTTTCATTTTTCAAAGATGCTAGGTTACATTTTTCAGAAATTTTATGAGGAACTACATAACAATTGTTTTCTGATCTAACCCCTTTTAAAAAGAAAGCATGGTTCTTGTCAGTTACAGTACATTTATCAGATGAAAAATTAACTGAATAACCATTATCACAAAGTTGACTTATGCTTATGAGGTTAGTCTTAAGGCCATGAACAAATAACACATTATTTAGAACCGGGCCATCTGGAATAGCTACCGTTCCCTTTCCAACAATTTTGGAAGACCGACCATCTCCGAAAACAACAAGTCCTCCGGAGTTTTTCTCAAAGGTTTGAAAACAGTTTTTGTCACCGGTCATGTGACGGGAACACCCGCTATCCAGATACCAAGACGAACTATCATATGCATGCAAGGAAACATTGGTAACAAGACAAGGAAAAATTTCACCTTTGCGCACCCAAACCTTTTTGGAATGCGTCGGTAATGGTCGTGAAGTTGATCTCCTAGGTGAAAGCGTCTTGTTGAAGATTGCTGCTCCTTGATGATGTCGTCTTGAGCGGTGAACTACCAAGGCTCTTTTCCTTCAATTGATTTGCAATTGATTTCTGAGGAATCACCTTTTGGTAGTCATTGCAAGAGGTGCTTGAGGTGTGCGTTTGGCTCCCGTCTTGCAATTTCTCCTTATGTGCCCTGAAATGCCACAACGAAAACATACCTTAGTTCTTGACGATCCCGAGGAGGATGAAGTAGGCTTGTTGTCGTTGCTTGTCGTGAATTCCGGTGTCGGAGGAGGAGATACCGACTGAGGCACAAAAACTGTCCCACTCGAACTTGGAATGTCTCCAGTTTGAGTGTATCCGAGGCCGAACTTATTTGTTTGACCAAGACCAAGAAGCCTGTCCAACTTACTCCTTCCAGAAGAAAATCGCTTTAAGTCATCTTTAGTTGGAGTATGGTCTTTGTCATTTCCATTTTTCCTGTCGAGCCTCGCCGTAGAGCTTCAAGAAGTAATTCGCTTTGTTCACCATTTCTCATGTTCTTTCTCGAAAAGCTCATTGGACTCTTGAAGGGAAACATTTGTTTTAATCAGATTATCCCTTTCCACTTCAAGATCGTTTGAGAGAGAAGTTACCCTTTTTGCTTCTTCTTCGAGATCCTGCAATCTCCCTCTCAAACCCGGTTTTGCTTTGCCAGTTTCTTTGAATCCCTCAAAAGCTTATGGTAGGCAAGAGCAAAATCTTCACCTTCAGAATTGCTCGATTCATCGTCCGTTGCAATCTTTTCAACAGGGAGGAGTTGGACAAGGAATCGGAGGTACTTGCCATCAAGCACATGAAGGGTGAAGATGTAGTGGACGCGTGGAATGCTGTCGCGTTGTCTTCTTCATCACTTGAGGATGACTCATTTGACGTGGAGTTGTCATCCCAAGTAACGACTTGCATCGCTTTCTTCTTTGCCGGATTCTTGTTGGGACACTCCGTTGCAATGTGGCCGTAGCCTCGACATTTGAAGCACTGTACTTGTCCCTCTGAACTTTTCTTATCCTTTGAGAAGTTCTCTTGCTTTCTTGACTTGTAGCTTGAAGAACCCTTGCCTTTCTTCGACTTTCCGAAGGATGGAGTTTTGCTTGAATTACCCCTTCGAAAGTTGCGGCGAAACTTCCTTGTCAAGAGAGCGAGCTGCTTCTCAAAGTCCTCCATAGATAGGTTCTCGTCATCGTCCGAGGAGGATGAATCCGCGTCTTCTTCTTTAGTTGTTTTCAATGCATAACCTGAAGACTTAGAAGAGGATGCCTTTCCAGAAGAATAGTTAGTAGGAAATGTCATTTCATAAGTTTGTAAAGCACCAACTAATTCTTCTACACGCATTTCGTCCGGGTGTTTAATTGTTTCAATGGCTGCGACCTTCGGGCGAAATCGTTCAGGAAGAGTTCTTAAATCTTTCTTACAACTTTAAATTCTGGAATCTTCTCTCCCAAGTTAGCACATGAGTTTACGATGTCTTGCAATCGTGTGTAATAGTCAGTGAAAGATTCATTTTCTGCCATAGAGATAGAGTCAAACTTGCTCGTAAGCATTTGCAGTTTCTGAATCTTCACAAGGTTAGTTCCCTCATGCGTAACTTGAAGAACATCCCAGATTTCTTTCGCAGTCTCACATGCCGAGACGCGAGAGAACTCTGTTTGTGACAAAGCATTAAATAGAGCATTAATTCCTTTGCCATTGTAAGAAGATGAATCTATCTCTTCCTTGGTCCATTTCGACCTAGGTTTTAAGGTGCGAACATCAGAAATAATTTCAGTTGGATTAGACCATCCTAATTCAATTGATTGCCACACCCTTTCGTCGATGGAAATTAAAAAGGCTTTCATCCGTACTTTCCAGTACGCATAATTTGTTCCATCAAAGAAAGGGGGTCGATTGATGTTTCCACCTTCAACCATTGTTTACAACCCTATTCCCGCTCTGATACCACTTGTTGGGTTATACTAATATGGATCTAAATAGGGAAAAAAACACCTAGAGGGGGGTGAATAGGTGTAAACAATAAACACTCAAAAAATCATTGCGCAATAAAACCCAATGCGGAAATAAAAATAACACGCAAGATTTTTACGTGGAAAAACTCCAAACCGGAGTAAAAAACCACGGGACCGATAACACGGCGAAATCCACTAGAATTAACACACGTACAAGGTGATATAACGTACTCACAGACGACTCAACCTTTTACCATACGCTCCTAGTAGATCTTCTCCGCTCGCTCCACGACGCTTCTCGAATCCACGATCTGCGCCCAACGCTGAATCCACAGCGTCCAACGTCGAGTCCACGACGTCCGACCGAATCCACGGTCTTCACCCAGTAGCACGCTTCGAATCCACGAACGTACCTCGCTCCGAATCCACGAGAGCGGTTGCACCTTGAATCCACAAGGCCACGCGAGTCCACGCGCCGATTTGGGGTAAATCGTTGTTTTTGGGTGGTGATGATCCGCCGAATACTTAGATTAGAAATAGATCGGAAATACCATCTAAGTATTCATTGATTTGATTCTACTCAAAATCTGAGTATGGAAAACCTAGAATCAAATCAATCAATATAGATGAAGAAACATAGAATAAATCTATTGATTTCCTTTCTTCTCTATATGTGGATTTTTTTCTTTCGGCTATATTTTTCTATTAAGTCCCGTTACCCTAAAAATGAATCATAGGGTCTATTTATAGGTTAGAAACCATTGGAAGAAGATAAGGATCAAAAACAGCCTTTTCTGGAAATTTTACGGACGGCGATCCGGATTGGAATTGGGCGATCCGGATTGCAGTAGCAAGAAAGACGGTTTCCAGAAAAACACTGTTCGGGATCCGGATCGAAGTCCCCGATCCGGATCGTTCATACAGTTTCACCAAACATCAACGTTCGGGATCCGGATTGCAAATCCTGATCCGGATCGTGCAAGTAAAAAGGTAAAACTAGTGTTCGGGATCCGGATCATGAGATGCTGCGATCCGGATTGAACCAGTGTATGAACGAACACCCTTCGGGATCCGGATTGCAAGGCCCGATCCGGATCCTGAACATGTCCCATGTCCAGTTTTTGATTTTTATGCAATTAAACATTCTTCCAGGTGTTTCTACACTACAAGAAGTATTCGGATCACCAGAAATCTTTAGTTAAACATACCTGATCCTTTTGAATTCTTCTTTCTTGAGATTGAGGTATATGATCCAAAGTTCTTTCATCTTCAATCTTCAAGACTTAACACTTTTCACGAAATACGCCAACTCAAATTCCGTAACAAATTATACGACACGGGGACAACTGAAGAATCAACAACTTTCTCAAGCTTCTGGGCAAGCGATGCGACCGATGCAATAATATCAGTCATCTGCTGTTGTGCCATCTGCCAGGCAATTACGGCAAGAGCGGTGGTCTGACCTTCAACCGCTATAACTGATCCGAGCCCTCTGGCTCCACTGAAACATCAAGCCCACGGCCAACACCATGACCGCGGTTAACCCTGCACTAGCAACAACCCAGCGCTCTCACGTGAACACGAGTCATCCTAGGGTTCGTTCCTAACCAAACCTAGGAATCGTCTTCCTATTTCTCTGATACCATAAAATCTGTCACGCCCCGAGTCTAATTTTTTTTTTTTTTTTCAATCAGAGTTTAAAAGCAAGTCAGGGCACGACAGACCGCCACATATATAGAAAATTCCCAATCCCCTTGGATTGAGCCTTTTCTATACACGGCTCAACAATGGCAAACCACATCAGAGTAGTCTAAACTACGAACTCTAAAGAAAGATTAAACAGATTACAACAACTTATTACAATTATTACAACTTGAATTACATGCTTAATAAACTAATAAAGATAAACACCGGCTGTCCAGGGTCAAAGTTATTGCAGAATCTCACCAACACGTCCCGACTTCCCAACACCCAATCAACCTGAAAAATGGTCACCCATGGGGTGTGAGATACATCGGCAGTGTATCCCAGTAGGCACGACGAGCCGAGAAATAGCAAATTGTACCTACTGGCATACAATAACTAGCGGATAGTAAGATATCAAGTTAGGTAAGCATAATGTAGATCATGGTGCGGATAATAACAACAATAAGCAAAGCAGATATAGATCGTAATAGGAGTATACTGATGTAAGTACTGAATGAAACTGAGCAAGGTCTGGGCAATCATAAGAGTATGATGTAAAGCAGATTAAACAGGCAATTTATGCATCAATGAAAGAATAAGTAAGAACCCAATCAAAGCCACCATATTGGTCAACAAGACCTCAGGGAAAACTTGCCGAACCTGGCACCAACCTGGCTGACATACTCAGGCACCCTCGGGCACTAACCTGGGAGTCAACACTCCGGCACCCTTGGGCACTAACCTGGGAGTCACGGGTCATACACCAGACCACTTTTCCGGTAAAGAACATACACACGGGGAGCGACCCCGCTTATGTTTGTGAAGTACAGCAGTGCGGGCGATCAATCATGCGAATGCTCAAGCTCACGGTCCACAGACCGGATAATCGGCAACAAGCCAGGAAAATCCCAACAGGGATGTGAGGACCCGAATTTTTGCAAGAGGATTACTGTTGGATCAGCAGAGCTTCTGCAGTGTGTTTGCCAGCTTTTGGAGGCCTCTACTGTGTATTGGAGGTGTTTGTGCACAAATCGGACACAAGTGTTGGACTCAGGGATTAAAATGGATCACGAGGGTAATCTGATGATCCCGTCGGATGTTTAGAAGGGGTTTCGCGTGAAACAGACATTAGAAATGGACTCCGTGCAAAATTCGGGTTAAAAACACTTGTCTGGATGCATTCGGTAAATTTTGGAATTAGAATTTGGCAAATCGGACAGCGGATTTAGATTCAGCGCGCGAAAACGATGAAAATGAACTATTTATTTGGATTTTTCGGAGCCCGGATGCTCGTGCACGGATTTCGAGGCTGGGGTACTGTTCCGGCGGTGGAGGGCAGCGCCGGCGGCGGCGGGCAGCGGCGGAGCACGGCGGCGCAGCGGAGGGCAGCAGCGCGGGCAGCGCGCAGGCGCGGGCAACGCGGAGGCGCGCAGTTCAGGGGAGCAGGTGTGCCAGGTGGCAGCTTTCCATTCGAGCGCGGTGGACACGTGGCATCGTGTGGTTGGTTGGCGCAGAGGGCGCGATCCGCGGAGCAGCGCGGGGTGGTGCATGGACCGGCGGGACACATGGCGGATTCTGGCTGGCGGGCTCACGCAGGCAGGGACCACGGAGCGCGGGGACGCCTCGGAACAGTGCATGGCAGGTGGGCGCCAGGCGGCGCAGTAGGAATGGTCGGGCCGTAAGTGCGGGCCACGTGGCGCCCGCTGATTCGCGGGCGCCACCCACCCGCGTTGACCGGGAGAAGCCACGCGGCGCTTCGCGAGTGGAGTGGCTGGCTGTTGCCTGTTCGGGGTGACGTGGCACTCCCCAGGCGTTTCGGGCGCTGAGTGTTTGAGGCATTTCAGCGGATTCGAGCGCCCGAATCCCGTGTGGGCGCCCGAATCTACGGACATGTAGGGTATTTTGGGATTTGTTTTTCCCAGCCTATTTATAGGCCGAGAACAACTGCGGGAGGCTCTTTTCCTGCTCAGTTTCTCACAGTGGGACCTTCACAAGAATTTCTCCTCTCCCAGAGCTGGTTCTATCTGTGGATTCCTGAATTTTTTCGCGGCACGCATCCCAAGGTTTTCATTTTCGCGGCGCGGCGCGACGCTCGTTCATTTGTGATCTCCTTCGTCGTATTTCGGTGCGAGGACTCCCCCGGCTTACTCCGACCACCGTTTTCGTCGATTCTTGCGCCATTGGCTTCACGACAGCGCCACAGTGTTTCGGCTATAACTTTGTGCTCAGGCATCGGATTGAGGCGTGCCAATAGTCGTTTTGGATCTACACATCGCAAGGAGCATCCTCGAATTTTCTTGGATTTTTCTGAATTTTCTCCGAAGGTACTCGTTTCGATCGTCTCGACGCGAGGATCGCAGCGGCAATTTTTCGGGAATTTTTGGTCTCCATCTCGCAGTGATCGCGGCGGTTTATCTGTTTGGGCGAGAGCACTATTTGGACTTGGATTTAGCGATCGAGGTGGGTGGTTGCTATATCCCTTATTTTTCTGACATACCCACTAGGAATATTACAGAGATCTTTTGGAGCATTATGATCGATAATTGCTATTCTTATGAGCCTATCATGTGAGACATGTCATGTTGGGAATGTTATTAGGAAATTGCCAAGTTGGAATTATGATTGTATTTGGAACTTAAACATGCTGGCATGGACATAATAGTAGTACATAATCTTGCATGTGGTAGTTAGTTGCATGTTTGGACAATGTGAAATCTCTTATTGGTAGGTACTGCTTGGGGCTCTTTTGGACATGTCTAGGTGGATGGTTTATGAGAGGGTAGTCAGTGGATTTTAGACATGTGTAAATGCTTAATGACTTTAGCATGATGGTTATATCTTTGCAGAACTATTACCTAGTACACATGTGGGACTATTAGTTGTTATACTTCTTTCTATTTGCATGAGGACAATTACATGCTTGTATGGACATCTAGATAGGCCATCTTTTATCGCTACACTTTCATGCTGGAACTTGACTTAGGAGAAACCTTGTTTGCTTCTTTTCTCCTTTTCGTTAGTCAGGTGGTTCATGCTGCTCGGATTTGAGCAGGGGTTTGGGATAGTGTAGCCAGGGCCTGGATTGTGGATTGTGGGTTTTGCAGCAACCGCGGATTTTGGGTGGTTGACCGGATGTCGGTTATAGGACATCGGTGGTAGGACAAGATTATGGACTAGAGGGTTTTATGGCAACCGCGGGTTTTGGGCGGTTGACCGGAGGTCAGGGGTTGGACTTGATGTAGTCAGTAGAGTTGCGGCGACCGCGGATTTTGGGGCGGTTGACCGGAGGTCGGTTGTGAGACCTGGTTGTGGATTGTGGGGTATTGCGGCGATCGCGAATTTTGGGCGATTGACCGGATGTTCATTTGTGCATCAGATTGGGGATCAGTTTTCTTTTAGTGGAGGGGTGTGTTCCACTGGGGCTCTATAGTGATCCAATCCTGCTTTTACGATACTTGTGACATGGCTATTTTCCTCGTATGGGTAGTTCCCCTCGAGTGCCACTCCGGAGCGCGCGGGGCACCAGCTAGGTGCCGGATAGGCATTGAGTTTTGCTATCACATCGGCACGGCTTATTTTCCCGATGATGAGGGCGGCAGCAGGAGTTTTGCTATCACATAGGCGCGGCTTACTTGCCCGATGATGAGGGCGGTACAGATTGGGTTCATCGGGGACGGTTGGTCACGGTTGCATACGGTTTTCCAGTCTAGGACTGCATTTTAGAGGCATAGTAGTGGTAGTTTTCCTTTACAGTAGTTTTATTACTTACCACTCTTCTTTCCCTTTTTGCCTCTGGTAGACCTAGTGAGTGCGTCAGGGCGTGAGGCTTTACCCACTAGGGGAGGCTACTGGTTTACTAGTAGTTCTCACCCCCATTCTTCTTTTCTTTTTCTTCTCCTTTGTTTTGCAGAGCCTTCTGCGGGTGCTGCTGGACGTACAGCGGCGGGTCGAGGAGAGAGGTCGGTTGAGTAGCTAGACAGTGGGCCTGACAGTAAGTTAGCTAGACTTGTACCTCTTATGTATCCTATCTCAGACGGTTGTACTTTTACTTTTTGGGGTCTGGCTTTAGCCAGCTGGTTGTATCTTTGTGGTGAGCTGGGAGAGAGACTTGTACTTTTATTTTTCAGTCGCTTTGTATTTTTACTTCCAGTTCAGTCTGAGATGTGGTATTTTCAGTTCAGCTCTGTTTTTATTGCTCTATTATTGTATCTGATTTATCTGAGCAGGTTACCGGCACTTCGTGTACGCGGAAAATTCCGTGTGCACGGCGGATCTGTAGACGAGCCCGAGTTCTGGTTTACACTCGGGGCGTGACAAGGGATGCAATGCAGAATAGCCAACTGAATCTCAACTCATGCAATATAAATGCAGGAAACAATAACTGATCAATCACATATGGCAAATGGCAAGAATAATCAGAAAATACTGATAAGCGAGTAAAATGTGTGATTACTAACTAATGACCAATCATGGCAAAAGTCCAGGAGAATCATAATAACTGGTATTAATCTAAGGATCAATCATGCAGGGCATAACATGAACTGATAACTGATAATCAGGTAAAGGTATACAAGCTAGCTAATGACCAATCAGGCATGGCAACTGTCCAGGATAGAATCATAATATTTGATAGCAAGCTAAGATCAATCGAGCATGGCAACATATAAGCTGATAACTGATAAATCAATGAACCAAGCAAATATAGCAATATCAGTATGACCGACCCACAACTTCTGTTCCTGACTACAGGGACTTAGACAACAGCCCAACGCTCTCATGTGAAAGCAAGTCATCGTAGGGTTCGCTCCTAGCCTAACCTAGGCATCGTATTCCTATTGCTCTGATACCATAAAATCTGTCATGCCCCGAGTTCAAAACAGAGTCTAATTTTTTTTTTTTAATCAGAGTTTGAAAGCAAGCCAGGGCACGACAGACCGCCACATATATAGAAAATTTCCTATCCCCCTTGGAATTGAGCCTTTTCTATATATGCTCGGCTAAGCTCTTACAGCATATACCAGAGTAGTCTAAACTACGCACTTCTTAAAAAGATTAGGTAAAAATAATTATTACAACATCTTTACATAAATATGCGGAAGAATAAAAGTTAACGGCTGCCAAGAGTCGTTTGCTATCACGGAACCTCGCCAACACGTCTTGACATCCCAGCACCCGACCGACCTGAAAAGTGGTCACCCAGGGGGTGTGAGATACATTGACAGTGTATCCCAGTGGGCACGATGAGCCGAGAAATAGCAAATCGTACCTACTGGCATACAATAACTAACGGATAGTAAGATATCAAGTTAGGTAGGCATAATGTAGATCATGGTGCGGATAATAACCACAATAAGCAAAGCAGATATAGATCATAATAGGAGCATGCTGATGTAAGTACTGGATGAAACTGAACAAATACTGGGCAATCATAAGAGTGTGATGTAAAGCTGATTAGGCAATTTATGCATCAATGAAAGAACAAGCAAGTACCCAATCAAAGCCACCATATTGATCAATATGACCTCAGGGAAAACTCGCCGAACCTGGCACCAACCTGGCTAACATACTCCGGCACCCTCGGGCACTAACCTGGGAGTCAACACTCCGGCACCGTTGGGCACTAACCTGGGAGTCACGGGTCATACACCAGACCACTTTACAGGTAAAGAACATACACACAGGGCGTGACCCCGCTAATGTTCGTGCATGAAGTACAGCAGTGCGAGCGATCATCATGCGAATGCTCAAGCTCACGGTCCACAGACCGGGTAATCGGCAACAAGCTCGAAAATCCCAACAGGGATGCAATAGCAGAAACCAACTGATCTCGACTCATGCAATAGAAATGCAGGAAACAATAACTGATCAATCACACATGGCAAATGGCAAGAATAATCAGGATATACTGATAAGCGAGTAAATGTGTGATAACTAACTAATGACTAATCAGGCATGGCAAATGTCCAGAATAAGGATCATAATATCTGATAGCAAGCTAAAGATCAATCGAGCATGGCAACATATAAGCTAGCAAGCTAAGGATCAATCAAGCATGGCAACATATAGGCTGATAACTGATAATGATCAATGAATCAAGCAGATATAGCGATATAAAAGTGATGCTGATAAATAAAAAGACCAGGCTCAACAAGAAAATCTAGGCTATCACAAGAACAGGGGTCCGACCAATTACGATACCCCAGAGGGCCGAGATGATAAAGCCCGGACCGAAGATAAACCCACCTGTCTGCAGGCGATCTGACAACTCCAACGGAATGCTCGAAGACTAGAGTCAAACCGTGCCAACCTAAATCAAAGATGTTGATCAGGAAACAACTCACACATACCCATTTTTAAGGTGAGCATCACGTTCAGTGACCTCAAATTAGACAGAGGCTCACTACGGCGAATTTGCTAAGTCACTAAAACAGCACCGGGATCAATTCGACCCACATATGGCTCTAACTACCATAACTTAATTTTCTGCTTGTGCCAACCACCAACCAAGTTGAGCATCATGCTCAGGACATCACCGGGAACTGATGGCTCACCCAATTGCAGCGTAGTTGCTACTGGATCAAAAGATCCAAGCTCCCAAGCTCTCTAATGGCCATAGATGCTCCACACAAAAATCCACTCAGTCAAAATTGCAACTGAAGTGAGCATCAAGCTCAGGGGATTGTGTGGAGGCAAAAGCTCACTTGCTTGATAGTCACGGATGGCTAAAACCCATTTTGAACTCTTTAAGACATTCTATCAAACACATGGTGTGCACAATACATTAACATGCAAGTTCCCCTAACCCAAGCTGCAACTTAGCAAAGGTGGGTTCTGGGAGCTTCTAACTTGGATGAAAAGTTGCTACAAGGCTGCAGGAGCTTTCCCAGCAAGTTTGGATCAACTTGTTTCCTCGGTTGGTCGGGAACAAGAAGAAGAAGATGAAGAAGATGAAGCTCCATGGACCAATAATGGTGTTTTTCCATCACTAGTTTCTGGGCCTCTAAGAACAGCACCTACTGGTGCTTCTCGACCCCACTAAGTCATATGGACCCGTGCCCGGCAACAGGACACGGCGGCGGCGGCGGTGGAGCAAGCTCGGCCTGAGCTTCCAACAACAATGGTGGAACTCCACCCGGGCAGCATGGAATCCATGCAAGTGCATGGATGGGATCTACTTGATCCCAAGAAACTTTCTGGGCACGTCTTCCCCAACGGCGACGACCGGACGGCCGGCCACCACCATCGAGCTCAAGCTCGGGTCATCCATGGCCGCACCTCCTTCAGGCAGCATCGATGGCATGCAAGTGCATGGTTGGTCCCCAAATCACCTTAGGAAGCTTCTTGGCCAAGTGGCCGGCCGTGGGGAGCGACGCCGACGCCGGAGCAAAGAGCTCGGCCGAAGCTTTAAAACCCGAAAACTAGGGTTTCAGTTTGCGACGCGCTCACTCAACCAAACGCCACCAAATTTTGGGGAGATGATCACCATGTCCTACAGTCCAAGCCCACAATTTTGGTTCGCCATTTGAGCTAGTGGTTGCGACGCACGGCCGCGGCGGAGCTTCTTAGGGTTCCGACGAAGAACTTTCCTCCGTCGGCAACCGGGGACAGCCCAAGAGCTGGGACTTGACGTGGAGAATTCCTAGACCCTAGAGAGGCCACTTCCACGGGTCTCGGGTGCTAAAAACCTAAAGAATGGGAAATCTTACCTTGCCAGAGTTGGAGAAGAAAGGTAGAAGTCGGTTCTCCTCCCCCGCGTCGCGCAGCCACCCAGCAAGCTCGGGCTCGATCTCAGGACAGATGAGAACACTCCAGAGGGCTCAGGGACTAAGTTGGAGCAACTTGAGTGCAACCTTTCTCTTCCTCTCTCACTCTCGAATTATCCTCCAATGGCTGGTGACTCCTCGGCTACCCCCGCACCTAGGGCATTGGCTGGAGTGATCAGGGGAGTAAAGGAAGTCTAGAGACCCATGTTGGCCCCTCGGATCCCCTCCCGCACACAACCCCAGGAGCCACAATAAATTTAATGCAATATTTTGGAAAAATTGCAGTTTAGTCCCCACACAGGCATCCTAATGCTCTAAGACCCCTACTGTAGGTAACAAATGCTTTCAGAACCTTCACCTAAAACTCTTTAATTATTTGGTCCAAGAAAAATAGGGTTTCCGGCAAAAATACTAGACTTTTTAGCGTTTTTCACGTATTTCGAACGCATGGGTCGTCAAATTGAAAAACGGACTTCGCCACAACGGCCGGCTCGTCGAGACCTTTCAAGTAGCATATTTGCTTTCTTGATTCGGTGGTCCTAAAAATTCTCGAGCCAAAATATACAGTGAATTTCACTGTTGGGCATGCATTCCGATGTACCAGGGTCGCCAAATGCGAATTCCGTCAGTGCCAATGTGCTCAGAATGTTGAAATTAGCTGGAATTAACTACTCATACTGCTTTGTTTGGATTTCAGATAGTGAATCGGCCGACGTTGGTCGAGAGGGGAATTAAGTCAGGGTGTTACTATTCACAACTTAAGTTGTGGGCCCCGCAACTTCTTCGCTGATTTGCGGAAGATCCGACCGTCGGATCGAAAACATATGAATATCAATTTGTCTTGTTTCGACAAGACGGTCGCACTGGTGATCTCAGATTTTCGAGATCAGATTCCGATCAAAAGTCGATATTTTTGGGCCACTTTTACACTACTAATAATCTATTTTTGCTAATTAATTAATTCCTAAAATTATTTAAAATTTTAAAAATTCAGTTTCAAACTCACGATTATTACATCACCCACAACTTCTAAGAAGTTTCGTCCCCGAAACTTTAACAAAATACTACCAAAAAGTCTTTAACAACAACCCCAAAATACCGATCACTACAGCCCCTTATTCGTTAACAATCAAAACACCGGACGAGCCCTATGCCGATAGATTCTCCTGTTGAGTTAACGCGAAGAGGCGACCTCCTGAGACCTGCCGCGATCTCTCAGGTTGACGTGGAGGTGGAGGGCGACTAGACGCAGCCATACTCTGGGTAGAGTTTGACGGCCTGGCAGAAATGGCTGGTACAGACAATGCCGTTTGTGCCGGTGCAGATCTCTGTGGGCAGTTTGCTGAGATATGCCCAGACTGGCCGCATTGGTAGCACCGACTGTGGCATTGATCACAGACGTGTGGTCGATGATCACCCGCGCAGAAGATGCAAGGTCGTTTTCCTTGTGGTTGGTTGCTTACTCGGGAACTAGCCGCCTGATTCTGGCTACGAGGATACCTTGGCGGTTTCCAGCTTTTCGACGGTCCATCCCCGTTTCTAGAGAAAGACCGTTTTTTTTTCCTTCCCTTTTTCAGTTGCCGCCCGCTCTGCACGGGAAATCACCACGTCTGCCTCGATAGAGAGACATCGCTCGATACAGTCGTCGAAATGAACTATCCGATGGGAGGATAGCTGACGACAGATCTCCGGTCGCAGCCCTTGTGTGAACAGCCGGACCTTACGCCGCTCTTCCTACACTGCACGGGGTACTAGATCGGCAATTCGAGAGAACTCTTCTCCATATTCCCGCAGCGTGCGATCTCCCTAGCGAATTCTTTCCAGGTCACGTTCCAGAGCCTCTTTTGTGGTTTCCTTGAGGAAGCGGTGATAGAGCGCCGCCTTGAACTGATTCCACGTAGGCTTGGGCATATTTTCGGTGAAGTGGCAATATTTGTGCCTAAACCACCACATGCTCACACTCAGACCGAGATAATGCACCGCCAGAGTGACTTTGTCCTGCTCCTCAGTGTATAAGTCATGGAACATCTTTTCCATCTGATTAATCCACTGCTCGACTGCCCTGTGGTCGGCTTCTCTTCCAGTAAAAATCTGGGGCTTGAATTTATTAAACTCCAGAAGCACCTCCTTTATTGTCACGCCCCGGGTGTAAACCAGAACCCGGATCCGTCTACAGATTCACCGTGCACACGGTATTTCCCGCGTACACGAAGCGCTAGTAACCTGCTCAGATATAAGAGATAATAAAAAGAACATAAAACAGAGCTGAACTAAAAATTAATACATCTCAGACTGAAGCTGGAATTAAAATACAGTACATTTGTAAAAATAATACATCTGTCTCTCCCAGCTCACCAAATAAAATACAAACAGCTGGCAAAAGCCAGACCCAAAAGTAAAGTACAACCGTCTGAGGAAAAAGGATACACCAATAGTCCAGCTAACTCGCTCATCCTGCCTCGAGATCTACCTACTCAGCCGTCCTCTCACCTCGATCCGCCGCCGAAAACCCAGCAGCACCCGCAGAAGACACTGCAAAACAAAGGAGAAGGCAAAGAGGAAAGGAAAATGGGGGTGAGAACTACTAGTAAACCAGTAGCCTCCCCTAGTGGGTAATGTGAGGTCCCGGAATCCCCTGCGTAGGAGTTGCTGGTCGTTGGGCAGCTTTTAGTGGCCGTGGGAGTGTTTGTGCGCGTGTCGGACCCAAGAATGGATTGTGATGCAATTTGGGATTTAGTTGCATCACTGGAGGCCTGCGTGTTGTGTCGCTGGTGGTTGCGCGCAATTTGGACACAAGTGTTGGACTTCGTGCTTAAAATGTGACCCCGTGGGAAATTGGAAGACCCGTCGGGTGTTTAGAGGTGATTTCGCGCGATTCGGATGTCAGAATTGGACTCCGGGTGAAGTCCGGATAAAGGTTTACCTCTCCGGTCGCCTTCGGGAATTTTTAGAGTTGAAATTTGGCAAATTGGACTTTAAAAATGGACCCGGCGCGGAAAGGGGATCGAGTTGGCATTCGGCAAATTTTCGGGTAAGAATTTGGAGAAACGGACATCGTTTTTGGATTCAGCGCGCGAAATCGCTAAGAATGGACTATTTATTTGTTGGTTTTGGAGCCCGGATAAATTGCACGTTTTTCGAGGCAATGCGGCGCGAATCTCGAGGCGGGCGCGTGGCACGGATCCCGAGGCGATCGCGGCGCGCGAGTCAAGGCTCGCGGATCGAGGCGGCGTGCGGAAGGGACGGGGCGCAGGCGCCTGCAGCGCGGAATGCGCAGGGGCCGCCACGTGGCGGCCCCCCGTTGGCGCCCGCGCGGGCGGGGGACACGCGCGCCCGTGTAACGGGCGCGTGTCCCGCGCCTGCGCGTGGTGCGGTGCAACGCGCCCGTGTGGCGGGCGCGTTGCATCGCGCCACGTGGCGCGCTGGGCGCGTGCGTGGACCCGGCGCACGCGCCCAGCCCGTGGACCGGCCGGTTGGGGCTTCCCTATTGGTCCACGTGGTGGACCGGCTCCGTGGACCGGCCTGGTGGACCGCCCTTCTCCTCTTCTTTTCTTCTTCTTCTTCCTCCCCGCACCGCCATTCCCTTTCTTTCTTTCTTTCTTCTGCAACCGAGAGCGAGAGGGAGTGAGGAGGGAGGTGGCGTGAGGTGCGGCGGCGCGTCGTGGACTCCGTTTTGCGTGCGAGGACGCCCGGCGGAGTGGTTCGGCGACGGCGGCGCAAACGTGTAAGTCCCGTATGTTGATTTTGCTGTATTTTTGTATAGTTTTTGGGGCATCCTTTTAGACTGTAATTACCCCCACTGTGCACCGTTTTGCGTGCGGACCCCGTTTTGCGGGCGGATCCTGGCACCGTGCACCGTTTTGCGTGCGGACTCCGGCACTGTGCACCGTTTTTCGTGCGGACCCCGTTTTGCGGGCGGATCCTGGCACCGTGCACCGTTTTGCGTGCGGACTCCGGCACTGTGCACCGTTTTGCGTGCGGACCCCGTTTTGCGGGCGGATCCTGGCACCGTGCACCGTTTTGCGTGCGGACTCCGGCACCGTGCACCGTTTTGCGTGCGGACTCCGTTTTGCGTGCGGATCCTGGCACCGTGCACCGTTTTGCGTGCGGACTCCGGCACTGTGCACCGTTTTGCGTGCGGACCCCGTTTTGCGGGCGGATCCTGGCACCGTGCACCGTTTTGCGTGCGGACTCCGGCACCGTGCACCGTTTTGCGTGCGGACTCCGTTTTGCGTGCGGATCCTGACACCGTGCACCGTGTTATGTGCAGACTCCGTTTCTGGTGCGGACTCCGGCGGCGTGCTCCGTTTTGCGTGCGGACTCCGGCGGCGTGCTCCGTTTTGCGTGCGGACTCCGGCGGCGTGCCCCGTTTGCGCAGCGGATCGCGTGGAGGCCAATTGCAAGTGTCTACGAGCAATTGGTGGCAAATCGAGGTGGGTGGCCTTATCTCCAAGTTTTATGGACTGTACAGTATTTCTACTGTTGTAGGACTATGCATGATAGCTTATTTCATTGTGTAGCATGCTATATTGTAGGAATTGATATTTCTATTTCTTTTATTATCTGTTAATAGAGTTATCTTGGAACTTGACCTAGCACCCCCGTCATATGCTGCATGTGTAACCAGACCAGTAGAAAACCCTCACTTGGGCTAGGGTTATTTATGCTTAGACATCCACACTGTTTTTACATCCCTGGACATAGTGTTTTCTCGCCCGGATAGTGGGCCGAGAGGTCGGGACTTGCTTTTAGTGTGGGATGCTTTTGCACTCTTGCTTGGGAGCAGAGTGGAGTCTGGTAGCTGTAGCGGGTTGCTTATCTGTGCGGGGAGCCGTTTGAGTAAACGGTAGTCCCGAGAGGTCTTGTTTTTCCTGTTGTGCTGTCATGGGAGGGAGCCGTTGAGTAGACGGCAGTCCCGGGCCGTCGAGTGTCTTCCGGTCCGTCTTGTTGGGAACCGTTGGGGCTGACGGTGGTCCCAGGTCGTTGAGTGTTGTCCGACCTGTTTTGTTACCCTGAGTTGTGGGTCGTTCCTGGCTGTGGAGTATCTCCAGCCAGTAAGCTTTGTGCTGTGAGCTGTAGGAGAGGCTAGTGTCTCGTGTTTCGAGTTAGCCGATCAGCTGAGTCGTCGAGAGTGCTCCGACTGTTACGCGAGATTTTTGGGGATCTTGAGTCCTACCGTTCTGTGAGTGAGCGTGGATTTGGACTAGCCTGCATATGCCACTGCGTGATTACTCTATGCCGCGCCGTTTTCCTCAGTTGGGGCCGCGCCCCTTGAGATGCCGCTGTGGATGCGATGATTGGCCTGTTGAGGCAGTTTTGCGCGAGGGATGAGTTAGTCGGACAGGACGCCCCACGTAAATCCCGTTCCCATGTGGACGTGTGGTAGTGGGCAGGAGCGTTCCTAGTCGACAGGCGCGGGCTTGGCTGGACCTTTGAGGTAGTCAGTTCGATTGGGACGATTGAGCACCTTGGGTGCGAGTGGTCTCATTTACTTTCTTCTGTTCCACTTTTGAGTGTCTAGATAGAGGCATGATAGCTGTAGAGTAGATCCAGCTTTTCTTATTCTGTTTTCCTTGCCTGTTATCTTTTACCTCTAGTAGACTTGGTGGGCAGACCGTTGGACTTGTTGACGGCACCCACTGAGAACTACTGTGGGAAGTAGTTCTCACACCCGTCGTGGTGTCTTTTCCCCAGGGGCTTCTTCTATCGTTCCTGTGCTCCTGTTGCTGATCCTTCTGGCCGAGGCGAGGGAGTCGCGAGCTAGTTCCCTACCCGTCGTTGGAGTGTAGCTGTACCCCTTCAGAGGAGAGCTCCAGTTGATTAGTTCACTTCTGTTACTCTGTTGAGAGACCTTTGTAGAGAGGTATAGAGTTGTATCCTACCTTTACAGTTTGAGAGACTATTGTAGTGAGGATATTCTTGTATCGAGAGTTTTGTACACTGATGTATTTATTGGAGATACCTCCCTTTTGAGTCTTGTATCAGAGGACTTTGTTTACGATCATATTTGGGAGATGGATATGGTTTTATTTTCAGTTGTACAGTGTTTGATCTTCAGTTTTTAGTAGTCTACTTTCAGCTCTCTGATACCTGTTTACTGTAGATGTTCTTTCTGCAGGTTAGACGCTTCGTCTGTACGGCAGTTTCCGTACAGATGGCGGATCTGTTGGCGAGCCCGGGTCGCAGTTTTCGACCCCGGGGCGTGACAGGTAAAGCCTCAAACTCCGACGCTCCCACTAGGTCTACCAGAGGCAAAAGGGAGAAGAAGAGTGGTAAACAACAAAACTGCTGAAAAAGGAAACTATATCTCTAAATGCATCAGTAACCAAACTGTCCCGGTAACCCAATCTATCCACCAGTAAAAACTGGTACTGCCTGCAGTCGCCCTCATCATCGGGCAATAACCGCGCCGATGTGATGGCAAAAACTGTCAATAACTGTCTGACCCCAGCCTCCGGAGGGGAACTCGAGGGGAGCGACCCAGACGAGGAAAGCATCACCGGGCATAGAAAGCCGCGCCGGTGTGATAACAAACTCAATCACTGTCTGACCCCCACGCTCTAGAGGTGAACTCCCCAACGCTCTAGAGGGGAACTCGATATCTCACTATAGCAGGACTGGATCACGACTCTGATCAAAGTGGGAAAACCCATCCACTAAAGGGAAACCCGATCCCCAATCTGATGCATAAGTAACCATCCGGTCAACCGCCTAATATCCGCGGTCGCCGCGATACCCACTGTCAACAATTAAGCCCAACAACCGACATCCGGTCAACCGCCCAAAATCCGCGGTCACCGAAATAACCCACAATCACAATCATGTCCCACATCCGACATCCGGTCAACCGCCTACTATCCGCGGTAGCCGCAATAACCCCTAATCCAAAATCGGGTAAAAGTAATCTGTATCCGGTCAACCGCCTACTATCCGCGGTAGCCGCAATACCCCACAACCCATAATCAAATACCACCTGTCCCCGACCCCAAGGTCCCGACTACACTATCCCTTACCCCTGCTCAAACCTGAGCAACAAGAACCACCTGACTACAGAATAAGGAGAAAGAACAAGCATTGTTTTCCCTAAGTCAAGTTCCAATATGATAGTGTAGCAACAAATAGTGGCCTATCTAGATGACCATACAAGCATGCTTATGTCCTCATGAAAGATAAAGAAAGTGTGACAAATAGAGGTTCCACATGTGTATCAATTAATAGCTCCGCATGGATATAACCATCATGCTAAAATCATTATCCAACCACACATGTCTATAATCCACTAATTACCCTCACATAAATCATCCACCTATGCATGTCCAAAAGATCCTCAAGTGGTACCCTCCCACAAAACATTTCATATTATCCCAACATGAAAGTAAATTCCACATGCAAGGTTAAGTGCTAATATTATGTCCATACCAACATGTATAAGTCCCAACCACTATCAGATTTCCACAATAGCACTTTTCATATGATAGGCTCACAATTATTTTAATTTAAGCATGCATGTCTATTAGATGATCATTCAATATGTCCAATGAAAGGACCTCTAATATTCCTAGTGGGTATGTCAGAATAGAGGGATATAGCAACCACCCACCTCGATCGCGAAGTACATGAAACACCACTTCAAACTCGCCCTCACACAAAGAAAATCCCGGCTCACTGCGAACACTGCAACAACAACCAACACGGTGCACAAATTAATCCTACAATTAATACAATGCCGTTGTCCGCACAACAGTCCACAAGATGGTCAATTTTTACCTGCGAGATGACCTCAGAAAATTCTAGAAAAATAACCGTTGCGATCCTCGCGGCGACCCGATCGAAACGAGTACTTGCACGTCCTAATCCGACACCTGTAGATCAAGAAATAATTAGAATATCGCCGTATGTCAAAACCTTCATGAACACAAGCCTGCAGACACTCAGTCTTAAAGAAGCTTAATTTTCACCTTCAAAGAGTCCTCCAAAAATTCCGATAAAAATACGGGTGCGTTCCTCACGAAGCGTAGATGTCAATCGAGTCCTCATACGCCTCATTCCGATGCCCGTAGACCGAGAAATCACAAGAATACTCCTCCGCTGTCCAAATCCTCACAGCGGTACAAGGGGTCAAAAGATACCTCGGGAACTGTGCCAAAAATCCAAAATGGGGCAAAGTGATCAACACGAAGGCTTACCTCTTAGGAACACACTGCCGAAGAAATCGTCCAAAAATTCCTCCTGGTTTGCGCACAGGAAATTTTCGACTGAACTGCGACGGAAACGGGCCGAAAAAGGGAAACGTCGAGGCATACTGTAAAACCAAGATCGCCGCTGCCGAGCCTACAAAAATCCAGGGGATCCACCACAAGATCAAAAACATCACGAGGAACAAGTTTCCTAAAGGTTTCTCCCTCTCAATCCCTCTCTAAGACTCGAAAAAAGCAGAAAAAGAGAGAGGGGATGGGTATTTATAGGCCCAGCCCAGCCCAACCAACAACCGGATTCGGGCGCCGAATTCGGGCGCCCGAATCTGGCCCAAAATCCATCACTGTGCAAGCCCGAAACACTCCCGGCGCGCCACGTCACTGTGCCCCGCGCCCCGCGCGCCCGGTGCACGCGCGCCCGCCAATCACAGCGCGCCGCGTGGCGACGCGGTCCACGGCGGGAAGCGTGGACCGCGGTTCACGCCGGATCCGCCTGGTGACTACGCCCACCAATGAGCGGGTGACACGTGGCCCGGTCGGTCCATCGTGCGCCGCGCCCGCGCCCCTGTCGCATGTGCATTGACCGTCCAATCCCTGAGCGCCACGTGTCATCGCCAACACTCGCTGGGCCCGGTGCACGAACTTGATGCACCCGTCGAATCCAAAGCCGCCACGTGTCTCCAGCGCGTCTAATGGGGAGCCGCCACGTGGCACACCCATCTTTGTACGCCGTGCCTGCCCGCGGCCGCGCCCGCCCCCGGCCGCGCCCGCGCCTGCTCCGCCGCCTGCCCGCCGCCGCCGGCGCCGCCTCGGCTGCCGGAACAGTAACTTTGCCTCGAAATCCGTGTTTGGGCATCCGGGCTCTGAAAAATACAAGTAAATAGCCCATTTTCATTGTTTTCGTGCGCTGAATCTAAATTTGAAGTCCGTTTTGCCAAATTCCGCTTCTAAAATTTGTCGAAGGCATCCGGACAGGTAAACTTAATCCAAAATTTGTGCTGGGTCTATTTCTGAGGTTCGATTTGCGCACAAACAACCCTAACACACAGCAAAGACCTCCGAAAGCTGCTAAACACATTGCAGAAGCTCTGTTTGTCCAACAGTAATTCTCTTGCGGAAATTCGGGTCCTCACATTCTCCCCCACTAAAATAAAGTTTCGTCCTCGAAACTAAAGTCATTCCTCAACCCGGAATCTCAACCAAGTAGGGGGGGTAGATATCCAATCATCCACGACTCAAGCTCCCAAGGCTGTCTAATACCTCCTCCAGAGACGCGAAGCAATCCTTGGGTCTCAATCTGATACAAAAATAGAGGCGGGCACTCCAGGAAACCGCACCACCTCATCCAAGTACAGCTGGGCTAACCGCTCGAGCTACCAAGTGGTCTGCATCGGCACAAGCATCCGCTCCTCCCAGGGCCTCCGATAATCCAACCATATGTCCATCGGCACAAAAGCTCGATCCGAGTACCTCTGTACTCCCGAGGTATCCAATAAAAGTCCCTCAATTGATAGCGCAAACTTTGATCTCTAATCCTTAAACCGTCGGGATGCAAAAGCAATTCCCCAACTCACCTGTATCAACACGCAGCCATACACGGTCGAGAAAACTAAATTGCAAATCAATCTTCGAGAAGACCTAGTACCCTTGCAGCTGGTAAATCAAATCCTCCATGCTCGAAAAATAGGTACTTGTTCTGGATGGTCACTTCATCCAATTCTCGGTAATCCACACAGAGAGCCGAAGTGAACCATCCTTCCACATCTCGAATAGCACCAGCACCCCCAAAGGCGACACACTTGGTCTGACAAAAATTCCCCATCCAACGAATCCTGGGGTTGTGTCCTCAACTCCCAATCTAGTGGCATGCTAGACAACTCCGATAGGGAAACATCCGGGAGCTCGCAACCAAATGGGGTATCCCCGAGTCTTGGCGACGCCGTAGGTCCCTCAACCACACCAGCCAAAAAGGCTACGCATCCACTGCGAATCATCTGCCTCGCCCGCGAAGTTCAAACCATAGGGCGAAGAAAGCCCTCAGGCGTCCCGTGGTACAGCAACCCCTCTTGGCCTGGCTCCCAAGAAAACCGTCCTCGCGGCATAATCAACCGTCGCGAAAAGAAGAAAAACCGAGTCAGCCAAACCGTCCTAAGTACCACAACCAAGTTCAGCAGCTGAGTCAAGACCATTAGGTCTACTGGCACAATCCAGGACTCCAAGTGCATCGGCAGGACCAACAACATCCCTCCACGTGCAAGTTGTGATCGGGAATCTGAACCTCCCGTGCACGTGGTGACCGTCCTACCCCTAACCCATGCAATGAAGCAAAAGCACTAATAACAAAGAAGGGAATACTCCAGTAATAAATAAGATACAAACCCTAATACCCGGGGCAACTGATACCTGCCACCAAACCGTCGACTGTAACTTGTGTGCTCTAGCACAGACTGCTAAAAAGAAATCATACCTGCAACATCCCGACCCACTGCCGTGGCGCCCTCCAACCGGGCGGCACAAACTCATCCGCTCGATGCAGGTGGTCGTCGCTCAGTCTGCCAGCAAAAGTCAAGACTAACCACAAGGGATCACGACCTCTGCCTCTGCTCACATTGGGGCGACAAAGTGATCCTCCGCAGATAACACATCCATACCACCGCTGATGCCAGTACTGATGCTGATGCTACCGTCGGGGTCCACTCGACCTCTGGCGTCTCAGAACTCTACTACCCTGGGGAAAGAAATCGGGAATGCCTCCTCCGACTGATCTATCCTCCATCACCAGGGGCCAAGCGCCTCAATCAGAACTCGCCTCAGGCGGCATATCCCAATTCAAAGGAACTACAATGCCACGCTCCATACCCGGCGCCTACTCCAATGAGGAGTCCTAAATCTTGTAATGGAGGGACCCAACAAGCTAAAAGATATCCTGGCGCAATCCACTCTCAGACACTCATATCCTATGCGCCTCGTCCCTCAGCACATGGAGCGCGTAGTTCAGTAACTACGTTAACTCTTGACACAAAGAGGCTTTCAAGTACTCTCTCCATCCCCGTCGAACACAACCCTGCCTCCAAAGGTTCCCTACTTAAACCCACAAATCGGGGTGACTCATCCGCCAAAGCTGGCTCACTCGGTCGATGCAATCCCACAGCTTTCCCGCTGTCAACTATCCACCCTGCCTCGGTGCCCCAGCACTAAACGTCAGCACGGAGGGGGCTACTCGATACTCCGACAACTGTGCCACTGCGCTGCTCCGACAACTATGCCACTGTGCTGCTCCGACAACTATGCCACTGTGCTGCTCTGACAACTGTGTCACTGCTCCGACAACTATGCCACTGCGCTGCTCCGACAACTGTGTCACTTCGCTGCTGCCCACACCGCCGCTGATCTGCTTCAAACACTCCTACCCTTCGGGTCCGGAGCTCTCAAACTCCAATCTGGGTATCCGGCCCGAAACAACCAGCTCATACCCAATTGCTGCACCAAGGTGCACCCGGGTCAGGGCCCAACATGGGGGAGACACCGCTCGCCACGACAAAACCGCAATTCAGCACACCCCAAACACACGACCCAATCTAGCGAAAGTCAAAGGCATCCCCCTATTTCTGTAACTTTATGTTGTCTACAGCCAACATAACTGTTCCACAGAAATAGGATATGTCGATCCCTCTTCACAAACAGAAAGAGTCAAATAAATAAATCACCGACTTTTGCAAAATATCACGTCTCTCACGCCCTAACATCCTAGGGTCCGCCAAAAGCATAGAATTTCCTAAGTCCCTACTGACCTATCCCTAAGCTCTGATACCACCTAATCTGTCACGCCCCGGGTGTAAAAACCAGAACCCGGGCCCGTCTACAGATCCGCCGTGCACACGGTATTTCCCGCGTACACGAAGCGCTAGTAACCTGCTCAGATATAAGAGATAATAAAAAGAGCATAAAACAGAGCTGAGCATAAAACAGAGCTGAACTAAAAACTAATACATCTCAGACTGAAACTGGAATTAAAATACAGTATATCTGTAAAAATAATAGATCTGTCTCTCCCAGCTCACCAAATAAAATACAAACAGCTGGCTAAAGCGTCACCCAAAAGTAAAGTACAACCGTCTGAGGAAAAAGGGTACACCAATAGTCTAGCTAACTCGCTCATCCTGCCTCGAGATCTATCTACTCAGCCGTCCTCTCACCTCGACCCGTCGTTGAAAACCCAGCAACACCCGCAGAAGACACTGCAAAACAAAGGAGAAGGCAAAGAGGAAAGAAAAATGGGGGTGAAAACTACTAGTAAACCAGTAGCCTCCCCTAGTGGGTAAAGCCTCAAACTCCGACGCTCCCACTAGGTCTACCAGAGGCAAAAGGGAGAAGAAGAGTGGTAAACAACAAAACTGCTGAAAAAGGAAACTACCACTACTATATCTCTAAATGCATCAGTAACCAAACTGTCCCGATAACCCAATCTATCCACCAGTAAAAACTAGTACTGACTGCTGTCGCCCTCATCATCGGGCAATAACCGCGCCGATGTGATGGCAAAAACTGTCAATAACTGTCTGACCCCAGCCTCCGGAGGGGACCTCGAGGGGAGCGACCCACACGAGGAAAGCATCACCGGGCATATAAAGCCGCGCCGGTGTGATAACAAACTCAATCACTGTCTGACCCCCACGCTCTAGAGGGGAACTCCCCAACGCTCTAGAGGGGAACTCGATATCTCACTATAGCAGGACTGGATCACGACTCTGATCAAAGTGGAAAATCCCATCCACTAAAGGGAAACCCGATCCCCAATCTGATGCATAAGTAACCATCCGGTCAACCGCCTAATATCCGCGGTCGCCGCGATACCCACTGTTAACAATCAAGCCCAACAACCGACATCCGGTCAACCGCCCAATATCCGCGGTCACCGAAATAACCCACAATCACAATCATGTCCCACATCCGACATCCGGTCAACCGCCTACTATCCGCGGTAGCCGCAATAACCCCTAATCCAAAATTGGGTAAAAGTAATCTGTATCCGGTCAACCGCCTACTATCCGCGATAGCCGTAATACCAGACAACCCATAATCAAATACCACCTGTCCCCGACCCCAAGGTCCCGGCTACACTATCCCGTACCCCTGCTCAAACTCGAGCAACAAGAACCACCTGACTAAAGAATAAGGAGAAAGAACAAACATGGTTTCTCCTAAGTCAAGTTCCAATATGATAATGTAGCAACAAATAGTGGCCTATCTAGATGATCATACAAGCATGCTTATGTCCTCATGAAAGACAAAGAAAGTGTGACAAATAGAGGTTCCACATGTGTATCAATTAATAGCTCCGCATGGATATAACCATCATGCTAAAATCATTATCCAACCACACATGTCTATAATCCACTAATTACCCTCACATAAACCATCCACCTATGCATGTCCAAAAGATCCTCAAGTGGTACCTCCCACAAGACATTTCATATTATCCCAACATGAAAGTAAATTCCATATGCAAGGTTAAGTGCTAATATTATATCCATACCAACATGTATAAGTCCCAACCACTATCAGATTTCCACAATAGCATTTTCCATATGATAGGCTCACAATTATTTTAATTTAAGCATGCATGTCTATTAGATGATCATTCAATATGTCCAATGAAAGGACCTCTCTAATATTCCTAGTGCGATCCTCGCGGCGAGCCGATCGAAACGAGTACTTGCACGTCCAAATCCGACACCTGTAGGTCAAGAAATAATTAGAACATCGCCGTATGTCAAAACCTTCATGAACACAAGCCTGCAGACACTGAGTCTTAAAGAAGCTTAACTATCACCTTCAAAGATTCCTCCAAAAATTTCGATAAAAATACGGGTGCGTTCCGCACGAAGCGTAGATGTCAATCGAGTCCTCATACGCCTCATTCCGATGCCCGTAGACCGAGAAATCACAAGAATACTCCTCCGCTGTCAAAATCCTCACAGCGGTACAAAGGGTCAAAAGATACCTCGGGAACCGTGCCAAAAATCCAAAATGGGGCAAAGTGATCAACACGGAAATCGAAGGCTTACCTCTTAGGAACACACTGCCATAGAAATCGTCCAAAAATTCCTCCTGATTTGCGCACAGGAAATTTCGGACTGAACTGAGACGAAAACGGGCCGAAAAAGGGAAACGTCGAGGCGTACTGTAAAACCAAGATCGCCACTGCCGAGCCTCCAAAAATCCAGGGTATCCACCACAAGATCAAAAACATCACGAGGAACAAGTTTCCTAAAGGTTTCTCCCTCTCAATCCCTCTCTAAGACTCTGAAAAAGCAGAAAAAGAGAAAGGGGATGGGTATTTATAGGCCCAGCCCAGCCCAACAAACAACCGGATTCGGGCGCCCGAATCCGTCCCAAAATCCATCACTATGCAAGTCCGAAACACTCCCGGCGCTCCACGTCACCGCGCGCCCGGTGCACGCGCGCCCGCTAATCGCGGCGCGATGCGTGGCGACGCGGTCCACGGCGAGAAGCGTGGATCGCGGTTCACGCCGGATCCGCCGGGTCACTACGCCCACCAATGAGCGGGCGACATGTGGCCCGGTCGGTGCATCGTGCGCGCCCGCGCCCCTGTCGCGCGTGCGTTGACCGTCCAATCCCTGAGCGCCATGTGTCATCGCCAACACTCGCTGCGCCAGATGCACTCGTCGAATCCAAAGCCGCCACGTGTCTCCAGCGCGTCCAATGGGGAGCCGCCACGTGGCACACCCATCTCTGTACGCCGCGCCTGCACGCGCCCGCGCCTGCACCTGCTCGCGCCTGCCCGCGGCCTCGCCCGCGCCAGCGCCGCCGTGCTCCGCCGCCTGCCCGCCGTCGCCCCGGCTGCCGGAACAGTAACTTTGCCTCGAAATTCGTATTTGCGCATCCGGGCTCCGAAAAATATAAGTAAATAGCTCATTTTCATCGTTTTCGCGCGCTGAGTCCAAATTTGAAGTCCGTTTTACCAAATTCCGCTTCTAAAATTTGTCGAAGCCATCCGGACAAGTAAACTTAATCCAAATTTTGCACTGGGTCCATTTCTGAGGTCCGATTTGCGCACAAACAACCCTAACACACAGCAAAGACCTCCGAAAGCTGTTAAACACACTGCAGAAGCTCTGTTTGTCCAACAGTAATTCTCTTGCGAAAATTTGGGTCCTCACATTTATCCTCGCCCTCTCCGTCTTATATGCCCCCCTATGATCCACCGGAGTACTAGGCTGAGAAGGCAAAAGGGCCAATCCAGCAACAGGAGCAGGATTGCTGCCTTCAGCACCCTCCGGTGCGACCCCAGCCGCAGCAGCGGCATCTGGAGTAACTAGTACAGGCGGAGGCATAGGATCAACAGGTGCAGGTGGAACAGGGTGTTCCTCAGGCTCAGAGACAGGCAGTGTGGCAGGTGGAGTAGGTGCAGCAGGTACAGCAGTCTCCTGCTGAACTAACTGGTGAACCATCCCTGCCAGGGTAGCAAGCTGCTGCTCCAACAGTTGCAGCCTATCGGGATTCTCAGGCCCTTGCGGTTCACCAGAAGTTTGGCCGACACCTCGACCAGTGCTAGTGCCACGCCTACCGCCGATTCCACGCCTTGTGCGGGCCATAACTGCAATCACAAGGATTGAATCAGTATGACCGACCCACAACTTCTGTTCCTGACTACAGGGACTTAGACAACAGCCCAGCGCTCTCACGTGAAAGCCAGCCATCCTAGGGTTCGCTCCTAGCGAAACCTAGGCATCGTATTCCTATTTCTCTGATACCATAAAATCTGTCACGCCCCGAGTTCAAAACAGAGTCTAATTTTTTTTTTTTTTTTTTTTTAATCAGAGCAAGCCAGGGCACGACAGACCGCCACATATATAGAAAATTCCCAATCCCCCTTGGAATTGAGCCTTTTCTATATATGCTCGGCTAAGCTCTTACAACATATACCAGAGTAGTCTAAACTATGCACTTCTTAAAAAGATTAGGTAAAAATAATTATTACAACATCTTTACATAAATATGCGGAAGAATAAAAGTTAACGGCTGCCAAGGGTCGTTTGCTATCACGGAACCTCACCAACACGTCCCGACATCCCAGCACCCGACCGACCTGAAAAATTTTCACCCAGGGGGTGTGAGATACATCGACAGTGTATCCCAGTGGGCATGACGAGCCGAGAAATAGTAAATCGTACCTAATGGCATACAATAACTAACGGATAGTATGATATCAAGTTAGGTAGGCATAATGTAGATCATGTTGCGGATAATAACCACAGTAAGCAAAGCAGATATAGATCATAATAGGAGCATGCTGATGTAAGTACTGAATGAAACTGAACAAACACTGGGCAATCATAAGAGTATGATGTAAAGCTGATTAGGCAATTTATGCATCAATGAAAGAACAAGCAAGTACCCAATCAAAGCCACCATATTGGTCAATATGACCTCAGGAAAAACTCGCCGAACCTGGCACCAACCTGGCTGACATACTCCGGCACCCTCGGGCACTAACCTGGGAGTCAACACTCCGGCACCCTTGGGCACTAACCTGGGAGTCACGGGTCATACACCAGACCACTTTACCGGTAAAGAACACAGTGATGGGGGGCCTAACCATCAGTGTTCGTGAAGTACAGCAGTGCGGGCGATCATCATGCGAATGCTCAAACTCACGATCCACAGACTGGGTAATCGGCAACAAGCCGGGAAATCCCAACATGGATGCAATAACAGAAAGCCAACTGATCTCAACTCATGCAATATAAATGCAGGAAACAATAACTGATCAATTACACATGGCAAATGGCAAGAATAATCAGGAAATACTGATAAGCGAGTAAATGTGTGATAACTAACTAATGACCAATCAGACATGGCAAATGTCCAGGATAAGGATCATAATATCTGATAATAATCTAAGTATCAATCATGCAGGGCATGAACTGATAACTGATAATCAGGTAAAGGTATACAAGCTAGCTAATGACCAATCAGGCATGGCAACTGTTCAGGATAGAATCATCATATCTGATCAATGAAATAACTTAATCAGATATTAGCAATATGAACGGATTAATAAGTCAGGTAAATATAGCAATATAAGATGATGCTGATCAAATTAAAAAGGCAGGCTTAATAAGAAATCTAGGCTACAACAAAAACAGGGGTTCGACCAATTACGATACCCCAGAGGGCCGAGATGATAAAGCCCGGACCGAAGATAAACCCACTTGTCTACAGGCGATCTGACAACTCCAACGGAATGCTCGAAGACTAGAGTGAAACCGTGACAACCTAAATCAAAGATGTTGATCAGGAAACAACTCACACATACCCATTTTTAAGGTGTGCATTGCGTTCAATGACCTCAAATTAGACAGAGGCTCACTGCGGCGAACTTGCTAAGTCACTAAAACAGCCCCGGGATCAATTCGACCCACATATGGCTCTAACTACCATAACTTAATTTTCCGCTTGTGCCAACCACCAACCAAGTTGAGCATCATGCTCAGGACATCACAGGGAACTGAGGGCTCACCCAATTGCAGCCTAGTTGCTGCTGGATCAAAAGATCCAAGCTCCCAAGCTCTCTAATGGCCATAGATGCTCCACACAAAAATCCACTCAGTCAAAATTGCAACTGAAGTGAACATCAAGCTCAGGGGATTGTGTGGAGGCAAAAGCTCACTTGCTGGATAGTCACAGATGGCTAAAACCCATTTCGAGCTCTTTGAGACATTCTATCAAACACATGGTGTGCACAATACATTAACATACAAGTTTCCCCTAACCCAAGCTGCAACATAGCAAAGGTGGGTTCTGGGAGCTTCTAACTTGGATGAAAAGTTGCTACAAGGCTGCAGGAGCTTTCCCAGCAAGTTTGGGTCAACTTGCTTCCTCGGTTGGCTGGGAACAAGAACAAGAAGATGAAGATGATGAAGCTCCATGGACCAACAATGGTGTTTTTCCATCACTGGTTTCTGGGCCTCTAAGAATAGAACCTACAGGTGCTTCTCAACCCCACTAAGTCATCTGGACCCATGCCCGGTGACAGGACACGGCGGCGAGGCGGTGGAGCAAGCTCGGCCCGAGCTTCCACCAACAATGGTGGAACTCCACCCGGGCAGCATGTAATCCATGCAAGTGCATGGATGGGATCTACTTGATCCCAGGAAACTTTCTGGGCACGTCTTCCCCGACGGCGACGACCGGACGGCCGGCCACCACCATCGAGCTCAAGCTCGGGTCATCCATGGCCGCACCACCTTCAGGCAGCAAGGATGGCATGCAAGTGCATGGTTGGTCCCCAAATCACCTTAGGAAGCTTCTCGGCCAAGTGGCCGGCGGTGGGGAGGGACGCCGACGCCGGAGCAAAGAGCTCGGCCGAAGCTTCAAAACCCGAAAACTAGGGTACAGTTTTCGACGCGCTCGCTCAACCAATCTCCACCAAATTTTGGGGAGATGATAACCATGTCCTACAGTCCAAGCCAACAATTTTGGTTCGGCGTTTGAGCCAGTGGTTGCGACGCACGGCCGCAGCGGAGCTTCCTAGGGTTCAGGCGAAGAACTTTCCTCCGCCGGCAACCGGGGACAGCTCAAGAGCTGGGACTTGACGTGGAGAATTCCTAGACACTAGAGAGGCCACTTCCACGGGTCTCGGGTGCTAAAAACCTAAGGAATGGGAAATCTTACCTTGCCGGAGTTGGAGAACAAAGGTAGAAGCCGGTTCTCCTCACCCGCGTCGCGCAGCCACCCAGCAAGCTCGGGCTCGATCTCAGGATTCAGGAGAACACTCCAGAGGGCTCAGGGACTAAGTTGGAGCAACTTGAGTGCAACCACCCTTCTCTTCCTCTCTCACTCTCGGATTATCCTCCAATGGCTGGTGACTCCTCGGCTACCCCCGCACCTAGGGCTTTGGCTGGAGTGATTAGAGGAGTAAAGGAAGTCCAGAGATCCATGTTGGCCCCTTGGATCCCCCCCCCCCGAAAACTAGGGTTTCAGTTTGCGACGCGCTCACTCAACCAATCTCCACCAAATTTTGGGGAGATGATCACCATGTCCTACAGTCCAAGCCGACAATTTTGGTTCGGCGTTTGAGCCAGTGGTTGCGACGCTCGGCCGCAGCGGAGCTTCCTAGGGTTCCGGCGAAGAACTTTCCTCCGCCGGCAACCGGGGACAGCTCAAGAGCTGGGACTTGACGTGGAGAATTCCTAGACCCTAGAGAGGCCACTTCCACGGGTCTCGGGTGCTAAAAACGTAAGGAATGGGAAATCTTACCTTGCCGGAGTTGGAGAAGAAAGGTAGAAGCCGGTTCTCCTCACCCGCGTCACGCAGCCACCCAGCAAGCTCGGGCTCGATCTCAGGATGCAGGAGAACACTCCAGAGGGCTCAGGGAATAAGTTGGAGCAACTTGAGTGCAACCACCCTTCTCTTCCTCTCTCACTCTCGGATTATCCTCCAATGGCTGGTGACTCCTCGGCTACCCCCGCACCTAGGGCTTTGGCTGGATTGATTAGAGGAGTAAAGGAAGTCCAGAGACCCATGTTGGCCCCTTGGATCCCCCCCCCCCCCCCCCCCCCCCCCGAAAACTAGGGTTTCAGTTTGCGACGCGCTCACTCAACCAATCTCCACCAAATTTTGGGGAGATGATCACCATGTCCTACAGTCCAAGCCGACAATTTTGGTTCGGCGTTTGAGCCAGTGGTTGCGACGCACGGCCGCAGCGGAGCTTCCTAGGGTTCCGGCGAAGAACTTTCCTCCGCCGGCAACCGGGGACAGCTCAAGAGCTGGGACTTGACGTGGAGAATTCCTAGACCCTAGAGAGGCCACTTCCACGGGTCTCGGGTGCTAAAAACCTAAGGAATGGAAAATCTTACCTTGCCGGAGTTGGAGAAGAAAGGTAGAAGCCGGTTCTCCTCACCCGCGTCGCGCAGCCACCCAGCAAGCTCGGGCTCGATCTCAGGATGCAGGAGAACACTCCAGAGGGCTCAGGGACTAAGTTGGAGCAACTTGAGTGCAACCACCCTTCTCTTTCTCTCTCACTCTCGGATTATCATCCAATGGCTGGTGACTCCTCGGCTACCCCCGCACCTAGGGCTTTGGCTGGAGTGATTAGACGAGTAAAGGAAGTCCAGAGACCCATGTTGGCCCCTTGGATCCCCCCCCCCCCCCCCCCCCCCCCCCCCCCCCCCCCCCCCCCCCCCGAAAACTAGGGTTTCAGTTTGCGACGCGCTCACTCAACCAATCTCCACCAAATTTTGGGGAGATGATCACCATGTCCTACAGTCCAAGCCGACAATTTTGGTTCGGCGTTAGAGCCAGTGGTTGCGACGCACGGCCGCAGCGGAGCTTCCTAGGTTTCCGGCGAAGAACTTTCCTCCGCCGGTAACTGGGGACAGCTCAAGAGCCGGGACTTGACGTGGAGAATTCCTAGACCCTAGAGAGGCCACTTCCACGGGTCTCGGGTGCTAAAAACCTAAGGAATGGGAAATCTTACCTTGCCGGAGTTGGAGAAGAAAGGTAGAAGCCGGTTCTCCTCACCCGCGTCGCGCAGCCACCCAGCAAGCTCGGGCTCGATCTCAGGATGTAGGAGAACACTCCAGAGGGCTCGGGAATAAGTTGGAGCAACTTGAGTGCAACCACCCTTCTCTTCCTCTCTCACTCTCGGATTATCCTCCAATGGCTGGTGACTCCTCGGCTACCCCCGCACCTAGGGCTTTGGCTGGATTGATTAGAGGAGTAAAGGAAGTCCAGAGACCCATGTTGGCCCCTTGGATCCCCCCCCTCCCCCGAAAACTAGGGTTTCAGTTTGCAACGCGCTCACTCAACCAATCTCCACCAAATTTTGGGGAGATGATCACCATGTCCTACAGTCCAAGCCGACAATTTTGGTTCGGCGTTTGAGCCAGTGGTTGCGACGCACGGCCGCAGCGGAGCTTCCTAGGGTTCCGGCGAAGAACTTTCCTCCGCCAGCAACCGGGGACAGCTCAAGAGCTGGGACTTGACGTGGAGAATTCCTAGACCCTAGAGAGGCCACTTCCACGGGTCTCGGGTGCTAAAAACCTAAGGAATGGAAAATCTTACCTTGCCGGAGTTGGAGAAGAAAGGTAGAAGCCGGTTCTCCTCACCTGCGTCGCGCAGCCACCCAGCAAGCTCGGGCTCGATCTCAGGATGCAGGAGAACACTCCAGAGGGCACAGGGACTAAGTTGGAGCAACTTGAGTGCAACCACCCTTCTCTTTCTCTCTCACTCTCGGATTATCATCCAATGGCTGGTGACTCCTCGGCTACCCCCGCATCTAGGGCTTTGGCTGGAGTGATTAGAGGAGTAAAGGAAGTCCAGAGACCCATGTTGGCCCCTTGGATCCCCCCCCCCCCCCCGCGAAAACTAGGGTTTCAGTTTGCGACGCGCTCACTCAACCAATCTCCACCAAATTTTGGGGAGATGATCACCATGTCCTACAGTCCAAGCCAACAATTTTGGTTCGGCGTTAGAGCCAGTGGTTGCGACGCACGGCCGCAGCGGAGCTTCCTAGGTTTCCGGCGAAGAACTTTCCTCCGCCGGTAACCGGGGACAGCTCAAGAGCCGGGACTTGACGTGGAGAATTCCTAGACCCTAGAGAGGCCACTTCCACGGGTCTCGGGTGCTAAAAACCTAAGGAATGGGAAATCTTACCTTGCCGGAGTTGGAGAAGAAAGGTAGAAGCCGGTTCTCCTCACCCGCGTCGCGCAGCCACCCAGCAAGCTCGAGCTCGATCTCAGGATGCAGGAGAACACTCTAGAGGGCTCAGGGACTAAGTTGGAGCAACTTGAGTGCAACCACCTTTCTCTTCCTCTCTCACTCTCGGATTATCCTCCAATGGCTGGTGACTCCTCGGCTACCCCCGCACCTAGGGCTTTGGCTGGAGTGATTAGAGGAGTAAAGGAAGTCCAGAGACCCATGTTGGCCCCTTGGATCCCCTCCCCCCCCCCCCACACACAACCCCAAGAGCCACAATAAATTTATTGCAATATTTTACAAAAATTTGCGGTTTAGTCCCCACACAGCCATCCTAGTGCTCCAAGACCCCTACTGTAGGTAACAAATGCTACCAGGACCTTCACCTAAAACCCTTTAATTATTCGGTCCAAGAAAAATTGGGTTTCCTGCAAAAATACTCAACTTTTTAGCATTTTTCACGCATTTCGAGATGCATGGGTCGTCAAATTGAAAAATGGACTTTGCCACAACGTCCGGCTCGTCGAGACATTTCAAGTTGCGTATTTGCTTTCTTGATTCGGTGCTCCTAAAAATTCTCGTGCCATAATATACAGTGAATTTCACTGTTGGGGACGCATTCCGATGCACCAGGGTCGCCAAAAGCGAATTCCGTCAGTGCCATTGTGCTCAGAATGTCAAAATTAGCTAGAATTGACTACTCGTACTGCTATGTTTGGGTTTCAGATAGTGAATCGGCCGACGTTGGTCGAGAGGGGAATTAAGTCAGGGTGTTACTATTCACAACTTAAGTTGTGCGCCCCCCGCAACTTCTTCGCTGATTTACGGAAAATTCGACCGTCGGATCGAGAATATATGAATATTTTTCTTGTAATAAAATCTTGTTTCGACAAGACGGTCGCACTGGTGATCTCAGATTTTCGAGATTAGATTCCGATCAAAAGTCGATATTTTTAGGCCACTTTTACACTACTAATAATCTATTTTTGCCAATTAATTAATTCCGAAAATTATTTAAAATTTAAAAAATTCAGTTTCAAATTCACGATTATTACATCACCCACAACTTCTAAGAAGTTTCGTCCCCGAAACTTTAACAAAATACTACCAAAAAGTCTTTAACAACAACCCCAAAATACCGATCACTAAAGCCTCTTATTCGTCAACAATCAGAACACCGGACGGGTCCTCTGCCGATAGATTCTCCTGAGTTAACGCGAAGACGCGACCTCCTGAGACCTGGCGCGATCTCTCAGGTCGACGTCGAGGTGGAGGGCGACTAGACACAGCCATGCTCTGGGTAGAGTTCGACGGCCTGGCAGAAATGGCTGGTACAGACAATGCCGTTTGTGCCGGTGCAGATCTCTGTGGGCAGTTTGCTGAGATATGCCCAGACTGTCCGCATTGGTAGCACCGACCATGGCGTTGATCATAGACGTGTGGTCGATGATCACCCCTGCAGAAGATGCAAGGCCGGTTTCCTTGTGGTTGGTTGCTTACTCAGGAACTAGCCGCCTGATTCTGGCTACGAGGATACCTTGGCGGTTTCCAGCTTTTCGACGGTCCATCCCTGTTTCCAGAGAAAGACCGTTTTTTTTCCTTCCCTTTTTCAGTTGCCGTCCGCTCAGCACGGGAAATCACCACGTTTGCCTCGATAGATAGACAACGCTCGATACAGTCGTCGAAATCAACTATCCGATGGGAGGATAGCTGACGACGGATCTCCGGCCGCAGCCCTTGTGTGAACAGCCGGAACTTACGCCGCTATTCCTGCACTACACGGGGTACTAAATCGGCAATTCGCGAGAACTCTTCTTCATATTCCCGCAGCGTGCGATCTCCCTGGCGAATTGTTTCCAGGTCACGTTCCAGAGCCTCTTTCGTGGTTTCCTTGAGGTAGCGGTGATAGAGCGCTGCCTTGAACTGATTCCACGTAGGCTTGGGCATATTTTTTGTGAAGTGGTAATCTTTGTGCCTAAACCACCACATGCTCGCACTCAGACCGAGATAATGCACCCCAAGAGTGACTTTGTCCCGCTCCTCATTGTATAAGTCATGGAACAGCTTTTCCATCTGATTAATCCACTGCTCGACTTCAAGTGCATGGTTGGTCCTCAAATCACCTTAGGAAGCTTCTCGGCCAAGTGGCCGGCGGTGGGGAGCGACGTCGGCGCTAGAGCAAAGAGCTCAGTCGAAGCTTCAAAACCCGAAAACTAGGGTTTCAGTTTGCGACACGCTCACTCAACCAAACTCCACCAAATTTTGGGGAGATGATCACCATGTCCTTCAGTCCAAGCCCACAATTTTGGTTCGGCGTTTGAGCCAGTGGTTGCGATGCACGGCCGCGACGGAGCTTCCTAGGGTTCCGGCGAAGAACTTTCCTCCGCCGGCAACCGGGGACAGCCCAAGAGCTAGGACTTGACGTGAAGAATTCCTAGACCCTAGAGAGGCCACTTCCACAGGTCTCGGGTGCTAAAAACCTAAGGAATGGGAAATCTTACCTTGCCGGAGTTGGAGAAGAAAGGTAGAAGCCGGTTCTCCTCCCACGCGTCGCGCAGCCACCCAGCAAACTCGGGCTCGATCTCAAGACGCAGGAGAACACTCCAGAGGGCTCAGGAACTAAGTTGGAGCAACTTGAGTGCAACCTTTCTCTTCCTCTCTCACTCTCGGATTATCCTCCAATGGCTGGTGACTCCTCGGCTACCCCCGCACCTAGGGCTTTGGCTAGAGTGATCAGGGGAGTAAAGGAAGTCCAGAGACCCATGTTGGCCCCTTGGATCCCCCCCCCACACAACCCCAAGAGCCACAATAAATTTAATGCAATATTTTGCAAAAATTTACGGTTTAGTCCCCACACCGCCATCGTAATGCTCCAAGACCCCTACTGTAGGTAACAAATGCTACCAGGACCTTCACCTAAAACCCTTTAATTATTTGGTCCAAGAAAAATAGGGTTTCTTGCATAAATACTCGACTTTTCAGCATTTTCCACGCATTTCGAGACGCATGGGTTATCAAATTGAAAAACGAACTTCGCCACAACGTCCTGCTCGTCGAGACCTTTGAAGTAGCGTATTTGCTTTCTTGATTTGGTACTCCTAAAAATTCTCGGGCCATAATATACAGTGAATTTCACTATTGGGCACGCATTCCGATGCACCATTATCGCCAAACGCGAATTCCGTCAGTGCCATTGTGCTAAGAATGTCGAAACTAGCTAGAATTGACTACTCATATTGCTATGATTGGGTTTCAGATAGTGAATCGGCCGACGTTGATCGAGAGGGGAATTAAGTCAGGGTGTTACTATTCACAACTTAAGTTGTGGGCCCCTCAACTTCTTAGCTAATTTGTGGAAGATCCGACCGTCGGATCGAGAATATATGAATATTAATTTGTATTGTTTCAACAAGACGGTCGCACTGGTGATATCAGATTTTCGAGATCAGATTCCGATCAAAAGTCGATATTTTTAGGCCACTTTTACACTACTAATAATCTATTTTTGCCAATTAATTAATTCCGAAAATTATTTAAAATTTTAAAAATTCAGTTTCAAATTCACGATTATTTAAAATTTAGACTCTGTTTTGACCGTGGAGAAACTTGTTGATTCTTCAGTTGTCCCCGTGTCATATTATTCAGTGGCTTATGAGCCCGATTGTAACCCTGATTTGGATTGGATTCAAATTTTGGCCCCACCTCTTGCACAGATTTTGTGAATCGACTTAGACTCTCCTATGAGTAGCCAGGGTGGCTTTCATGACCACGAAGTGATAGTGACCCTTGATAGAAGTTATGTCATCAGCACAGAGACTGCGATGGGAGGTACGTGATATACCTTCAGATGGGAGTTGTGTCCTCAACTAGATATTGACGACAGATCTATGATATTTCGCTTTTCTTTTGGTAAGCACGTTGGCTGCAGACAACGTACTGTCGAAAGAACTGAGGGAATACTCTGCCCTGTAATTGGGAATATCAGATTGGGTCTATTTGTGTAGCTTTTGGAGTTCTTGATACCTTGTGACTGATTGTCACTATAAGTATTGTGAACCTGTTAAAGACTTATTAGTATTTTGGTTAAGTTAAAGTTTCGGGGACGAAACTTCTTATAAGTGGTGGGTGATGTAGTAACCATGTTTTTTGAAACCGAAATTAATTTTAAATAATTTTCTGGATTATTTGATTAGCAAAAATGGATTATTAATAGTGTAAATATGGCCCAAAAAATATCAACTTTGATCAGAGTCTGATCTTGAAAATCTGAGATCACCAGTGCGACCGTCTCGTCGAAACAAGAAAGAATGATATTCACAAGTTTCCGATCCGACGGTCGGATCTCCCGAAAAACAGCGAAGAAAAGCCGGGCCCAAAACTTAAGTTGTGAATAGTAACCCCTGATTTCGGTCCCCTCTCGACCAATCGTCAGCCGATTCACTGTCTAAAATCCAAACATAGCAGTATGAGTAGTCGATTCTAGCTAATTTCAACGTTCTGAACGCAATGGCGCAGACAAAATTCACATTTGACGACTCTGGTGCCTCGAAGTGTATGCAATACAGTAAAATACACTGTATTTTATGGACCGAGAGTTTTTAGGAGCGCCGAATCAAGGAAGCAAATACGCTACTTGATAGGTCTCGACGAGCCGGACGTCGCGACGAAGTCCCTTTTTTGATTTGACGACCCGTGCATCTCGAAATACGTAAAAAATGCTGAAAAGTCGAGTATTTTTCTAAGAAACCCTATTTTTCATGGACCAAATAATTAAAGGGTTTTAGGTGAAGGTCCTGGTAGCATTTGTTACCTACAGTAGGGGTCTTGGAGCATTTGGTGGGCTGTGCGAGGAGTTCTTTGCAATTTTGCATAAAACCATGCATTAATGCTATATGGCTTTTGGTCTTCATGGAGGGAGCATGAGGGGTCAATAAGGATTCCAAAGCATCACTGCTCTTCTCTGCACATTCCACACAAAGCCTTGGGTGAGAGGGTTGGCCGAGGAGACACCACCCACCAAGTTGAACCCGAGAGTGAGAGAGGAAGAGAGAGGTTGCACTCAAGTTCTTCCAACTTGCTCCCTGAGCCCTCTGGAGTTTGAGCCCGAGCTTGCTGGGTGCCTGCGCGACGCGGGGAAAGAACCGACTTCATCCTTGTCTTCACCAACTCCGGCGAGGTAGGTTCTCTTCCTCCTTTGGTTTTTAGCACCCGAGACCCGTGGAAGTGGCCTCTCTAAGGTCTAGGAGTTCTCCACGTCAAGTCCCAGCTCTTGGGCTGTCCCCGGTTGCCGGCGGAGGAAAGTTCTTCGCCGGAACCCTAGGAAGCTCCGCCGCGGCCGTGCGTCGCAACCACTGGCTCAAACGCCGAACCAAAATTGTGGGCTTGGACTGTAGGACATGGTGATCATCTCCCCAAAATTTGGTGGAGTTTGGTTGAGTGAGTGCGTCGCAAACTGAAACCCTAGTTTTTGGGTTTTGAAGCTTCGGCCGAGCTCTTTGCTCCAACGCCGGCGTCGCTCCCCACCATCGGCCACTTGGCCGAAAAGCTTCCTAAGGTGATTTGGGGACCAACCATGCACTTGCATGCCATCCATGCTGCCCGAAGGAGGTGTGGCCATGGATGACCGGAGCTTGAGCTCGATGGTGGTGGCCGGCCGTCCGGTCGTCGCCGTCGGGGAAGACGTGCCCAGAAAGTTTCCTGGGATCAAGTAGATCCCATCCATGCACTTGCATGGATTCCATGCTGCCCGGGTAGAGTTCCACCATTGTTGGTGGAAGCTCGGGCCGAGCTTGCTCCACCGCCGCCGCCGCCGTGTCCTGTCGCCGGGCACGGGTCCAGATGACTTAGTGGGGTCGAGAAGCACCTGTAGGTGCTGTTCTTAGAGGCCCAGAAACCAGTGATGGAAAAACACCATTGTTGGTCCATGGAGCTTCATCTTCTTCATATATCTTCTCCATCTTCTTCTTGTTCCCGGCCAACCGAGGAAGCAAGTTGACCCAAACTTGCTGGGAAAGCTCCTGCAGCCTTGTAGCAACTTTTCATCCAAGTTAGAAGCTCCCAGAACCCACCTTTGCTAAGTTGCAGCTTGGGTTAGGGGAACTTGCATGTTAATGTATTGTGCACACCATGTGTTTGATAGAATGCCTCAAAAAGCTCGAAATGGGTTTTAGCCATCTGTGACTATCCAGCAAGTGAGCTTTTGCCTCCACACAATCCTCTGAGCTTGATGGTCACTTCAGTTGCAATTTTGACTGAGTGGATTCTTGTGTGGAGCATCTATGGCCATTAGAGAGCTTGGGAGCTTAGATCTTTCGTTCCAGCAGCAACTAGGCTGCAATTGGGTGAGCCCTCAGTTCCTTGTGATGTCCTGAGCATGATGCTCAACTTGGTTGGTGGTTGGCACAAGCGGAAAATTAAGTTATGGTAGTTAGAGCCATATGTGGGTAGAATTGATCCCGGGGTTGTTTTAGTGACTTAGCAGGTTCGCCGCAGTGAGCCTCTATCTAATTTGAGGTCACTGAACGCGATGCTCACCTTAAAAATGGGTATGTGTGAGTTGTTCCCTGATCAACATCTTTGATTTATGTTGGCACGGTTTGACTCTAGTCTTCGAGCATTCCGTTGGAGTTGTCAGATCGCCTGCAGACAGGTGGGTTTATCTTCGGTCCGGGCTTTCTCATCTCGGCCCTCTAGGGTATCGTAATTGGTCGGACCCCTGTTCTTGTTGTAACCTACATTTCTTATTGAGCCTACCTTTTTATTTGATCAGCATCATCTTATATTGCTATACTTGCCTGACTTATTGATCAGTTCATATTGCTAAAATCTGCTTAAGTTATTTCATTGATCAGATATGATGATTCTATCCTGGACAGTTGTCATGCCTGGTTGGTCATTAGCTAGCTTGTATACCTTTACTTGATTATGAGTTATCAGTTCATGCCCTGCATGATTGATCCTTAGATTATTATCAGATATTATGATCCTTATCCTGGACATTTGCCATGCATGATTGGTCATTAGTTAGTTATCACACATTTACTCGTTTATTAGTATTTCCTGATTATTTTTGCCATTTGCCATGTGTGATTGATCAGTTACTGTTTCCTGCATTTATATTGCATGAGTTGAGATCAGTTGGCTTTCTGTTATTGCATCCCTGTTGGGATTTTTCGGCTTGTTGCCGATTACCCGGTCTGTGGACCATGAGTTTGAGCATTCGCCTGATGGTCGCCCGCACTGCTGCACTTCACAAACACTGATGGTTAGGCCCCCCATCTGTGAGGTCCCGGAATCCCCCGCGTAGGGTTTGCTGGTTGTTGGGCAGCTTGCGGTCGCCGTTGGGGGTGTTGGTGCGCGTGTTGGGGCCCAGAAATGGATTTGTGGTGCAATTTGGGTTTTACTAGCATCACTGGAGGCCTGCGTGGTGCGACGTGATGGTTGCGCGCAATTTGGACACAAGTGGTGGACTTCGGGCTTAAAAGGAGACCCCGTGGGAAATTGGAAGGACCCGTCGGGTGTTTGGAAGTGGTTTGCACGTTTCGGATGTCAAAATTGGACTCCGTGCGAAGTTTGGATAAAGGATTACCTCTCCGGTCGCCTTCGGGAATTTTTAGAGTTGGAATTTGGCAAATCGGACTTTAAAAATGGACCCGGTGCGAAAATCGGATCGAGTGGGCATTCGGCAAATTTTTGGACGAGAATTTGAAGAAACGGACATCGTTTTTGGATTCAGCGCGCGAAATCGCTAAGAATGGACTATTTACTTGTTTGATTTGGAGCCTAGGGGACGTGCGCGTTTTTCGAGGCATCGCGGCACGCATCCCGAGGCGAGGCGACGACGCGCTTCCCGAGGCGACTCAAGGCGCGCAGCTGGCGCGGCTTGGGAACGCGTGCCTGCGCGTGTCAGCGCAGGGGCCGCCACGTGGCGGCCCCCCGTTGGCGCCCGCGCGGGAGCGGGTGGGCGCGCCCGTGTCACGCGCCCGTGTCCCGCGCCTGCGCGGGCGCGGTGTCACGCGCCCGTGTGGCGCGCGGACTGCGCGCCCGCGTGGCGCGCAGGGGCGCGGCAACGTAGCGGCCGCGCGGTCGCCTGCGCCTGGTGCACCGCCCCGTGCCGTGGACCGGGCTGTTGGAGAGCCCGGATTGGTCCGGTCCACCGTGGACCGGGTACCGTGGACCACCCTCTTTCTCCACTTTTTCTTCTTCTTTCTCGCCGCACCGCCATTTGCTCCCTTTCTTTTCTTTCTTCTGCACCCGAGAGCGAGAGGGAGTGAGGGAGGAGGTTGCGTGAGGTGCGGCGGTGCGTCGTGGACCTCGTTTTGCGTGCGAGGTCGCCCGGCGGAGCGTTTCGGCGACGGCGGCGCAATCGGGTAGGTCTCGTGTGTTGGTTTTACTGTATTTTTGTACAGTTTTTGGGGCGTTCTTTTGGACTGTAATTAACCCCATGTTCTTTTCTGTGTTGGGCACCGTGCATCGTTTTGCGTTCGGACTCCGGCATCGTGCACCGTTTTTCGTGCGGACTCCGTTTTGCGTGCGGATTCTGGCACCGTGCACCGTTTTGCGTGCGGACTCCGGCACTGTGCACCGTTTTGCGTGCGGACTCCGTTTTGCGTGCGGATCCTGGCACCGTGCACCCTCACTTGGGCTAGGGTTATTTTATGCTTAGACATCCACACTGTTCTTTCATTCCTGGACATAGTGTTATCCTCGCCCGGGTAGTGGGTCGAGAGGTCGGGACCTTCTTTTAGTGTGGGATGCTTTTGCACTCTTGCTTGGAAGCAGAGTGGAGTCTGGTAGTTGTAGTGGGTTGCTTATCTGTGCCGGGAGCCGTTTGGGTAAACGGTAGTCCCGGGAGGTCTTGTTTCCCTGTTGTGCCGTCGTGGAGGGAGCCGTTGCGCAGACGGCAGTCCCGGGCCGTCGAGTATCTTCCGGTCAGTGTTGTTGGGAACCGTTGGGGTTGACGGTGGTCCCAGGTCGTTGAGTGTTGTCCGACCTGTTTTGTTACCCTGAGTTGTGGGTCGTTCCTGGCTGTGGAGTATCTCCAGCCAGTGTGCTTTGTGCTGCGAGCTGTTGGAGAGGCTAGTGTCTCGTGTTTCGAGTTAGCCGATCAGCTGAGTCGTCGAGAGTGCTCCGACTATTGTGCGAGATATTTGGGGATCTTGAGTCCTACCGTTCTGAGAGTGAGCGTGGATTTTGACTAGCCTGCATATGCCAATGTTTAATTACTCTATGCCGCGCCGTGTTCCCTCAGTTGGAGTCGCGCCCCCTGAGCTCCACAGTGGATGCGATGATGGGCCTGTTGAGGCAGTTTTGCGCGAGGGATGAGTTAGTCGGACAGGACGCCCCACGTAAATCCCGGCCTCAAGTGGATGTGTGGTAGTGGGCAGGTGCGTTCCTAGTCGACAGGCGCAGGCTTGACTGGACCCTTTGAGGCCGTCAGTTCGATTGGGTCGATTGATCACCTTGGGTGCGAGTGGTCTCATTTACTTTCCTGGTAGCTGTAGAGTAGTTCCAGCTTTTCTTGTTCAGATTTCATTACACTGTTATCTTTTACCTCTAGTAGACTTAGTGGGCAGACCGTTGGGCTTGTTGACGGCACCCACTGAGAACTACTGTGGGAAGTAGTTCTCACACCCGTCGTGGTGTCTTTTCCCCAGGGACTTCTTCTTCTGTTCCTGTGCTCCTGTTGCTGATCCTTCTGACCGAGGTGAGGGTGTCGCGAGCTAGTTCCCTACCCGTCGTTGGAGTGTAGCGGTACCCCTTCAGTGGAGAGCTTCAGTAGATTAGTTTACTACTTGTACCTCTGTTGAGAGAACTTTGTGGTGAGGTATAGAGTTGTACTTTTCTTTTCAGTTTGAGAGACTGTTGTAGTGAGGATATTCTTGTATCGAGAGTTGTACACTGATGTATTTATTGGAGATATCTCCCTTTTGAGTTTTGTATCAGAGGACTTTGTATACGATCGTATTTGGGAGATGGATATGGTATTATTTTCAGTTGTACAGGGTTTGGTTTTTTGTTTCTTTTAGTGGTTTACTTTCCGCTCTGATATCTGTATACTATAGTTGATTCTTTCTGCAGGTTAGATGCTTCGTCTGTACGGCAGTTTCCGTACAGATGGCGGATCTGTTGGCGAGCCCGGGTTGCAGTTTCGACCCCGGGGCGTGACAGATTAGAGTGGTATCAGAGCCTAGGTTGTAGGTCGTGGTGGACTTAGAAACCCTAGGCTTGTGGTTGGATATTAGGATGACTACGTGAGAGTCGTGACTTTTAGCGAGAGTCCTGATTGAGTTTTTATCTCTCCCAAGAGACGGGATGAGTGATTGGCATGTTTACTTTCCCAAGCGGTTATGTGGCTGCAGACAACATAATGCTATGGAATGGATGACATGCCTTAGACTTTCGCTGATTGGGTCGCATGGTTGTTGTGTCCTGACGTTTGTTGTTGTGCAGTGGGCTACGATACTCCTGAGACGTCGTGTTGCAGCTGAGGACACACCCCGCACCTGAGGAATACCCGGGCAGCGGGAGGCAGAGCTATTAGAGCAGAGCGAGACCCTGGAGTTTGTGTGTTGAGATAGTTTCCCACTTTAACCGAGAAGGGCCGAATCCCTGAACGGTAAAGGATCGAGAACTTCGATAGGCTGAGCCTAGAGTCTGTTCTTGTTTGATTGGGGTTCTAGGCACTGGTCTATCGGGATTTTCGGATCTTTGCCGCGTCAGTCGGTTCTTCTCGCCTATGAGTGGGGTGTTGTTGTGGGAGCCGTTTGGAGTGACGGCAGTCCCAGCTGTGTGGATATTTTTCCTGGCTGAGTTACCAGGAGGGCATTTTTCCCTGGCTGAGTTACCAGGAGGGCATTTTCCCTGGCTGAGTTACCAGGAGAGCGTTTTCCCTGGCTGAGTTACCAGGAGAGCGTTTTCCCTGGCTGAGATACCAGGAGGGCATTTTTTCCTGGCTGAGTTACCAGGAGGGCATTTTCCCTGGCTGAGTTACCAGGAGGGCGTTTTCCCTGGCTGAGTTACCAGGAGGGCATTTTCCCTGGCTGAGATACCAGGAGGGCATTTTTCCCTGGCTGAGTTACCAGGAGGGCATTTTCCCTGGCTGAGTAACCAGGAGGGCGTTTTTTTCCCTGGCTGAGTTACCGGAAGGGCATTTTCCCTGGCTGAGTTACCAGGAGGGCGTTTTCCCTGGCTGAGTTACCAGGATTTTCCCTGGCTGAGTTACCAGGAGGGCATTTTTCCCTGGCTGAGTTACCAGGAGGGCATTTTCCCTGGCTGAGTTACCAGGAGGGCGTTTTCCCTGGCTGAGTTACCAGGAGGGCATTTTTCCTGGCTGAGATACCAGGAGGGCATTTTTCCCTGGCTGAGTTACCAGGAGGGTATTTTCCCTGGCTGAGTTACCAGGAGGGCGTTTTTTTTTCCCTGGCTGAGTTACCGGGAGGGCATTTTCCCTGGCTGAGTTACCAGGAGGGCGTTTTCCCTGGCTGAGTTACCAGGAGGGCATTTTTCCCTGGCTGAGTTACCAGGAGGGCATTTTCATTTTCCCTGGCTGAGTTACCAGGAGGGCGTTTTCCCTGGCTGAGTTACCAGGAGGGCATTTTCCCCTGGCTGAGTTACAAGGAGGGCATTTTCCCTGGCTGAGTTACCGGGAGGGCATTTTCCCTGACTGAGTTACCAGGAGGGCATTTTCCCCGGCTGAGTTACCAGGAGGGCATTTTTCCCTGGCTGAGTTACCAGGAGGGCGCTTTTCCTGGCTGAGTTACCAGGAGGGCATTTTCCCTGGCTGAGTTACCAGGAGGGCGTTTTTCCCTGGCTGAGTTACTAGGAGGGTGTTGCCCCTGGCCGAGTTACCAGGTGGGCACATGCCCTGGCCGAGTTACCAGGTGGGCACATGCCCTGGCCGAGTTACTAGGCGGTTGCTTTAGTGAGATTGAGATGGTCTGACAGGACGCCGAGATTTGGTGGCGTCGAGTTTGTCCTGTTGGACTACCAGGAGCGCAGTTCTTGACTTGGAACCAGTTTCGTGCTTTGCTGCTCAGGGCCTTCTTTCCTGACAGTGTAAGCAGAAACTAGATGGGGATCTTAGACTCCTGCAACAGGGGAGTCGACCTCTTCTGGAGTATGTTCGCGAGTTTTGCGATTGTTGAGCGGTGTACCCCATGTCTCCTAGATGAGGCCCAGGAGGTTGAGCTAGTTGAGAAAGGACTGCAGTGGAATATCTATCATTTGGTGTACTCTCGGCGGGTGCCGACGTTAGATGCAGCGATTGAGCATGCTTAGCGGGTTTTTAGTTTCGTTGTCCTTCTCGTCACCACCATGTTGTGATCGTGGTGTACGCGTATTAGCAGGACCTTGAACCCAGAACCTTTTTGGACGAACACATGATTTTAGTCAGCTAATGCTTTCTTCCAAGCCCCGCAGGGTTGCCTGAGTCTGTTCTTGTTTGATAGGACGAGGGCAGTAGCTCTTCGAGGTCTGGACATAAAACTTGTTTGCAATTGTTTTCCAAAAAGGCTAAAAATCATTAAAAAGATGGATTTTCCTCAGATCAAATGGTTTTCTGTAATAAACGTCACTGATTCTTATAAACTTATTCACCCGAGATGATTCGAGTGATCTGGGTTCTAAGGGCTGTTTCTTCTTGCGTGGGGACACAGGTTTTAGTCTCCCGGGGTTTTCGGACCCTTCGCGGATCCGGCTGTGGAGCGTCTCCAGCCGTGAGTAGCGTGTTGTGATAGTTTCCCACTTTAAACGAGAGGGATCGAATCCCTGAACGGTAAAGGAGCGAAAACTTCGATAGACTGAGCCTAGAGTCTGTTCTTGTTTGATTGGGGTTGTAGGCACCGGTCTATCGGGATTTTCGGATCTTTGCCGCGTCAGTCGGTTCTTCTCGCCTATGAGTGGGGTGTTGTTGTGAGTTGAGTCGTTGAGGGTTCTCCGACATAGCTGTGAGAGTGCTAGGGCATTTGCATTGTTGTATGGGCTAGAGTTAGGACCCTTAGCTCGTGCTCGTGAGGTTCAGATACCTAATCACGTGTTGCACATAGATGGGTGTTGTTGGCCCTGCCCAGTGCAGATGGGGCCCTGGTTTTTGCCTATTGATCTTTTGGCCTTTCCTCAGCTCCGGGATTTTCGAGGGTATAGGACTGTGAGGATCTGAGGCCTTGATGCTTGAGTGATGCTACACCGTTGATACACGGTGGTGATGCCACGCCGTTGGTGCACGGCGGTGATGCCACGCCGTTGGTGCACGGCAGTGATGCCACCGTTGATACACGGTGGTGATGCCACACCGTTGATACACGGTGGTGATGCCACGCCGTTGGTGCACGGCAGTGATGCCACACCGTTTGACACGGTGGTGATGCCACACCGTTGATACACGGTGGTGATGCCACGCCGTTGGTGCACGGCGGTGATGCCACGCCGTTGGTGCACGGCAGTGATGCCACGCCGTTGGTGCACGGCAGTGATGCCACACCGTTGATACACGGTGATGATGACACCGTTGATACACGGTGGTGATGCCACACCGTTGATGATGCCACGCCGTTGGTGCACGGCAGTGACGCCACGCCGTTGGTGCACGGCAGTGATGCCACATTGTAGGTACACAACGGTGAGAGTTTTTTGGACGTTTCGGACTTTTGACCGCGAGTTTGGGCATCAGCTTTATGATCGCCTTGCGAGCCAGTTTTCAGTCCCGTTCACCGACGGTTGGTCCCCGTCAGGGTGTTCTTTATTAGTTGAGGGATCGACTTCGACCCGTGGGTCCGTTGGGGTTATAATAGCATGTTGAGTGACCAACTGTGGCATGGGATTGTGTCTCTTGAGGATCCCTTTTGAGGTTAGCCTGCAGTTGAGTAGTCCACTCGGGTGGTTTCGGATCGAGAAGTAACCGAGTGAAGACCCCAACTTATTGGATTCCCTTCCTTATTGGATGAATGTGCGGGTATGCTTCGGGTCACCTTGTTGAGGTTGGCACCATGTTGTGGTTTGGCGCGTGTTACACTTGTGGTTATTTCGGTTTCCCCCAGCCTTTTAGTGGAGCCCTTTGGTTTTTCACGTCTCAGCTCAGTAGTGATGTGTTTTTCCTCGCCCGTGATTTACTTGCCCCTTTGAGATCTGTGATTATTGGAGTACGAGGGACGCCCGTTGCAATTTCTGGCTCGAGAGATGAGAGAATTGCACATCGGGTCATACCGTACTTGTGGTTGTTGTTGCGGAGTAATCACGAGGAGCGAGTGGGGTTTAGGAAGCTGGAGGCGTATTGTTAGATACCTAGCCGTGGTATCCTTGACTCCTGATGGGCTTGATCTAGTTTCGAGGACGAAACTTTCTTTTAGTGGGGGAGGATGTGAGGTCCCGGAATCCCCCGCGTAGGGTTTGCTGGTTGTTCGGCAGCTTTCGGTCGCCGTTGGGGGTGTTGGTGCGCGTGTTGGGGCCCAGAAATGGATTTTTGGTGCAATTTGGGTTTTACTTGCATCACTAGAGGCCTGCGTGGTGCGTCGTGATGGTTGCGCGCAATTTGGACACAAGTGGTGGACTTCGGGCTTAAAAGGAGACCCCGTGGAAAATTGGAAGGACCCGTCGGGTGTTTGGAAGTGGTTTCGCGCGTTTCGGATGTCAAAATTGGACTCCGTGCAAAGTTTGGATAAAGGATTACCTCTCCGGTCGCCTTCGGGAATTTTTAGAGTTGGAATTTGGCAATCGGACTTTAAAAATGGACCCGGCGCGAAAATCGGATCGAGTGGGCATTCGGCAAATTTTTGGACGAGAATTTGAAGAAACGGACATCGTTTTTGGATTCAGCGCGCGAAATCGCTAAGAATGGACTATTTACTTGTTTGATTTGGAGCCTAGGGGACGTGCGCGTTTTTCGAGGCATCGCGGCACGCATCCCGAGGCGAGGCGACGACGCGCTTCCCGAGGCGGCTCAAGGCGCGCAGCTGGCGCGCCTTGGGAACGCGCGCCTGCGCGTGTCAGCGCAGGGGCCGCCACGTGGCGGCCCCCCGTTGGCGCCCGCGCGGGAGCGGGTGGGCGCGCCCGTGTCACGCGCCCGTGTCCCGCGCCTGCGCGGGCGCGGTGTCACGCGCCCGTGTGGCGCGCGGACTGCGCGCCCGCGTGGCGCGGCCACGTGGCGGCCGCGCGGTCGCCTGCGCCTGGTGCACCGCCCCGTGCCGTGGACCGGGCTGTTGGAGAGCCCGGATTGGTCCGGTCCACCGTGGACCGGGTACCGTGGACCACCCTCTTTCTCCACTTTTTCTTCTTCTTCCTCGCCGCACCGCCATTTGCTCCCTTTCTTTTCTTTCTTCTGCACCCGAGAGCGAGAGGGAGTGAGGGAGGAGGTTGCGTGAGGTGCGGCGGTGCGTCGTGGACCTCGTTTTGCGTGCGAGGTCGCCCGGCGGAGCGTTTCGACGACGGCGGCGCAATCGGGTAGGTCTCGTGTGTTGGTTTTACTGTATTTTTGTACAGTTTTTGGGGCGTTCTTTTGGACTGTAATTAACCCCATGTTCTTTTCTGTGTTGGGCACCGTGCATCGTTTTGCGTTCGGACTCCGGCATCGTGCACCGTTTTTCGTGCGGACTCCGTTTTGCGTGCGGATTCTGGCACCGTGCACCGTTTTGCGTGCGGACTCCGGCACTGTGCACCGTTTTGCGTGCGGACTCTGTTTTGCTTGCGGATCCTGGCACCGTGCACCCTCACTTGGGCTAGGGTTATTTTATGCTTAGACATCCACACTGTTCTTTCATTCCTGGACATAGTGTTATCCTCGCCCGGGTAGTGGGTCGAGAGGTCGGGACCTTCTTTTAGTGTGGGATGCTTTTGCACTCTTGCTTGGAAGCAGAGTGGAGTCTGGTAGTTGTAGTGGGTTGCTTATCTGTGCCGGGAGCCGTTTGGGTAAACGGTAGTCCCGGGAGGTCTTGTTTCCCTGTTGTGCCGTCGTGGAGGGAGCCGTTGCGCAGACGGCAGTCCCGGGCCGTCGAGTATCTTCCGGTCAGTGTTGTTGGGAACCGTTGGGGTTGACGGTGGTCCCAGGTCGTTGAGTGTTGTCCGACCTGTTTTGTTACCCTGAGTTGTGGGTCGTTCCTGGCTGTGGAGTATCTCCAGCCAGTGTGCTTTGTGCTGCGAGCTGTTGGAGAGGCTAGTGTCTCGTGTTTCGAGTTAGCCGATCAGCTGAGTCGTCGAGAGTGCTCCGACTATTGTGCGAGATATTTGGGGATCTTGAGTCCTACCGTTCTGAGAGTGAGCGTGGATTTTGACTAGCCTGCATATGCCAATGTTTAATTACTCTATGCCGCGCCGTGTTCCCTCAGTTGGAGTCGCGCCCCCTGAGCTCCACAGTGGATGCGATGATGGGCCTGTTGAGGCAGTTTTGCGCGAGGGATGAGTTAGTCGGACAGGACGCCCCACGTAAATCCCGGCCTCAAGTGGATGTGTGGTAGTGGGCAGGTGCGTTCCTAGTCGACAGGCGCAGGCTTGACTGGACCCTTTGAGGCCGTCAGTTCGATTGGGTCGATTGATCACCTTGGGTGCGAGTGGTCTCATTTACTTTCCTGGTAGCTGTAGAGTAGTTCCAGCTTTTCTTGTTCAGATTTCATTACACTGTTATCTTTTACCTCTAGTAGACTTAGTGGGCAGACCGTTGGGCTTGTTGACGGCACCCACTGAGAACTACTGTGGGAAGTAGTTCTCACACCCGTCGTGGTGTCTTTTCCCCAGGGACTTCTTCTTCTGTTCCTGTGCTCCTGTTGCTGATCCTTCTGACCGAGGTGAGGGTGTCGCGAGCTAGTTCCCTACCCGTCGTTGGAGTGTAGCGGTACCCCCTTCAGTGGAGAGCTTCAGTAGATTAGTTTACTACTTGTACCTCTGTTGAGAGAACTTTGTGGTGAGGTATAGAGTTGTACTTTTCTTTTCAGTTTGAGAGACTGTTGTAGTGAGGATATTCTTGTATCGAGAGTTGTACACTGATGTATTTATTGGAGATATCTCCCTTTTGAGTTTTGTATCAGAGGACTTTGTATACGATCGTATTTGGGAGATGGATATGGTATTATTTTCAGTTGTACAGGGTTTGGTTTTTAGTTTCTTTTAGTGGTTTACTTTCCGCTCTGATATCTGTATACTATAGTTGATTCTTTCTGCAGGTTAGATGCTTCGTCTGTACGGCAGTTTCCGTACAGATGGCGGATCTGTTGGCGAGCCCGGGTTGCAGTTTCGACCCCGGGGCGTGACAGATTAGAGTGGTATCAGAGCCTAGGTTGTAGGTCGTGGTGGACTTAGAAACCCTAGGCTTGTGGTTGGATATTAGGATGACTACGTGAGAGTCGTGACTTTTAGCGAGAGTCCTGATTGAGTTTTTACCTCTCCCAAGAGACGGGATGAGTGATTGGCATGTTTACTTTCCCAAGCGGTTATGTGGCTGCAGACAACATAATGCTATGGAATGGATGACATGCCTTAGACTTTCGCTGATTGGGTCGGATGGTTGTTGTGTCCTGACGTTTGTTGTTGTGGAGTGGGCTACGATACTCCTGAGACGTCGTGTTGCAGCTGAGGACACACCCCGCACCTGAGGAATACCCGGGCAGCGGGAGGCAGAGCTATTAGAGCAGAGCGAGACCCTGGAGTTTGTGTGTTGAGATAGTTTCCCACTTTAACCGAGAAGGGCCGAATCCCTGAACGGTAAAGGATCGAGAATTTCGATAGGCTGAGCCTAGAGTCTGTTCTTGTTTGATTGGGGTTCTAGGCACTGGTCTATCGGGATTTTCGGATCTTTGCCGCGTCAGTCGGTTCTTCTCGCCTATGAGTGGGGTGTTGTTGTGGGAGCCGTTTGGAGTGACGGCAGTCCCAGCTGTGTGGATATTTTTCCTGGCTGAGTTACCAGGCGGGCATTTTTCCCTGGCTGAGTTACCAGGAGGGCATTTTCCCTGGCTGAGTTACCAGGAGAGCGTTTTCCCTGGCTGAGTTACCAGGAGAGCGTTTTCCCTGACTGAGATACCAGGAGGGCATTTTTTCCTGGCTGAGTTACCAGGAGGGCATTTTCCCTGGCTGAGTTACCAGGAGGGCGTTTTCCCTGGCTGAGTTACCAGGAGGGCATTTTCCCTGGCTGAGATACCAGGAGGGCATTTTTCCCTGGCTGAGTTACCAGGAGGGCATTTTCCCTGGCTGAGTTACCAGGAGGGCGTTTTTTTCCCTGGCTGAGTTACCGGGAGGGCATTTTCCCTGGCTGAGTTACCAGGAGGGCGTTTTCCCTGGCTGAGTTACCAGGAGGGCATTTTTCCCTGGCTGAGTTACCAGGAGGGCGTTTTCCCTGGCTGAGTTACCAGGAGGGCATTTTTCCTGCTGAGATACCAGGAGGGCATTTTTCCCTGGCTGAGTTACCTGGAGGGTATTTTCCCTGGCTGAGTTACCAGGAGGGCGTTTTTTTTTCCCTGGCTGAGTTACCGGGAGGGCATTTTCCCTGGCTGAGTTACCAGGAGGGCGTTTTCCCTGGCTGAGTTACCAGGAGGGCATTTTCATTTTCCCTGGCTGAGTTACCAGGAGGGCGTTTTTCCTGGCTGAGTTACCAGGAGGGCATTTTCCCCTGGCTGAGTTACAAGGAGGGCATTTTCCCTGGCTGAGTTACCGGGAGGGCATTTTCCCTGACTGAGTTACCAGGAGGGCATTTTCCCCGGCTGAGTTAACAGGAGGGCATTTTTCCCTGGCTGAGTTACCAGTAGGGCGCTTTTCCTGGCTGAGTTACCAGGAGGGCATTTTTCCCTGGCTGAGTTACTAGGAGGGTGTTGCCCCTGGCCGAGTTACCAGGTGGGCACATGCCCTGGCCGAGTTACCAGGTGGGCACATGCCCTGGCCGAGTTACTAGGCGGTTGCTTTAGTGAGATTGAGATGGTCTGACAGGACGCCGAGATTTGGTGGTGTCGAGTTTGTCCTGTTGGACTACCAGGAGCGCAGTTCTTGACTTGGAACCAGTTTCGTGCTTTGCTGCTCAGGGCCTTCTTTCCTGACAGTGTAAGCAGAAACTAGATGGGGATCTTAGACTCCTGCAACAGGGGAGTCGACCTCTTCTGGAGTATGTTCGCGAGTTTTGCGATTGTTGAGCGGTGTACCCCATGTCTCCTAGATGAGGCCCAGGAGGTTGAGCTAGTTGAGAAAGGACTGCAGTGGAATATCTATCATTTGGTGTACTCTCGGCGGGTGCCGACGTTAGATGCAGCGATTGAGCATGCTTAGCGGGTTTTTAGTTTCGTTGTCCTTCTCGTCACCACCATGTTGTGATCGTGGTGTACGCGTATTAGCAGGACCTTGAACCCAGAACCTTTTTGGACGAACACATGATTTTAGTCAGCCAATGCTTTCTTCCAAGCCCCGCAGGGTTGCCTGAGTCTGTTCTTGTTTGATAGGACGAGGGCAGTAGCTCTTCGAGGTCTGGACATAAAACTTGTTTGCAATTGTTTTCCAAGAAGGCTAAAAATCATTAAAAAGATGGATTTTCCTCAGATCAAATGGTTTTCTGTAATAAACGTCACTGATTCTTATAAACTTATTCACCCGAGATGATTCGAGTGATCTGGGTTCTAAGGGCTGTTTCTTCTTGCGTGGGGACACAGGTTTTAGTCTCTCGGGGTTTTCGGACCCTTCGCGGATCCGGCTGTGGAGCGTCTCCAGCCGTGAGTTGCGTGTTGTGATAGTTTCCCACTTTAAACGAGAGGGACCGAATCCCTGAACGGTAAAGGAGCGAAAACTTCGATAGACTGAGCCTAGAGTCTGTTCTTGTTTGATTGGGGTTGTAGGCACCGGTCTATCGGGATTTTCGGATCTTTACCGCGTCAGTCGGTTCTTCTCGCCTATGAGTGGGGTGTTGTTGTGAGTTGAGTCGTTGAGGGTTCTCCGACATAGCTGTGAGAGTGCTAGGGCATTTGCATTGTTGTATGGGCTAGAGTTAGGACCCTTAGCTCGTGCTCGTGAGGTTCAGATACCTAATCACGTGTTGCACATAGATGGGTGATGTTGGCCCTGCCCAGTGCAGATGGGGCCCTGGTTTTTGCCTATTGATCTTTTGGCCTTTCCTCAGCTCCGGGATTTTCGAGGGTATAGGACTGTGAGGATCTGAGGCCTTGATGCTTGAGTGATGCTACACCGTTGATACACGGTGGTGATGCCACGCCGTTGGTGCACGGCGGTGATGCCACGCCGTTGGTGCACGGCAGTGATGCCACACCGTTTAGACACGGTGGTGATGCCACACCGTTGATACACGGTGGTGATGCCACGCCGTTGGTGCACGGCGGTGATGCCACGCCGTTAGTGCACGGCAGTGATGCCACACCGTTGATACACGGTGATGATGCCACACCGTTGAGACACGGTGGTGATGCCACACCGTTGATACACGGTGGTGATGCCACGCCGTTGGTGCACGGCAGTGACGCCACGCCGTTGGTGCACGGCAGTGACGCCACGCCGTTGGTGCACGGCAGTGATGCCACATTGTAGGTACACAACGGTGAGGGTATAGGACTGTGAGGATCTGAGGCCTTGATGCTTGAGTGATGCTACAACGTTGATACACGGTGGTGATGCCACGCCGTTGGTGCACGGCGGTGATGCCACGCCGTTGGTGCACGGCAGTGATGCCACACCGTTTAGACACGGTGGTGATGCCACACCGTTGATACACGGTGGTGATGCCACGCCGTTGGTGCACGGCAGTGATGCCACACCGTTTAGACACGGTGGTGATGCCACACCGTTGATACACGGTGGTGATGCCACGCCGTTGGTGCACGGCGGTGATGCCACGCCGTTGGTGCACGGCAGTGATGCCACACCGTTGATACACGGTGATGATGCCACACCGTTGAGACACGGTGGTGATGCCACACCGTTGATACACGGTGGTGATGCCACGCCGTTGGTGCACGGCAGTGATGCCACGCCGTTGGTGCACGGCAGTGACGCCACGCCGTTGGTGCACGGCAGTGACGCCACGCCGTTGGTGCACGGCAGTGATGCCACATTGTAGGTACACAACGGTGAGAGTTTTTTGGACGTTTCGGACTTTTGACCGCGAGTTTGGGCATCAGCTTTATGATCGCCTTGCGAGCCAGTTTTCAGTCCCGTTCACCGACGGTTTGGTCCCCGTCAGGGTGTTCTTTATTAGTTGAGGGATCGACTTCGACCCGTGGGTCCGTTGGGGTTATAATAGCATGTTGAGTGACCAACTGTGGCATGGGATTGTGTCTCTTGAGGATCCCTTTTGAGGTTAGCCTGCAGTTCAGTAGTCCACTCGGGTGGTTTCGGATCGAGAAGTAACCGAGTGAAGACCCCAACTTATTGGATTCCCTTCCTTATTGGATGAATGTGCGGGTATGCTTCGGGTCACCTTGTTGAGGTTGGCACCATGTTGTGGTTTGGCGCGTGTTACACTTGTGGTTATTTCGGTTTCCCCCAGCCTTTTAGTGGAGCACTTTGGTTTTTCACGTCTCAGCTCAGTAGTGATGTGTTTTTCCTCGCCCGTGATTTACTTGCCCCTTTGAGATCTGTGATTATTGGAGTACGAGGGACGCCCGTTGCAATTTCTGGCTCGAGAGATGAGAGAATTGCACATCGGGTCATACCGTACTTGTGGTTGTTGTTGCGGAGTAATCACGAGGAGCGAGTGGGGTTTAGGAAGCTGGAGGCGTATTGTTAGATACCTAGCCGTGGTATCCTTGACTCCTGATGGGCTTGATCTAGTTTCGAGGACGAAACTTTCTTTTAGTGGGGGAGGATGTGAGGTCCCGGAATCCCCCGCGTAGGGTTTGCTGGTTGTTCGGCAGCTTTCGGTCGCCGTTGGGGGTGTTGGTGCGCGTGTTGGGGCCCAGAAATGGATTTTTGGTGCAATTTGGGATTTACTTGCATCACTAGAGGCCTGCGTGGTGCGTCGTGATGGTTGCGCGCAATTTGGACACAAGTGGTGGACTTCGGGCTTAAAAGGAGACCCCGTGGGAAATTGGAAGGACCCGTCGGGTGTTTGGAAGTGGTTTCGCGCGTTTCGGATGTCAAAATTGGACTCCGTGCGAAGTTTGGATAAAGGATTACCTCTCCGGTCGCCTTCGGGAATTTTTAGAGTTGGAATTTGGCAAATCGGACTTTAAAAATGGAACCGGCGCGAAAATCGGATCGAGTGGGCATTCGGCAAATTTTTGGACGAGAATTTGAAGAAACGGACATCGTTTTTGGATTCAGCGCGCGAAATCGCTAAGAATGGACTATTTACTTGTTTGATTTGGAGCCTAGGGGACGTGCGCGTTTTTCGAGGCATCGCGGCACGCATCCCGAGGCGAGGCGATGACTCGCTTCCCGAGGCGGCTCAAGGCGCGCAGCTGGCGCGCCTTGGGAACGCGCGCCTGCGCGTGTCAGCGCAGGGGCCGCCACGTGGCGGCCCCCCGTTGGCGCCCGCGCGGGAGCGGGTGGGCGCGCCCGTGTCACGCGCCCGTGTCCCGCGCCTGCGCGGGCGCGGTGTCACGCGCCCGTGTGGCGCGCGGACTGCGCGCCCGCGTGGCGCGCAGGGGCGCGGCCACGTGGCGGCCGCGCGGTCGCCTGCGCCTGGTGCACCGCCCCGTGCTGTGGACCGGGCTGTTGGAGAGCCCGGATTGGTCCGGTCCACCGTGGACCGGGTACCGTGGACCGGGTACCGTGGACCACCCTCTTTCTCCTCTTTTTCTTCTTCTTCCTCGCCGCACCGCCATTTGCTCCCTTTCTTTTCTTTCTTCTGCACCCGAGAGCGAGAGGGAGTGAGGGAGGAGGTTGCGTGAGGTGCGGCGGTGCGTCGTGGACCTCGTTTTGCGTGCGAGGTCGCCCGGCGGAGCGTTTCGGCGACGGCGGCGCAATCGGGTAGGTCTCGTGTGTTGGTTTTACTGTATTTTTGTACAGTTTTTGGGGCGTTCTTTTGGACTGTAATTAACCCCATGTTCTTTTCTGTGTTGGGCACCGTGCATCGTTTTGCGTTCGGACTCCGGCATCGTGCACCGTTTTTCGTGCGGACTCCGTTTTGCGTGCGGATTCTGGCACCGTGCACCGTTTTGCGTGCGGACTCCGGCACTGTGCACCGTTTTGCGTGCAGACTCCGTTTTGCGTGCGGATCCTGGCACCGTGCACCCTCACTTGGGCTAGGGTTATTTTATGCTTAGACATCCACACTGTTCTTTCATTCCTGGACATAGTGTTATCCTCGCCCGGGTAGTGGGTCGAGAGGTCGGGACCTTCTTTTAGTGTGGGATGCTTTTGCACTCTTGCTTGGAAGCAGAGTGGAGTCTGGTAGTTGTAGTGGGTTGCTTATCTGTGCCGGGAGCCGTTTGGGTAAACGGTAGTCCCGGGAGGTCTTGTTTCCCTGTTGTGCCGTCGTGGAGGGAGCCGTTGCGCAGACGGCAGTCCCGGGCCGTCGAGTATCTTCCGGTCAGTGTTGTTGGGAACCGTTGGGGTTGACGGTGGTCCCAGGTCGTTGAGTGTTGTCCGACCTGTTTTGTTACCCTGAGTTGTGGGTCGTTCCTGGCTGTGGAGTATCTCCAGCCAGTGTGCTTTGTGCTGCGAGCTGTTGGAGAGGCTAGTGTCTCGTGTTTCGAGTTAGCCGATCAGCTGAGTCGTCGAGAGTGCTCCGACTATTGTGCGAGATATTTGGGGATCTTGAGTCCTACCGTTCTGAGAGTGAGCGTGGATTTTGACTAGCCTGCATATGCCAATGTTTAATTACTCTATGCCGCGCCGTGTTCCCTCAGTTGGAGTCGCGCCCCCTGAGCTCCACAGTGGATGCGATGATGGGCCTGTTGAGGCAGTTTTGCGCGAGGGATGAGTTAGTCGGACAGGACGCCCCACGTAAATCCCGGCCTCAAGTGGATGTGTGGTAGTGGGCAGGTGCGTTCCTAGTCGACAGGCGCAGGCTTGACTGGACCCTTTGAGGCCGTCAGTTCGATTGGGTCGATTGATCACCTTGGGTGCGAGTGGTCTCATTTACTTTCCTCTGTTCCACTTTTTGAGTATCTAGATAGAGGCATGGTAGCTGTAGAGTAGTTCCAGCTTTTCTTGTTCAGATTTCATTACACTGTTATCTTTTACCTCTAGTAGACTTAGTGGGCAGACCGTTGGGCTTGTTGACGGCACCCACTGAGAACTACTGTGGGAAGTAGTTCTCACACCCGTCGTGGTGTCTTTTCCCCAGGGACTTCTTCTTCTGTTCCTGTGCTCCTGTTGCTGATCCTTCTGACCGAGGTGAGGGTGTCGCGAGCTAGTTCCCTACCCGTCGTTGGAGTGTAGCGGTACCCCCTTCAGTGGAGAGCTTCAGTAGATTAGTTTACTACTTGTACCTCTGTTGAGAGAACTTTGTGGTGAGGTATAGAGTTGTACTTTTCTTTTCAGTTTGAGAGACTGTTGTAGTGAGGATATTCTTGTATCGAGAGTTGTACACTGATGTATTTATTGGAGATATCTCCCTTTTGAGTTTTGTATCAGAGGACTTTGTATACGATCGTATTTGGGAGATGGATATGGTATTATTTTCAGTTGTACAGGGTTTGGTTTTTAGTTTCTTTTAGTGGTTTACTTTCCGCTCTGATATCTGTATACTATAGTTGATTCTTTCTGCAGGTTAGATGCTTCGTCTGTACGGCAGTTTCCGTACAGATGGCGAATCTGTTGGCGAGCCCGGGTTGCAGTTTCGACCCCGGGGCGTGACAGATTAGAGTGGTATCAGAGCCTAGGTTGTTGGTCGTGGTGGACTTAGAAACCCTAGGCTTGTGGTTGGATATTAGGATGACTACGTGAGAGTCGTGACTTTTAGCGAGAGTCCTGATTGAGTTTTTACCTCTCCAAAGAGACGGGATGAGTGATTGGCATGTTTACTTTCCGAAGCGGTTATGTGGCTGCAGACAACATAATGCTATGGAATGGATGACATGCCTTAGACTTTCGCTGATTGGGTCGCATGGTTGTTGTGTCCTGACGTTTGTTGTTGTGTAGTGGGCTACGATACTCCTGAGACGTCGTGTTGCAGCTGAGGACACACCCCGCACCTGAGGAATACCCGGGCAGCGGGAGGCAGAGCTATTAGAGCAGAGCGAGACCCTCGAGTTTGTGTGTTGAGATAGTTTCCCACTTTAACCGAGAAGGGCCGAATCCCTGAACGGTAAAGGATCGAGAACTTCGATAGGCTGAGCCTAGAGTCTGTTCTTGTTTGATTGGGGTTCTAGGCACTGGTCTATCGGGATTTTCGGATCTTTGCCGTGTCAGTCGGTTCTTCTCGCCTATGAGTGGGGTGTTGTTGTGGGAGCCGTTTGGAGTGACGGCAGTCCCAGCTGTGTGGATATTTTTCCTGGCTGAGTTACCAGGAGGGCATTTTTCCCTGGCTGAGTTACCAGGAGGGCATTTTCCCTGGCTGAGTTACCAGGAGAGCGTTTTCCCTGGCTGAGTTACCAGGAGAGCGTTTTCCCTGACTGAGATACCAGGAGGGCATTTTTTCCTGGCTGAGTTACCAGGAGGGCATTTTCCCTGGCTGAGTTACCAGGAGGGCGTTTTCCCTGGCTGAGTTACCAGGAGGGCATTTTCCCTGGCTGAGATACCAGGAGGGCATTTTTCCCTGGCTGAGTTACCAGGAGAGCATTTTCCCTGGCTGAGTTACCAGGAGGGCGTTTTTTTCCCTAGCTGAGTTACCGGGAGGGCATTTTCCCTGGCTGAGTTACCAGGAGGGCGTTTTCCTGGCTGAGTTACCAGGAGGGCATTTTTCCCTGGCTGAGTTACCAGGAGGGCATTTTCCCTGGCTGAGTTACCAGGAGGGCGTTTTCCCTGGCTGAGTTACCAGGAGGGCATTTTTCCTGGCTGAGATACCAGGAGGGCATTTTTCCCTGGCTGAGTTACCAGGAGGGTATTTTCCCTGGCTGAGTTACCAGGAGGGCGTTTTTTTTTCCCTGGCTGAGTTACCGGGAGGGCATTTTCCCTGGCTGAGTTACCAGGAGGGCGTTTTCCCTGGCTGAGTTACCAGGAGGGCATTTTCATTTTCCCTGGCTGAGTTACCAGGAGGGCGTTTTTCCTGGCTGAGTTACCAGGAGGGCATTTTCCCCTGGCTGAGTTACAAGGAGGGCATTTTCCCTGGCTGAGTTACCGGGAGGGCATTTTCCCTGACTGAGTTACCAGGAGGGCATTTTCCCCGGATGAGTTAACAGGAGGGCATTTTTCCCTGGCTGAGTTACCAGGAGGGCGTTTTTCCCTGGCTGAGTTACTAGGAGGGTGTTGCCCCTGGCCGAGTTACCAGGTGGGCACATGCCCTGGCCGAGTTACCAGGTGGGCACATGCCCTGGCCGAGTTACTAGGCGGTTGCTTTAGTGAGATTGAGATGGTCTGATAGGACGCCGAGATTTGGTGGCGTCGAGTTTGTCCTGTTGGACTACCAGGAGCGCAGTTGTTGACTTGGAACCAGTTTCGTGCTTTGCTGCTCAGGGCCTTCTTTCCTGACAGTGTAAGCAGAAACTAGATGGGGATCTTAGACTCCTGCAACAGGGGAGTCGACCTCTTCTGGAGTATGTTCGCGAGTTTTGCGATTGTTGAGCGGTGTACCCCATGTCTCCTAGATGAGGGCCAGGAGGTTGAGCTAGTTGAGAAAGGACTGCAGTGGAATATCTATCATTTGGTGTACTCTCGGCGGGTGCCGACGTTAGATGCAGCGATTGAGCATGCTTAGCGGGTTTTTAGTTTCGTTGTCCTTCTCGTCACCACCATGTTGTGATCGTGGTGTACGCGTATTAGCAGGACCTTGAACCCAGAACCTTTTTGGACGAACACATGATTTTAGTCAGCCAATGCTTTCTTCCAAGCCCCGCAGGGTTGCCTGAGTCTGTTCTTGTTTGATAGGACGAGGGCAGTAGCTCTTCGAGGTCTGGACATAAAACTTGTTTGCAATTGTTTTCCAAGAAGGCTAAAAATCATTAAAAAGATGGATTTTCCTCAGATCAAATGGTTTTCTGTAATAAACGTCACTGATTCTTATAAACTTATTCACCCGAGATGATTCGAGTGATCTGGGTTCTAAGGGCTGTTTCTTCTTGCGTGGGGACACAGGTTTTAGTCTCCCGGGGTTTTCGGACCCTTCGCGGATCCGGCTGTGGAGCGTCTCCAGCCGTGAGTTGCGTGTTGTGATAGTTTTCCACTTTAAACGAGAGGGACCGAATCCCTGAACGGTAAAGGAGCGAAAACTTCGATAGACTGAGCCTAGAGTCTGTTCTTGTTTGATTGGGGTTGTAGGCACCGGTCTATCGGGATTTTCGGATCTTTGCCGCGTCAGTCGGTTCTTCTCGCCTATGAGTGGGGTGTTGTTGTGAGTTGAGTCGTTGAGGGTTCTCCGACATAGCTGTGAGAGTGCTAGGGCATTTGCATTGTTGTATGGGCTAGAGTTAGGACCCTTAGCTCGTGCTCGTGAGGTTCAGATACCTAATCACGTGTTGCACATAGATGGGTGTTGTTGGCCCTGCCCAGTGCAGATGGGGCCCTGGTTTTTGCCTATTGATCTTTTGGCCTTTCCTCAGCTCCGGGATTTTCGAGGGTATAGGACTGTGAGGATCTGAGGCCTTGATGCTTGAGTGATGCTACACCGTTGATACACAGTGGTGATGCCACGCCGTTGGTGCACGGCGGCGATGCCACGCCGTTGGTACACGGCAGTGATGCCACACCGTTTAGACACGGTGGTGATGCCACACCGTTGATACACGGTGGTGATGCCACGCCGTTGGTGCACAGCAGTGATGCCACACCGTTTAGACACGGTGGTGATGCCACACCGTTGATACACGGTGGTGATGCCACGCTGTTGGTGCACGGCGGTGATGCCACGCCGTTGGTGCACGGCAGTGATGCCACACCGTTGATACACGGTGATGATGCCACACCGTTGAGACACGGTGGTGATGCCACACCGTTGATACACGGTGGTGATGCCACGCCGTTGGTGCACGGCAGTGATGCCACGCCGTTGGTGCACGGCAGTGACGCCACGCCGTTGGTGCACGGCAGTGACGCCACGCCGTTGGTGCACGGCAGTGATGCCACATTGTAGGTACACAACGGTGAGAGTTTTTTGGACGTTTCGGACTTTTGACCGCGAGTTTGGGCATCAGCTTTATGATCGCCTTGCGAGCCAGTTTTCAGTCCCGTTCACCGACGGTTTGGTCCCCGTCAGGGTGTTCTTTATTAGTTGAGGGATCGACTTCGACCCGTGGGTCCGTTGGGGTTATAATAGCATGTTGAGTGACCAACTGTGGCATGGGATTGTGTCTCTTGAGGATCCCTTTTGAGGTTAGCCTGCAGTTGAGTAGTCCACTCGGGTGGTTTCGGATCGAGAAGTAACCGAGTGAAGACCCCAACTTATTGGATTCCCTTCCTTATTGGATGAATGTGCGGGTATGCTTCGGGTCACCTTGTTGAGGTTGGCACCATGTTGTGGTTTGGCGCGTGTTACACTTGTGGTTATTTCGGTTTCCCCCAGCCTTTTAGTGGAGCCCTTTGGTTTTTCACGTCTCAGCTCAGTAGTGATGTGTTTTTCCTCGCCCGTGATTTACTTGCCCCTTTGAGATCTGTGATTATTGGAGTACGAGGGACGCCCGTTGCAATTTCTGGCTCGAGAGATGAGAGAATTGCACATCGGGTCATACCGTACTTGTGGTTGTTGTTGCGGAGTAATCACGAGGAGCGAGTGGGGTTTAGGAAGCTGGAGGCGTATTGTTAGATACCTAGCCGTGGTATCCTTGACTCCTGATGGGCTTGATCTAGTTTCGAGGACGAAACTTTCTTTTAGTGGGGGAGGATGTGAGGTCCCGGAATCCCCCGCGTAGGGTTTGCTGGTTGTTCGGCAGCTTTCGGTCGCCGTTGGGGGTGTTGGTGCGCGTGTTGGGGCCCAGGAATGGATTTTTGGTGCAATTTGGGTTTTACTTGCATCACTAGAGGCCTGCGTGGTGCGTCGTGATGGTTGCGCGCAATTTGGACACAAGTGGTGGACTTCGGGCTTAAAAGGAGACCCCGTGGGAAATTGGAAGGACCCGTCGGGTGTTTGGAAGTGGTTTCGCGCGTTTCGGTGTCACGCGCCCGTGTGGCGCGCGGACTGCGCGCCCGCGTGGCGCGCAGGGGCGCGGCCACGTGGCGGCCGCGCGGTCGCCTGCGCCTGGTGCACCGCCCCGTACCGTGGACCGGGCTGTTGGAGAGCCCGGATTGGTCCGGTCCACCGTGGACCGAGTACTGTGGACCACCCTCTTTCTCCCCTTTTTCTTCTTCTTCCTCGCCGCACCGCCATTTGCTCCCTTTCTTTTCTTTCTTCTGCACCCGAGAGCGAGAGGGAGTGAGGGAGGAGGTTGCGTGAGGTGCGGCGGTGCGTCGTGGACCTCGTTTTGCGTGCGAGGTCGCCCGGTGGAGCGTTTCGGCGACGGCGGCGCAATCGGGTAGGTCCCGTGTGTTGGTTTTACTATATTTTTGTACAGTTTTTGGGGCGTTCTTTTGGACTGTAATTAACCCCATGTTCTTTTCTGTGTTGGGCACCGTGCATCGTTTTGCGTGCGGACTCCGGCATCGTGCACCGTTTTTCGTGCGCACTCCGTTTTGCGTGCGGATTCTGGCACCGTGCACCGTTTTGCGTGCGAACTCCGGCACTGTGCACCGTTTTGCGTGCGAACTCCGTTTTGCGTGCGGATCCTGGCACCGTGCACCGTTTTGCGTGCGGACTCCGGCACCGTGCACCGTTTTGCGTGCAGACTCCGTTTGGTGTGCGGATCCCGACACCGTGCACCGTTTTGCGTGAGGACTCCGTTTTGCGTGCGGATCCCGACATCGCGCTCCGTTTTGCGTGCGGACTCCGGCAGCGGACATCGTTTTGCGTGCGGATCACGTGGAGGCCAATTGCGAGTGTCTACGAGCAATTGGTGGCAAATCGAGGTGGGTGGCCTTATCTCCTAGTTTTATGGACTGTACAGTAATTCTACTGATGTAGAACTATGCATGATAGCTTATTTCATTGTGTAGCATGCTAGATTGTAGGAATTGTTATTCCTGTTATCATCTGTTAATATAGTTATCTTGGAACTTGACCTAGCACCCCCGTCATATGTTGCATGTGTAACCAGACCAGTAGAAAACCCTCACTTGGGCTAGGGTTATTTTATGCTTAGACATCCACACTGTTCTTTCATTCCTGGACATAGTGTTATCCTCGCCCGGGTAGTGGGTCGAGAGGTCGGGACCTTCTTTTAGTGTGGGATGCTTTTGCACTCTTGCTTGGAAGCAGAGTGGAGTCTGGTAGTTGTAGTGGGTTGCTTATCTGTGCCGGGAGCCGTTTGGGTAAACGGTAGTCCCGGGAGGTCTTGTTTCCCTGTTGTGCCGTCGTGGAGGGAGCCGTTGCGCAGACGGCAGTCCCGGGCCGTCGAGTATCTTCCGGTCAGTGTTGTTGGGAACCGTTGGGGTTGACGGTGGTCCCAGGTCGTTGAGTGTTGTCCGACCTGTTTTGTTACCCTGAGTTGTGGGTCGTTCCTGGCTGTGGAGTATCTCCAGCCAGTGTGCTTTGTGCTGCGAGCTGTTGGAGAGGCTAGTGTCTCGTGTTTCGAGTTAGCCGATCAGCTGAGTCGTCGAGAGTGCTCCGACTATTGTGCGAGATATTTGGGGATCTTGAGTCCTACCGTTCTGAGAGTGAGCGTGGATTTTGACTAGCCTGCATATGCCAATGTTTAATTACTCTATGCCGCGCCGTGTTCCCTCAGTTGGAGTCGCGCCCCCTGAGTTCCGCAGTGGATGCGATGATGGGCCTGTTGAGGCAGTTTTGCGCGAGGGATGAGTTAGTCGGACAGGACGCCCCACGTAAATCCCGGCCTCAAGTGGATGTGTGGTAGTGGGCAGGTGCGTTCCTAGTCGACAGGCGCAGGCTTGACTGGACCCTTTGAGGCCGTCAGTTCGATTGGGTCGATTGAGCACCTTGGGTGCGAGTGGTCTCATTTACTTTCCTCTATTCCACTTTTTGAGTATCTAGATAGAGGCATGGTAGCTGTAGAGTAGTTCCAGCTTTTCTTGTTCAGATTTCATTACACTGTTATCTTTTACCTCTAGTAGACTTAGTGGGCAGACCGTTGGGCTTGTTGACGGCACCGACTGAGAACTACTGTGGGAAGTAGTTCTCACACCCGTCGTGGTGTCTTTTCCCCAGGGACTTCTTCGTCTGTTCCTGTGCTCCTATTGCTGATCCTTCTGACCGAGGCGAGGGTGTCGCGAGCTAGTTCCCTACCCGTCGTTGGAGTGTAGCGGTACCCCCTTCAGTGGAGAGCTTCAGTAGATTAGTTTACTACTTGTACCTCTGTTGAGAGAACTTTGTGGTGAAGTATAGAGTTGTACTTTTCTTTTCAGTTTGAGAGACTGTTGTAGTGAGGATATTCTTGTATCGAGAGTTGTACACTGATGTATTTATTGGAGATATCTCCCTTTTGAGTTTTGTATCAGAGGACTTTGTATACGATCGTATTTGGGAGATGGATATGGTATTATTTTCAGTTGTACAGGGTTTGGTTTTCAGTTTCTTTTAGTGGTTTACTTTCCGCTCTGATATCTGTATACTGTAGTTGATTCTTTCTGCAGGTTAGACGCTTCATCTGTACGGCAGTTTCCGTACAGATGGCGGATCTGTTGGCGAGCCCGGGTCGCAGTTTCGACCCCGGGGCGTGACACCATCACTGTGTTCTTTACCGGTAAAGTGGTCTGGTGTATGACCCGTGACTCCCAGGTTAGTGCCCAAGGGTGTCGGAGTGTGGACGCCTAGGTTAGTGCCCGAGGGTGCCGGAGTATGTTAGCCAGGTTAGTGCCAGGTTGCGCGAATTTTCCCTGAGGTCATATTGACCAATATGGTGGCTTTGATTGGGTACTTGCTTGTTCTTTCATTGATGCATAAATTGCCTAATCAGCTTTACATCATACTCTTATGATTGCCCAGTGTTTGTTCAGTTTTCATCCAGTACTTACATCAGCATGCTCCTATTATGATCTATATCTGCTTTGCTTATTGTGGTTATTATCCGCACCATGATCTATATTATGCCTACCTAACTTGATATCTTACTATCCGCTAGTTATTGTATGCCAGTAGGTACGATTTGCTATTTTTCGGCTCGTCGTGCCCACTGGGATACACTGTCGATGTATCTCACACCCCCTAGGTGACCATTTTTCAGGTCGGTCGGGTGCTGGGATGTCGGGACGTGTTGGTAAGGTTCCGTGATAGCAAACGACCCTTGGCAGCCATTAACTTTTATTCTTCCGCATATTTATGTAAAGATGTTGTAATAATTATTTTTACCTAATCTTTTTAAGAAGTGCGTAGTTTAGACTACTCTGGTATATGCTGTAAGAGCTTAGCCGAGCATATATAGAAAATACTCAATTCCAAGGGGGATTGGAAATTTTCTATATATGTGGCGGTCTGTTGTGCCCTGGCTTGCTCCGATTAAAAAAAAAAAAATTAGACTCTGTTTTGAACTCGGGGCGTGACAGATTTTATGGTATCAGAGAAATAGGAATACGATGCCTAGGTTTGGCTAGGAGCGAACCCTAGGATGACTTGCTTTCACGTGAGAGCGCTGGGATGTTGTCTAAGTCCCCGTAGTCAGGAACAGAAGTTGTGGATCGGTCATACTGATTCAATCCTTGTGATTGAAGTTATGGCCCGCACAAGGCGTGGAATTGGCGGCAGGCGTGGCACTGGCACTAGTCGAGGTGTCGGCCAAATTTCTGGTGAACAGCAAGGGCCTGAGAATCCCGACAGGCTGCAACTGTTGGAGGAGCAACTTGCTGCCCTGGCAGGGATGGTTCACTAGTCAGCTCAGCAGCAGACTGATGTACCTACTGCACCTACTCCACCTGCCACACCGCCTGTCTTTGAGCCTGAGGAACTCCCTGTTCCACCTGCACCTGTTGATCCTGTGCGTCCACCTGTACCAGCTACTCCAGATGCCGCTGTTGCGGCTGGGGTCGCACCGGAGGGTGCTGAAGGCATCAATCCTGCTCCTATTGCTGGATTGGCCATTTTGCCTTCTGAGCCTGGTACTCCGATGGATCCTAGGGCGGCATATAAGACGGAGAGGGCGAGGATAAAGGAGGTGCTTCTGTAGTTTAAGAAATTCAAGCCCCAGATTTTTACTAGAAGAGAAGCCGACCACTGGCCTTGCATCTTCTGCGGGGGTGATCATCGACCACACGTCTGTGATCAACGCCATGGTCGGTGCTACCAATACGGTCAGTCTGGGCATATCTCACCAAACTGCCCACAGAGATCTGCACTGGCACAAACGGCATTGTCTGTACCAGCCATTTCTGCCAGGCCGTCGAACTCTACCTAGAGTATGGCTGCGTCTAGTCGCCCTCCACCTCCACGTCAACCTGAGAGATCGTGCCAGGTCTCAAGAGGTCGCGTCTTCGCGTTAACTCAACAGGAGAATCTATCGGCAGAGGACCCATCTGGTGTTCTGATTGTTGACGAATAAGGGGCTGTAGTGATCGGTATTTTGGGGTTGTTGTTAAAGACTTTTTGATAGTATTTTGTTAAAGTTTCGGGGACGAAACTTCTTAGAAGTTGTGGGTGATGTAATAATCGTGAATTTGAAACTGAATTTTTAAATTTTAAATAATTTTCAAAATTAATTAATTGGCAAAAATAGATTATTACTAGTGTAAAAGTGGCCTAAAAATATCGACTTTTGATCGAAATCTGATCTCGAAAATCTGAGATCACCAGTGCGACCGTCTTGTCGAAACAAGAAAAATTGATATTCATATGTTCTCGATCCGACGGTCGGATTTTCCGCAAATCAGCGAAGAAGTTGCGGGGCCCATAACTTAAGTTGCGAATAGTAACACCCTGACTTAATTCCCCTCTCGACCAACGTCGGCCGATTCACTATCTGAAACCCAAACATATCAGTATGAGTAGTCAATTCTAGCTAATTTCAACATTATGAGCATAATGGCACTGACGAAATTCGTGTTTGGCGACCCTGGTGCATCGGAATGCGTGCCCAATAGTGAAATTCACTATATATTATGGCCTGAGAATTTTTAGGAGCACTGAATCAAGAAAGCAAATACGCTACTTGAAAGGTCTCGACGAGCCGGACGTTGTGGCGAAGTCCGTTTTTCAATTTGACGACCCATGCGTCTCGAAATGCGTGAAAATGCTGAAAAGTCGAGTATTTTTGCAAAAAACCCTATTTTTCTTCGACCAAATAATTAAAGGGTTTTAGGTGAAGGTCCTGGTAGCATTTGTTACCTACAGTAGGGGTCTTGGAGCATTAGGATGGCTGTGTGGGGACTAAATCGTAATTTTTGCAAAATATTGCATTAAATTTATTGTGGCTCTTGGGGTTGTGGGGGGGGGGGGGGGGTCCGAGGGGCCAACATGGGTCTCTGGACTTCCTTTACTCCCCTGATCAATCCAGCCAAAGCCCTAGGTGCGGGGGTAGCCGATGAGTCACCAGCCATTGGAGGATAATCCGAGAGTGAGAGAGGAATAGTAAGGTTGCACTCAAGTTGCTCCAACTTAGTCCCTGAGCCCTCTGGAGTGTTCTTCTGCGTCCTGAGATCGAGCCCGAGCTTGCTGGGTAGCTGCACGACGCGGGGGAGGAGAACCGGCTTCTACCTTTCTTCTCCAAATCCGGCAAGGTAAGATTTCCCATTCCTTAGGTTTTTAGCACCCGAGACCCGTGGAAGTGGCCTCTCTAGGGTCTAGGAATTCTCCACGTCAAGTCCCAGCTCTTGGGTTGTCCCTGGTTGCCGGCGGAGGAAACTTCTTCGCCGGAACCCTAGGAAGCTCTGCCGCGGCCGTGCGTCGCAACCACTGGCTGAAACGCCGAACCAAAATTGTGGGCTTGGACTGTAGGACATGGTGATCATCTCCCCAAAATTTGGTGGAGTTTGGATGAGTGAGCGCGTCGCAAACTGAAACCCTAGTTTTCGGGTTTTGAAGCTTCGGCCGAGCTCTTTGCTCCGGCGCCGGCGTCGCTCCCCACTGCCGGCCACTTGGCCGAGAAGCTTCCTAAGGTGATTTGGGTACCAACCATGCACTTGCATGCCATCCATGCTGCCCGAACGAGGTGCGGCCATGGATGACCCGAGCTTGAGCTCGATGGTGGTGGTCGGCCGTCCGGTCGTCGCCGTCAAGGAGGACGTGCCCAAAAAGTTTCCTAGGATCAAGTAGATCCCATCCATGCATATGCATGGATTCCATGCTGCCCGGGTGGAGTTCCACCATTGTTGGTGAAAGCTCGGGCCGAGCTTGCTCCACCGCCGCCGCCGCCGTGTCCTGTCGCTAAGCACGGATCCAGATGACTTAGTGGGGTCGAGAAGCACCTGTTGGTGCTGTTCTTAGAGGCCCAAAAACCAGTGATGGAAAAACATCATTGTTGGTCCATGGAGCTTCATCTTCTTCTTCTTGTTCCCGGCCAACCGAGGAAGCAAGTTGACCCAAACTTGCTGGGAAAGCTCCTGCAGCCTTGTAGCAACTTTTCATCCAAGTTAGAAGCTCCCAGAACGCACCTTTGCAAAGTTGTAGCTTGGGTTAGGGGAAACTTGCATGTTAATGTATTGCGCACACCATGTGTTTGATAGAATGCCTCAAAGAGCTCGAAATAGGTTTTAGCCATCTGTGACTATCCAGCAAGTGAGCTTTTGCCTCCACACAATCCCCTGAGCTTGATGCTCACTTCAGTTGCAATTTTGACTAAGTGAATTTTTGTGTGGAGCATCTATGGCCATTAGAGAGCTTGGGAGCTTGGATCTTTTGATCCAGCAGCAACTAGGCTGCAATTGGGTGAGCCCTCAGTTCCCTATGATGTCCTGAGCATGATGCTCAACTTGGTTGGTGGTTGGCACAAGCGGAAAATTAAGTTATGGTAGTTAGAGCCATATGTGGGTCGAATTGATCCCGGGGCTATTTTAGTGACTTAGCAAGTTCGCCGCAGTGAGCCTCTGTCTAATTTGAGGTCACTGAACGCGATGCTCACCTTAAAAATGGGTATGTGTGAGTTGTTCCCTGATCAACATCTTTGATTTAGGTTGGCACGGTTTGACTCTAGTCCTCGAGCATTCCGTTGGAGTTGTCAGATCGCCTACAGACAAGTGGGTTTATTTTCGGTTCGGGCTTTATCGTCTCGGCCCTCTGGGGTATCGTAATTGGTCGGACCCCTGTTCTTGTTGTAGCCTATATTTCTTATTGAGCCTGCTTTTTTATTTGATCAGTATCATCTTATATTGCTATACTTGCCTGACTTATTGATCAGTTCATACTGCTAAAATCTGCTTTAAGTTATTTCATTGATCAGATATGATGATTCTATCCTGTACAGTTGCCATGCCTGATTGGTCATTAGCTAGCTTGTATACCTTTACCTGATTATCAGTTATCATTTCATGCCCTGCATGATTGATCCTTAGATTATTATCAGATATTATGATCCTTATCCTGGACATTTGCCATGCATGATTGGTCATTAGTTAGTTATCACACATTTACTCGCTTATTACTATTTTCTGATTATTCTTGCCATTTGCCATGTGTGATTGATCAGTTATTATTTCCTGCATTTATATTGCATGAGTTGAGATCACTTGGCTTTCTGTTATTGCATCCCTGTTGGGATTTCCCGGCTTGTTGCCAATTACCCGGTCTGTGGACCGTGAGTTTGAGCATTCGCATGATGATCGCCCGCACTGCTGTACTTCACGAACACTGATGGTTAGGCCCCCCATCACTGTGTTCTTTACCGGTAAAGTGGTCTGGTGTATGACTCGTGACTCCCAGGTTAGTGCCCAAGGGTGCCGGAGTGTGGACTCCTAGGTTAGTGCCCGAGGGTGCCGGAGTATGTCAGCCAGGTTGGTGCCGAGTTCGGCGAGTTTTCCCTGAGGTCATATTGACCAATATGGTGGCTTTGATTGGGTACTTGCTTGTTCTTTCATTGATGCATAAATTGCCTAATCAGCTTTACATCATACTCTTATGATTGCCAGTGTTTGTTCAGTTTAATTCAGTACTTACATCAGCATGCTCCTATTATGATCTATATCTGCTTTGCTTATTATGGTTATTATCCGCACCATGATCTACATTATGCCTACCTAACTTGATATCTTACTATCCGCTAGTTATTGTATGCCAGTAGGTACGATTTGCTATTTCTCAGCTCGTCGTGCCCACTGGGATACACTGTCGATGTATCTCACACCCCCTGGGTGACCATTTTTCAGGGCGGTCGGGTGCTGGGATGTCGAGACGTGTTGATAAGGTTCCGTGATAGCAAACGACCCTTGGCAGCCGTTAACTTTTATTCTTTCGCATATTTATGTAAAGAAGTTGTAATAATTATTTTTACCTAATCTTTTTAAGAAGTGCGTAGTTTAGACTACTCTGGTATATGCTGTAAGAGCTTAGCCGAGCATATATAGAAAAGGCTCAATTCCAAGGGGGATTGAAAATTTTCTATATATGTGGCGGTCTGTCGTGCCCTGGCTTGCTCTGATTAAAAAAAAAAAAAAAAAAAAAAAAAAAAAAAAAAAAAAAATCAGACTCTGTTTTGAACTCGTGGCGTGACAGTTAACAAAGCTACACCAATTAACAGCGCAAACTTTAGACAATCTTTACATATCTCCTTGAATTTGGACTGCTTACAAGGGTACCCATTTGTATATATGAGTGTACAAAAGCTAACTTTGGACTATTTTTACTTTTCCTAGCATTTTTTCAATTCATAATTTTTCGAACACTGACTAGAGTGGAAAATTACTTTACATTTGGGTCAATAAGATTCCTATCCCCTTTCTCAAGCAATTTGAATTAATTTGAAATATTATATATATATATATATATATATATATATATATATATATATATATATATATATATATATATATATATATATATATAACATAGTACATACTCAGAAGCTCTCCTCTTCAGAGCTCTCCTCTTCAGCATTTTCATCCTAGTCCCCTCTTACGGGTGTAAGCTATACACCTTTCTCAAAGGGTGTACAGCTAGCAGTATTGAAAATGGAATGTTCGGATAAACAATGTAATACTAGTGTTAGTGTACCGGTACAAGGTGTTCCTCAGGATGGTGTACCAGTACACCATGTACCAGTACACAATGTATTACATTGTGTACCGGTACATGGTGTACTCACGATGGTGTGCCGATACAAGGTATTCCTCAGGATGGTGGACCGGTACACCATGTACCGGTACAAGGTATACAAAAACTACCGGTACGCCATCCTGAGGAATTGGAAAAAAGGAGATAATGAAACTAAGGGATTGAAATGTACATTTACACTCTTGTTAGGGGATTGAAGAATGCATAGAGCTTGTCGTCGACGTAAGGGACCGTGGCCTGATTAGTGGCGTCGCCCTCGCGAAGGCATCGTAGATCCTCGAAGCAACAGAGAGAAAGAGAGAGAGAGGGGGGGTGTGGGGGGGGATTGAAGTATGCACAGAGAGCTTGTCATCGACAGAGGGGGCCATGGCCTGATCGGGGCCTAAGCCCTCGCGAAGGCATCGTAGATCCTCATAGAGAGAGAGAGAGAGAGAGAGAGAGAGAGAGAGAGAGAGAGAGAGGGAGCGGGAGGAGAGGGAGAGAGGGATTGGGGCAGTGTTCTATATAGAAGGGGGGAAAGGAGGGAAAGAGTGTGGGATAGAAATTGAGTGAGGATATCACTAATTTTTTAATATAAAAAAGTCTAATTAATCCGCACCGTACAATCTGAATGTGTAAGATGTACACCCCTAACGGGAGTGTACAGCCAGTTTTTTCCATTTTAATCATAAAGATATATCCTTGTTTGACATCTAGAGAGGTGTAAATCATGAGGAACACGTGAAACTTAACTGTACATATACTTTCAAACTTTATCAGAAAAATTTATTTGGTAGTGAAAAGTATTGGTTTAAAAACACCATAATCCTATTATATGGTGGGAAGAAAGATTGAGCCGAATCATATTTGAAGTGACATAAGGCTAATTCGGCCGAATCACAATTGAGATTCGTGGACACTATATTTAAATACTTTGAGTAAATTGATTGTATCTTTCTAACCGCATTTTTGAGATAAATAATCAAAATTAATGAATAGCGCTAACCATCCGACAAAAAGAATTTAGTTAATTCATCTCATGCATAGGAGAAGCCCAAAACTACTAGACTAATCTAATAGATCTTCAAATCAAATCCTAGTACGTAGTTCACATGAATAATTTTATTTGTCTGGGTTCAACATTTAGCCTCTGTATCCTGTAAATCCTAAAATTTCAAAATCTTCACTCAAAACTACTGAAAGAATATAACATGTTCAGTCATGCAAATCCCGGGATTGCCTTTTCGTCGGAAAACTTAATTGCAGTTCTTACTGAACGGTTGTTGTTGATCTAAATGTCTTGGACAAAACTCTCCCTCGACCAAACTTCTAAGTAATGGACTTTTAGTTTCAGTAGCTCTACCAGATTTAATGTTTCTAACTGTAACTACAATTCTACTGTCACTTTAAACCTAAGGACCTGAGAACGGTATAATTGACATTCCCGACATAATGTTATTGCACAAATACGTTTAATGTTTTTCTTCCCCACCGTCGCTCATCGACCTGCTAGTTGTAAAAGACAGTTTATTTACAGTCGATTTTGTAAATACAGAAAGATTTAGAAATTGAATCCTACTCTAAGTTAAAAAAGATTATTTAGTTAGCTTATTTTCGTCTTCACCCAGCACGGGTGACGGTTCGGTGAAGAACATATATATCTAGACATCTATTTAACTAAAAAGAATTAGCATTCAGAACTTTCTGAGAGTATTCGAACCGTACAAGTATAAATACATACAAGTATAAATACACGTATGTATATATATAGGGGATTTTTTAAAAATGACCCTATGAAAAAGGGTATTTTGCAAACTAACCTCGGCAAAAAGTTATTTGTAAAACTAACCCTACTTTCGCCACGTCGGAGCCACGTTGCGAAGGCGCTGAAGCGGTCAGCGCCTTCACAATAATCCTATGAAGGCGCTTATCCGCTCAGCGCCTTCATGCCTTGTGTTGAAGGCGCTGAATGGTTCAGCGCCTTCATAGGAATATTGTGAAGGCGCTGACCCCTTCAGCGCCTTCATGATATTATGCTGAAGGCGCTAGTGCATTCAGCGCCTTCAGCATACACTACAACCGCGGCCAGGACTTAGTCATTTTTGGTGGAAAAATGGCTAAGTCCTCAGTGTGAGCCAAAATTGGCTTCTCTGTAAAGGCGCTGAGCCACTCAGCGCCTTTAGTGATATACACTAAAGGCGCTGAGCGGATCAGCGCCTTGAACTTAATGTTAAAGGCGCTGAGCGGATCAGCGCCTTTAACTTAATGTTAAAGGCGCTGAGCGGATCAGCGCCTTTAACTTAATACTGAAGACGCTGAGCGGATAAGCGCCTTTAACTTAATGTTAAAGACGCTGCCCGCGTCAGCGCCTTCTTCACCACCATAACCCCCGCACGGGCAACAGTGCGCCCTCATTCATCTTCTCCGCCTTCTTCCCACACGAGCCCCGCTCCGCAGCACATTCATCTTCTCCGAGCAGATCGCCGTCGCCTTCGCCGTCGCCTCCGCCGTCGCAGTGCCTCGAGCACAGTGAGGTCGCCGTTGCAGTGTCGATCTCCTCTCGCGCATTGTGCCTATCTCCTCTCGCCGTTGCCGTCGCCGTCTCTCTCGCGCTCTCAAAATCACTGTGAGCTCACTCCCTCTCTCTTCTCTCTCTTTCTCTTTCTCTCTCTCACTCTGTGAGAGAGTGGTCTCTCACAGTGAAGACTTCACTGTGAGAGATCTCTCTCACAGTGAAGTCTTCACTGTGAGAGACTCTCTCACAGTGAAGAGTCTTCACTGTGAGAGCTCACAGTGAAGATACTTCACTGTGAGAGCTCACAGTGAAGATACTTCACTGTGAGAGATCGAGCTCACAGTGAAGTCTTCACTGTGAGAGACTCTCTATTTGCTAATTAAAAAAAAAAAAAAAAATTCTTGGTAGTCTCACAATTTGGTAATTAAAAAAAAAAAAAAAAAAAAATCACCCTCTATGTACACCTATGCACGATACAGCAAAAAAAAAAAAAAAAAAAAAAAAAAAAAAAAAAAAAAGCTGATTAGGTAGTCTCTCACAGTGAAGCTCTCTCACTGTGAGAGCTTCACTGTGTAGCTAGTCTCTCACAATCAAAAAAAAAAAAACTCCTTGCACAATCAAAAAAAAAAAAAAAAAAAAAAACAGAGTGATCTCTCTTTCTCTCTCTCACTGTGAGAGAGCTTCAATGTGACAGAGTGATCTCTCACAGTGAGAGCTTCACCGTCACAGCGAGCGATCCCCTCACTGTGAGATCGCTCAAAGTGAGAGGTTTCACTGTCGGTCTCCGACTGTAAAGTTAAAAGTAGTATTTTGAAGTGGTTAAATTTTGTTTTGTAGTTGAAATGGCTAATCCTCGCATGCCCATAAGTGTTCATTGGGATGGACAGTTAGTTATCGATGGGAATGGTCCACGATATATCGGCGGTCAAAAGAAGCTAATCGGGATACCGACTGATTGTACATATAGTAGTTTTGAGACGAGAATGTATCGTTTAGTAAATTGTACAAGCGAACAATTTCGTCTAAAATTTACTATTGGTTGTCCCACGATCGGTGGTGGATTTTTAGCTCACGAAGTACTAGATGATGAATCATTGGAGGGAATGATAGGATTAGGTCTACATCATGGTGTTGTGACGGTATATATTGAGAAAGAGTTACAACCGTCGGCTAATTTTGAACCGCAAGGATATTACACCCAAATGCTCCACAATTATATTGATTTGGGTCCTCCCGCCAATTATATTCCACACGAAGGTGGTGTCGGAATGACAAGGTTAGAACAATCCCTAATAATTTTGTCATTTAGCATAATATTTAATTGGACTTAAAGATTGTATACATTGCAGAGAAAGTGAGTATGACCCGATTGAGAGTGTTGTACCTTGCTCGTTTAGTAGTGTGCCACCAACGACCACATGTGTGGCACCTACGACCACACACACGCAAGCCACGACCTCACGCGGACACACGCAAGCCACGACCTCACGCGGACACCGCAGGCATGCCACGACATCACGCGAACAATGCACGACCTCCCGTATTGAACCAAGCATGTCTCATTTACAACTAGAACCTTCTGATTGGGGGTAAGTACAAATATAAATTAAATGTTAAGTTTTTAAATTAATGGCAATGTTGGAATTTTAGGTTTACCAAATTTGCAGGTTATCTAATTCCTATGAACATTGGAATCCACCTGCTATTAATGAATTTGATACGAATGTTGAGGAAGGAGGTGATAATGTTGACAGGGGTGGTGATAGTGATATTAATCATGAGGATTCACCAATCCATGATGATCAGAATAGTAGTGAGGATGACGAACCGGATGTTCCATTTCTAGATATAGATGAAAATCATGATGGAGGGTTAAATGATCTTGCAAATGCAATTTACACTCAAGTGGACAACCCACAAATCAGCAATGATTACGTAGACAATCCTGACGAGGAACATGAATTTATTGATCATCCGGATCGTTTTATTTCCGATACTAATTGGATTAATCAGTATGTTGTAGATCAAACTGATCTTAATATTCGACAAATAGGAGCTGGTCGACCTACCATCGACGAGAGTTGGGCTGGACGTGTCTTTCAAGATAAGCCAACTTTATTGGATGCACTAGACCGGTGGCATATTCAGCATAATGTACAAATGAAAGTATTGAAATCTACAAAAACGACGTACACAGTCAAATGCGTAGTAGAGGAATGTTCTTGGAGATTACATGCTTCAGTACCCAAAAATGCGACATATTTTAGGGTAAAAACATATGCTGGTCCACACACATGTGTGATTCCAATACTGAATGCGGCGAACCGTAACTGTAATTCCACCATTATATGTCAATTGATCCTTCCGGTGTTAAAAGTCAGACTTAATTTAAGGCCAAAAGAAATTCGAGATATGGTGCAAGCAGAGTTCCATACTGACATAACATATTGGAAGGCTTGGCAATCAAAGATTAAAGCATTACAAATTATTTACGGGAGCTGGGAGCAATCCTACACCGACTTGCCTCGTTACCTTTCAATGGTAAAGAATTATAATACTGGTACTCAATGGCATCTGGATCATACGTGGCCGCAAGAAGGCATTTTTACCTTTCATCGTGTTTTTTGGTCATTTGGACCTTCGATACATGGATTCGCACATTGTCGGCCGTTGGTTAGTATTGATGCCACACATTTATACGGCAAATACGAAGGTCATGCTTTGATAGCGACGGCTGTAGATGCAAATGATGGATTATATCCTTTGGCATTTGCAATTTGTGAGGGAGAGAATGCCGGCAGTTGGCAATGGTTTTTGCATAACTTGCGTCGCTATGTTACCCGTGATAGACAGATTTGTTTAATATCTGATCGATTTCCTGGATTGAAGGAAATAGTTGCTGATATCTATCGTCCAGCACGAGGGCACGCGCATCGTTGGTGTCTTCGACATATGAAAGCAAACATGAAAAAGCGCTTCAAGACCGACGTATTGTTAAATAAATTCTGGGATATCGGAAAGGCTGCAACACCGACGGAATATAATCAGCTGAAGGAAGAATTAAAGGTGTTGGATAACGATGCATGGGAGTGGGTCCATAATCTAGACAGATATAAAGAGTACTGGGCAAGAGCATTTGATGGAGGCAGACGGTTTGGAATGTTGACTACAAATCTTTCTGAATCCTTAAATGGGGTTCTTAAGGACACCCGTGGTTTGCCTATCACAGCTTTTGTTGCGTCTACTTTTTATAAGCTTAATACCTATTTCTGCAAGCGCCGTGATGACGGTGAACAATGGAATGACGCTTTTGTCAGTAAAGTAAAGAATCAGATTACTGAAAATTTAGAAAAGGCGCGGGTACATTCCGTTGTAAGATTTGGACTCACCGAATTTGAAGTACGTACTGGAGATTTCGACTACAAAGTGATCGTCGATGGTTCAAATGTCGAATGCTCATGTTGTGAATTACATCTAACAGGAATACCTTGCTCGCATGTCTTAGCAGTTTGTAGTACAACACATATGAGATTACCATACGAGAATTTTACTTCACACTGGTATAGTACAGACTGCTATCGTGCGACGTACGCACCACAATTTCATCCTGTTCCTGATAGACGGCACTGGCCACGACCCCAAGGTCCGCCGATCGTACCGCCCCCTTTACGAAGGAAGAAAGGTCGTCCACGATCTACACGTATTCGTAATGTAATGGACGAGGGGGGTGGCCGACGAGGGAAATGCTCCATTTGTAAGCAGGAAGGCCATTATAGGAGCACTTGCCCACAGAATACACAAATAGCGCAACGAGGACGCCGGCGTATGATTTACACAATTATATTTATCTTGTCTTAATATTTAATTATTTCTATCAATCATGTTACTAATATGTACATTGCTAATTGCAGATGGCAGATCACGAGGACGCGGGGCCAGTTGATGGGTCTGTACTGGTGGACCAGCATCGCCATAGGTCAGCCTTTATCACGACTGAGGTAAGAGATATAATTTTATATTTTTTCAAATATTATAAATAAGCTGACTATATTTTATATGTAAGAGCTAACTATATTTTTTTTTGCATTACAGGATTATCATCCCGTCCCGTTCTCAGAGCACGGCCGCAAGATGAACCAGTGGGAGCTTGATCATCCAGGGGTACTCGACCTGCTTCGCCAGTCGGGATTCTACGGGTTATCCCGACTGCGACGGTTGGTACTGGATCAAGCTCTACTGAGCGCTCTTGCCGAGAGGTGGAGACCGGAGACCCAGACCTTCCATTTGCGCCACGGTGAGATGACCGTCACACTCCAGGATGTGGCGGTCATCTCGGGTCTCCGTGTGCATGGTGCACCGGTCTCTGGTTCCACCATCCAGGATTGGCATGCTCTGTGCATGGAGTTATTGGGGGCGGCGCCTGAGGAACTCAAGAAACCTGAGGTATCACTTGATTGGTTATATCGAACTTTTCATGATATACCTCTGGATGCCCCCGCCGGATTAGTCGCAGCTACCGCCCGCGCTTATATGCTATATCAGATCGGCGGTAGTCTGATTCCAAACCCCAGCGGATACAAAGTTCATCTAAAGTGGCTACCACTTTTAGCTGACTTTGCTATTTGCGGCGCTTATGCGTGGGGCGCTGCGACACTGGCGTATCTATATCGGGCACTAGCTGATGCCGCGAGGAACGGGAAGGCCGAATGCTGTTGTTTTGCTACCCTATTGCAGGTATAAAATGTGATTTTTGAATTTCAGATTTATCTTTATATTGGTAATATATATTAGTTTAATTCATTTCACCTGTTGGCGTCAATTTACAGATCTGGTCTTGGGACCATCTTCACATCGGCCGACCTACGCGCATCCTAGATGAGCCCGATATGTTCGATCGACCCCTGGGTTGCCGGTAAGATATTTTTTTTCATAAAGTAGATTTTTGTATTTCAATTATAAATGCAACTAATATATGTTTTTTATAATCTAGATGGGGCAACACTGGAGGGCTGCGTTACGGAACCAATGTCAAGACGTGTGACATTGAGTTCTACAGAGACGAGCTGGATCAGCAGCGAGAGGCGCAGGTATGTAGATCTTTTATTACATACTTTAAGTATGTAGATGTTTTATTCAACACTAATCATTTTGTCGATTAACAGGTTACGTGGATGCCCTACACAGATCAGGTTATACAGACATTACCTGATTTCTGTGTGCATGGCTCAGTGGTCTGGCGTGCACGGACAGTCCTGATATGCTTTCATATCGTGGAGATGCACGTGCCAGACCGAGTCATGCGGCAGTTCGGTCTCCTGCAGCATATACCTGTCAATGTGGAGTCCATCCCACGCATCACAGTACGTGGGCGTGCGGAGGAGGACTGGATAGCATTTCATGCTGACCACATTGAGAGGTGGTCCGAGAGGCTTGATCACATTTTTGATCAAGCCCCGGCTGCTGGTGATGACCCTGTGCAAGCGGCATCCATATATATGGAGTGGTACTGGAGGATTACACGACGATGGATTTCTCATCCAGTACAGCGTCCTCCGCTGACTTTCCACCCTCGTGGACATATCGAGAGATCAATGGTATTAAAATTTATATATATAATTTACTATATTCAACTTTCCTGAACTGCAAATTTAATTTTAATTTCTAATTTATAATGCAGGCCGACACACTACGACATGTTAAAACCATTGTCGACCAGATTGCGCAGCACCCACCGCCGACTGATACTATTGTTCGGACTATGAGAGAAATAAGCGGCGATATTCAGATGGTACTACAGCATGTACCATCTGAACCTACGACCAGAGAGGCAGCCCGACCTTCAAATGAGGGAGCGACCTCGAGTCATCAGGTACGATTTAGCATAGAATTCAAATTAAGATTTCAAATTCATATTAACAAACTATTTACACTCTTTCAGGTGCCACGATCTCCATCTCCGACCATTCAGGCACCGATGACAGGACCTTCGACGTCAGCTTCGCTCCCGCCGCCAGTCCCACGGACATCATTTTCATCGACATATTCACGCCGTCGTCCAAGGTCATCATCGCCACACGAGATCGAGCATATAGCGTCACAGGATGAGGGTGGTATCATCGAGGAGCTCGATCAGTCGGCAGCAGTCGAGCTTCTCGATGATATACCTATCATCGACCTTGCTGTTCCACGTGGGCGAGGGCGAGGGCGAGGGCGTGGACGTGGGCGTGGGCGAGGACGTCGAGGTCGAGGACGTGCTCAAAATTGAGCTTTTGAGCTCAATTTTTGTAAATTTTATTCTTTCATGTTACTCAACTCGATTCTGTGAATGAAATGATTGCTGGTTGATTGATCAATGTTATTTGTTGGTGTTTGTGAATGTATTTTGTCAATGCATGAACTTATTGTACAATTTTGGGATTTTTTTAATGTGTTGCTAAGTGGTGGGTGTGTGCCCAGCTAAAGGCGCTGAGCCACTCAGCGCCTTTAGTGTTCTGCACTAGAGGCGCTGAGCGACTCAGCGCCTTCATTGTAAATAACGAAAGGCGCTGATCCGCTCAGCGCCTTTAGTGTATATCACTAAAGGCGCTGATCCGCTCAGCGCCTTTAGTGTATATCACTAAAGGCGCTGAGTGGCTCAGCGCCTTTACAGAGAAGCCAATCTTGGCTCACACTGAGGACTTAGCCATTTTTCCACCAAAAATGACTAAGTCCTGGCCGCGGTTGTAGTGTATGCTGAAGGCGCTGAATGCACTAGCGCCTTCAGCATAATATGATGAAGGCGCTGAAGGGATCAGCGCCTTCACAATATACCTATGAAGGCGCTGAACCGTTCAGCGCCTTCAACACAAGGCATGAAGGCGCTGAGCGGTTCAGCGCCTTCATAGTAATATTGTGAAGGCGCTGACCGCATCAGCGCCTTCACGCTGGCACGCCTGCGTGGCGCCGAGGTGGCAAAAGTAGGGTTAGATTTACAAATTTTTTTTGGCCGAGGTTATTTTGCAAAAATCGAAATTTCATAGGGTTAGTTTTAAAAAATCCCCTATATATATATATATATATATATATATATATATATATATATATATATATATATATATATATATATATATATATGTTAAATCGAAACGGCGAAAAATAGATCCAAGAATAAAAATAATGTAAGAAAAGAAAAGAAAAGTGCACACCAAGTTTTACGTGGTTCGGCCACCGGCCTACATCCACGGGCGAAGATGGAGCAAAGACTTTTATTAATGTCAAAAGTAGAATACAAAGATTATATCTCTCAAGAAAATCGAAGCTCCAAATAAAACCGAAATATCAAAATTTGCGTCCACCCTAACGATTTCGAAGAATCCAATCGTATGGACGCCCTCACCTTAGAGCTTCAATTTCTTAATTAATTGCCGACTTCATTAGCAACATATGGCTCCTCCAATACGGCCTCTCTCCTCTTGGGTTGCTAAATTAATTAGAGCATGGCCTCTAATTAAAATCCCGATTTTATTAATATGGCCGTATGTACCAACACCAACAACACGTATCTTCCTTGGTTGGCCTAAATTAATTAGCGCTTCGGCTAATTAAAAGTTGCGGCTTCATTAAAGTGGCCGGATATGCTATATATAATATATGCCTCCAAACTAGAATCTAATTAGGATTTGTCGTCTAATTAAACTCCTAATTAAATTCTAGTTATACCCAACAATCTAAATCTCATATTATCTTAATTAGATTAGGATTTAACTTCAATTTAGATAAATACAAATCTAAACCAAATTATAACAATCTCCACCTTGGTTTGATTTGTAGTCTTTAGCCGCTGTGTTGAGGTTGGCACAAAACTCCACCTTGACTTGAATTCTTCTTAAGACTTCTTAACGTTCTTAGTGCTCCATCTTCTCCAATTGCCCCGTAGGGCCTCAAGTGCTGCCAACCGACACCAAATCCAAACAATGCTTGAACTTGGTAATAGTAAGAGGCTTAGTAAGTATATCCGCCGGATTGTCTTCAGTATCAATCTTCTTAACAGTCACAGTGCGCTTTCCAATCACATCCCGAACAAAGTGAAACTTTACATCGATGTGCTTTGTCCTCTCATGAAACATTTGATCTTTAGACAAATGAATAGCACTTTGACTATCTGAATAAACAACAGTCGGATCCCAACAAGTAAGTTCTCCAAATAAGCCTCGTAGCCACATAGCTTCCTTCACACCCTCTGTCATAGCAATATACTCCGCCTCAGTCGTAGACAAGGCGACAATTGGTTGTAATGAAGCTTTCCAACTAACTGCACATCCACCGATGAAGAATACATAACCTGAAAGTGATCTTCCTCTATCCAAATCACCTGCAAAATCCGAATCAACATATCCAACCACACCATCTTTACACCTCCCAAACTCGAGACAAGTGTTAGTGGTACCACGTAGGTATCTCAGAATCTACTTAACAGCTTGCCAATGAGCCTTACCAGGATTGATCATATATCTACTAACCATACTCACTGCATAGGAGATGTCTGGCCGTGTGCAAACCATGGCGTACATAATGCTCCCAACAACACTAGAATAAGGAACATGTGACATGTACTCCCGCTCATCATCAGACTGAGGTGACAGCGCGGCAGAAAGTCTAAAATGCGCCGCAAGAGGAGTGCTCACCGGTTTTGCGTCTATCATTCCAAAACGCTTTAAAATTTTCTCTATGTATTTCTCCTGTGTCAAATGCAATAGTTCTGACTTGTTGTCCCTCTTAATTTCCATACCAAGGATTTTCTTCTTTCATCTCGAACTCACCCTTTAGTAATGTCTTCAATTTATTTATCTCAACTATGTCGTTAGAAGCAATCAACATATCATCGACATAGAGTAACAAATATATGAAAGATCCTTTATCAAGCTTCCTGAAATATACACAACTGTCACGTTTGCTTCTGGAATATTCGTGACCTGTCATGAAAGAGTCGAACCGCTTGTACCATTGCCGAGGAGACTGTTTCAAGCCGTAAAGTGATTTCTTTAACAGACAAACATGGTCTTCCTTTCCTTCAATAATGAATCCCTCTGGCTGCTTCATATAAATTTGCTCCTCAAGTTCTCCATGTAGAAAAGCTGTCTTAACATCAAGCTGCTCAAGATACAAATCATGCATGGCTACTAATGATAGAAGAACACGAATAGAAGTATGCTTCACAACGGGTGAGAAAATATTATTGAAGTCAACACCTTCTATCTGACTGTAGCCCTTAGCAACTAAACGAGCTTTGTACCTTGTATCTTCCACGCCGGAGATTCCGTCCTTTTTCTTAAAGACCCATTTGCAGCCAACAATTTTCTTACCTGTAGGCGGTTTTACCAACTCCCATGTGTGATTCTTATGAAGAGACTCCATCTCTTCATTCATTGCTACCAACCACTCTGCAAAACTGGCACTAGAAATAGCTTGATTATATGTGGAAGGTTTCCCATTTTCTTCTGTATCTTGTGCCACTGAAAAAGCGTAAGCAACTAAATTCTCATAGCCGTATCTCTATGGTGGTTTAATCTGTCTCCTCGCTCTACCTGTAGCAATGCTCTGCCTCTCAACTTGTGGGGTTTCAGTAGCTGAGGTGTCTGGCGACTGAAACTGTTCTGACTGAGAAGAATTCTGCAACGGAAAAATACTATCGGTCTCTATCTCCACCTGCTTATTAGTACTCGAGGTCTCATCAGAAGAAATATGATTAGGATATAACATAACAGACTCGTCAAATGTGACATCCCTACTAATAAGTAATTTAGACGATTCAGGACACTACAATCGATATCCCTTAACCTCCGATGCATAACCAATAAATATGCACTTTTTAGCCCTAGGTTCTAACTTGCCTTCATTTACATGAGCATAAGCAGGACAACCAAATATTCGCAAATTAGAATAATCAGAAGGGCTACCAGACCATACCTCCTCCGGAGTTTTGCAATCAAGTGCCGAATGTGGAGATCTGTTTACCAAATAACATGCTGTAGATATCGCCTCTGCCCAGAAACTCTTCGCTGAGCCAGCATTATAGAGCATGCAACGGGCTCTCTCCAAATGAGTTCTGTTCATCCGTTCGGCCACTCCGTTTTGTTGTGGAGTATGCCTAACGGTCTTATATCTGACGATTCCTTCATTCTTACAGAATTTTTCAAACTCCGACGAACAAAATTCCAAGCCATTGTCGGTTCTTAATCTCTTTATCTTCCTTTCAGTTTGCTTCTCAATCATAACATTCCACTATTTAAAATAATTGAACACATCATCCTTACTTTTTAGAAAAAATACCCACACTTTACAAGAATAATCATCAATAAAAGTCAACATATATCTAGCACCACCGTGAGTTGGAGTACGAGAGGGTCCCCAAAGATCAGAATGAATATAGTCCAGAGTACCTTTTGTACGATGAACTGCGGCCTTAAAACTGACTCTCTTTTGTTTGCCAAGAACACAATGCTCGCAGAAGTCCAACTTTTCTAAACTCTGACTACCAAGTAAACCTCTCTCGCTCAATTTTGTCATACATATTCACTCATATGGCCCAATCGCATATGCCATAATCTAGTGCTATCTGAATCTGACAGAGAGGAAAAAGTCACCGCTGCTGAACCTGTCACAGTGGAACCCTGTAGAATATATAACATATCAGACAATTTGGCCTTCATCAATACGAGATTCCCTTTAGCGACCTTCATTAATCCATCAATCGAAGAATACTTCAAACCTTTAGCATCAAGTGTACCCAATGAGATCAGATTTTTCCTCATATCCGGAACATGCCGAACCTCAGATATAGTCCTCACAACTCCATCGTACATTCGTACCCGAATAGTGCCAATGCCAACAACTGTACACTTCGCGTGATTTCTCATCAATACAACTCCACCTTGAATAGACTTGTACGTCGAAAACCACTCTCTGTGCATGCATATATGGTAGGAACACGCGGAGTCCATAAGCCACTCATCTTGTCTATTTGTCTTATCGGTAACTGTGAAAACAATATCACTACCATCTGATTCTTTTGCTACAACACTTGCTTCAGCCTCAATGTTAGTATTTTTTATATTTTGATTTCTATCATTGTTATTCTTCCGTTGTTCTTTATTTTTCAATTTAAAACAATCGGCTTTTATATGACCCTTCTTCTTACAATAACCGCAAATCAGATTCCTGTGTTTTGACTTTGATCTAGATATACTTCTATTACCGAAACTTCTTTCCCGAGACCTCCCTCTGACAACCAAACCTTCTCCTGAAGCTCCACCTGTCTCATTACTTATTACTTATCTGCATGTCAATCCTTTCTTTTGATAGTAGAGAGGATTTGACATCATCGAGACATAGAGTATCCCGACCAAACAAGAAGGTCTCACGAAAATTCTTATAAGAGGGCGGTAAAGAACATAATAATAAAAGGGTTTCATCCTCCTCCTCGATTTTGACATCTATCGAGCGGAGATCCATAATAATAAAATTAAATTCATCTAAATACGATTTAATAGAGGTACCTTCCGCCATGCGCAACATGAAGAGGCGTTGCTTCAAATATAACTTGTCGGTGAGAGATTTTGTCATATAGAGAGATTCCAACTTAAGCCATAGCCCTGCAGCGGTTTTTTCATCCAAAACCTCGCGCAATACCTCATCGGATAAACATAATTGTATTGCCGTAAGAGCTTTATCATCGATCTCCTTCTTTTGCTCCGCCGTTAACGAATCTGACATCTTTTCTTTTCCCAACAGCGCCTTTTGCAAACCTTGCTGTGTTAGTATAGCACGCATCTTGACTTGTCATAATGCAAAACTGTTGGTCCTGTTAAATTTCTGGATCTCGAACTTCGTCGTCATAATTCTCAATCCTCAAAGGAATAGAAGGCTCCGATACCAGTTTGTTAAATCGAAACGGCGAAAAATAGATCCAAGAATAAAAATAATGTAAGAAAAGAAAAAAAAAAAAGTACACACCAAGTTTTACGTGGTTTGGCCACCGGCCTACATCCACGGGCGAAGACGGAGCAAAAATTTTTATTAATGTCAAAAGTAGAATACAAAGATTATATCTCTCAAGAAAACCGAAGCTCCAAATAAAACCGAAATATCAAAATTTGCGTCCACCCTAACGATTTCGAAAAATCCAATCGTATGGACGCCCTCACCTTAGAGCTTCAATTTCTTAATTAATTGCCGACTTCATTAGCAACATATGGCTCCTCCAATACGGCCTCTATCCTCTTTGGTTGCTAAATTAATTAGAGCATGGCCTCTAATTAAAATCTCGGCTTCATTAATAAGGCCGTATGTACCAACACCAACAACACGTATCTTCCTTGGTTGGCCTAAATTAATTAGCGCTTCGGCTAATTAAAAGTTGCGGCTTCATTAAAGTGGCCGGATATGCTATACATAATATATGCCTCCAAACTAGAATCTAATTAGGATTTGTTGTGATGACCCGGATCTCCGCAGAGCTGCTGCAGTGCGTTGGGGTGGCTATTGGAGGCTTACATGGTGTGTTGGAGGTGTTTGGGGCATAATTGGGCATAAGTGTTGGACTTCGGGCTTAATTGGATCATATGAGTGATCGGAGGACCCCGTGGAGGGTTTAGAAGTGGTTTCGCGCGAAACGGATATTAAAATTGGGTTCCGCGCAAAATTTGGGCTAAGAACACATTTCCGGGTGCCTTCGGCAATTTTTAGAGTTGGAATTTGGCAAAACGGACGTCAAATTCGGATTCAGCGCGCGAAAACGGTCAAAATGGACTACCCACTTGTCATTTCTGAGCTAGGGTTACTGTTCACCGGCCGGAACAGTGTTTCCCGCGATCGCCGGCGGCGGGCGCGGCGGCGGCGGCGGGCAGCGGCGGAGAGCGGCGGCGCGGCCTCGGGCAGGCGGAAGGCGGCGGCGGGCAGGGCGCGTGGGCGCGGGCAGGGCGCGCGGTCCACGTGGCGGCTCCGGATTGGCGGGCGCAGCGCGCTCGGTTCACGGGAGAGCGCGGGGTGTACGGTGGACCGGAGCGGGGACACGTGGCAGATGTTCATTGGTTCGGTGCAGTGGTCGCGGCGCACGCAGGGGTGCGCGGGCAGGCTGGGCAGGCCGGGCAGGTGCGCGGGCAGGCGCGGGAGGTGCAGGGTTGTGGTGTGCCACGTGGCGATTTTCTATTGGATCAGATGTGGACACGTGGCAGATTCTGGTTCATCGGGTGCACGGAGTGTGTGCACCGGGTTCAGCGAGCTTGGAGGCTTGACGCGTGGCGCGCGGGGATTGGGCGCGTCACTGTACGCGTGCGGCGAGGCAGGTGGCGCGGCAGGCGGCGGCTGGCAGGCGACCGGCGGGCGTGGCGGCCACGGCGCCGACGTGGCGCACGCGTGCGCCACGTGGCGGCCTGCCATTGGCGGGCGCCAACTGCTCCGTTGACCAAGGACGGCCACGCGGCGCGAGGAGATTGGTTGGATCCGCTGTTCTGTGTTTGGGGACACGTGTCGGCGCGAGGAGCGGGTCGGACGGGTGTGCGGTCCGGCCGGATCGGGTGTGCAGGCGTGGGCCGAGTGGGCCGGGCTACTGTGTGCGCCCGGTTTCGGGGCCCGAAAGATTCGGGCGCCCGAAACCGGGGACACAGGGGTCATTTCCCCATTTGTTTTAGTTGGCCTATAAATAGGCCTCCCCTCCCCTCTTCTTCTGCTTTTTCCGAGAGTTAGAGAGAGAACTAGAGAGAGGGCCTTGAAGCAAGTTTGTTCCCCTTTTGATTTTCTACCTCGTGGTGGATCGCCGGAATTTTTGGAAGCTCGGCAACGGCGATATCGATTTTACAGTTCGCCTCGGTTTTCTCCCCATTTCGGCCCATTACCGTCGCAGTTCAGTCAGAAATTCACTGTGAGCAAACCAGAAGGAGTTTTTGGGCGATTTCTTCGACAGCGTGTTCCTAAGAGGTAAGGCTTCGATTTTCGTGTTGATTGCTTCGCTCCGTTTCGCACTTTTGGCACGTTTCCCGAGACATCTTTGACCCCCATTTTTCTGTGATGGATTTTGGACAGCACCGGCTTGTCGATTTTATATCTCAGCCTAGGAGCATCGGATCAAGGCGTTTCAGGACTCGATTTTGATCTACTCGTCGCGAGGAACACAGTGGTGATTTTTCTGGGATTTTTGGAAATTATTTCGAAGGTGATAATTAAGCTTTTCTTGGACAGATTGCTACAGGAATTTTACTGTGGAGGTTTTGAGTATGCAACGGTGTTTTATTTTTATCTTGGCCTACAGGTATCAGATCTGGGCGTTTAAACAGTCGTTTTGGGGCTACTTTTCGCGAGGAACGCGACTGTGAATTTTCTGGATTTTCTTGGGGACTGGACAGAGGTGATATTTAGCCTTTTTGGGGGCTGATTTTGGACAGTAAGAAATTGTACAGTTTTGGGATTAATTGTGCGCAATGTTTTGTGCAGTGGGGCACAGTTTTCGATGGATTGCTGTGTTAGAGGACAGCGGGCAGCGAGAGGTCTCTTTTGGTGTTGTGCGCGCTTTTCGAGGTGGGTGGTTGTTGCTTGCCTCTATACCTGACTTACTCACTAAGTTTATTAGAAAATCCCACTATTGAGCATATTGATTGATTATCATGCATGATTGACTGATATAAATGTGAGCCTATCATCTGAGATTAATTATGTGGATATAGCATGTTGGGGATATTATTGGGATAATATTATGTTGGAACATGATTGCAGAAGAATTTAATAGTGATAATTAACATGCCGTATTAGCACCTAGATCTTATGAAAGTGGATTAAATGGATTAATTGTTGGGACATAATGACATATCATGTGCGGGTTTCACTTTGGGATTTATTATGGATCAGGGATTATACATGTGTAGTCGACTGATGATTTTAGCCTGATGGTTATATTTATGTGGATATATTAATTGTTACACATGTAAAACTGTTATTTGACTTTCTCTCTCTTTTACATTGCATGGGGACTTTTGCATGCTTGTTTGGACATCTAGATAGGCCACTATTTTATTGCTACACTATCATATTGGGAATTGACTTAGGAGAAACCATGATTGCTTTCTTTCTCCTTCTTATTTAGACTTTTGAGTCATGTTGCTCGGGTTCGAGCAGGGGTTTGGGAATAGTGTAGCCGGGACCTTAGGGTCAGTGACAGGGTGTACTTGATGTTGGATTGTGGGTTATTGCGGCAACCGCGGACAGTAGGCGGTTGACCGGATCTTGATTATTTTACCCAATTGTGGGTGTGGGTTATTGCGGTGACCGCGGACTTTGGGCGGTTGACCGGATGTTTACTATTGCATCAGATTGGGTATCAGTTTTCTCTAGTGGATGGTGTTTCCCACTTTTGAGTACTATTGCATCTGATTGGGGATTGGGGTTTCTTTAGTGGACGGAGTTTCCCACTTTGATCATAGTCTTGATCCAGTCCTGCTATTGTGAGACATTGGTTACAGAGATACTTTACTCGTGTGGGTCGCTCCCCTCGAGTGCCACTCCGGAGTAGGCTTTAGACCGTGTTGGGTTCCGGTCAGACCGTGTTGGGTTCCGGTCATTTGGACAGTGGAGATACTGAGTTCTTGAGTTCGACAGCAGAGCAGGCAGTACCAGTTTTACTGGTGGCACTAGATTGGGTCTATTTGGTCAGATACTGTTTCTTGATGCATTCATACCGTCATTTCCTTCGGTATTGCATTTAGAGGCATACTAATAGTGGTTTTCCCTTTTATTCAGTAGTTCTGTTTACAGCTTTACCACTTGCCCTTTTCTTGCCTCTAGTAGACTTAGTGGGTACGCCGGAGCTTGAGACTTTACCCACAGGGGGAGGCTACTGGTTTACTAGTGGTTCTCACCCCCATTGTTGTTTCCCTTTCTTTTCTTTCCCCTTGTTTTGCAGAGTCCTCTTCGGGAGTTGCTGATCTTCGATCGTTGTTCGAGGCGAGGGAGTCACGAGCTAGATCTTTACCACCCGAGGAGTGTAGCTGTATCCCTTGGTTGGAGATTCCTGGTAGCTGTTGGCTGGTTTTTACCGTTTTATTTGGAGAGAGATCTTTTGTATTTGGAGAGACTGATGTTGGGACTGATGTACTATAATTTTAGTTGATCTCCTTTTATAGTTGAGAGATGCTGTACTGAGGACATTGTATGATGTATATCTATATTTGAGGAGATGGAGATTGTACTTTATTCATGTTGTACAGTGATTGGATTTTATTTTACAGCATTTTATTTCAGCTCTGATATTTGTGTAGCTATAGTACTATCTTTGCAGGTTAGACGCTTCGCCTATGCGGATTTTAGCATAGGTGGCGGATCTGTTGGCGAGCCCGGGTCGCAGTTTCGACCCCGGGGCGTGACATTTGTAGTCTAATTAAACTCCTAATTAAATTCTAACCCAACAATCTAAATCTCATATTATCCTAATTAGATTAGGATTTAACTTCAATTTAGATAAATACAAATCTAAACCAAATTATAACAAAATATATATATATATATATATATATATATATATATATATATATATATATATATATATATATAGCTTCAATAATCTCAAGTTATTTCAATTTGGATCTACATGTTGTTTCTCAAAGTATAATAAATGTTGTTCAGTTTAACAAGAAAGCATCTGCGAGGGAAATCACAGCACACTGTAACTAACACCCAAAGATGAAATAATTTGCGCATAAAAAATGCCATAGACAACTTCACTTGATGCATGGGATTCAAAATAGTAAAAGGAACGCAAACCAAAGTAGATAAGCGAAAATCAAATTTTGCATAGTAACTCAAAAACTTTTTCAGCATCGAGGAGAACAGGTACAGCATTAAAACAGTAACTATTACTATTTTTGCGACTCAAGCTAAAGAGAATTCATATGCACATGCTAAAGAGAGACTCAACGTCGTTCTGGCTCAGTGGTGACAGCACATTTAACACTGGTAATATTTATCACCTCTGTTTTAACAAGCCTTAAACATATTTAACATTCTTAAACAACGAGTCAGCTAATTGGTAACAAAATGGTACCTGGAATCAACAAAGCTCTCCACATCCCATAGAAACGACCCGAAAGTAACAGCTTCCAAAATAAGCCTTCTCAACCCCGCAAAGCTAATCTTAATAATCTCATCTTTCGAAGAATCAATAGTCCCTTGTGGTGTGATAACAATCTCCGGCCTCCCAAATAACGCTTCAGCGTGTTTCTCAATAATGCTAAACGCCTCCTTCGATCTAATCGTCGCGTACCTCTGCAGAGTCTCCGAATCAAACGACATGACATACGATCTTAACTGGCTTGGTTTAAAAGATTGGCTCGGCCCCCCTGCACTAAAGCTCGGCCCTTCCATCTCGGAGTTAGAACTGTCAATAAATGGCATCTCTTGCTTAATTTCATTCTCTTCTTCCTCTGATCCCCACGGAAGGGTTTTCATCGACTTCTCGAGTTGAAATCGTTTATCCACTCGCTTGAGAAAGTACCCGTACATTACAGAGGCAGCATAGACCTGGCCCACACGAAGCTTGCCAATGGGTGCAACAGAGCTTGGGTCGGCTAGCCGCTGGCCCAAGATGAGAGCCAAATGGTTCTTGATCATCTCATATGCCTCGGAAGAATGGAGCTTCTCAAACTCCCCCTCCTTTGGGGGCCATTGGTCAACATTTTTAGACGGTTCTTCCGATTGGGATAGAGCTGGAACCAATGAAATGTCAGCTTCCACAAATTTTTGGACAACCAAGGCATAGAGTATCTCCTCTAAAGCCCTTTTCCTTTCTTTAGCTTTCACCTCCGCAATTCTCCTACATTAAAAACAATACCCAAAAATATTTAAATTTTCCTCCACACAACAAATCCCTCGTTTAAAATATAGATTAGAAACAAATGAACCTAAACTGCATAGCTGAGCTTTAAAAGTTTCATTTTGCTGTCTAACCTTGCAATAATTATACCTCCTGCTGCTTAACAGATATTCTGTAGCTTCCCTGATGAAAATACTAAACCTCGTTTATCTAGGGAATAGTTACTTCAATGTAAATCTTCGCTAGACGCATTTTTATAATCATCTATTCCAGGAATACATGGATCATGCCAAAGATGAAACTTATGCCTTGTTGGTACTGTTGCCATTACTTACTCTTTTTATTATGAGATTCTATGGAGAGAAAAGTGGATTTGCCTGGACCTCCCTGCACCTAAGATGTTTGCTAGGCAACAAAAAAAAAAAAAAAAAAAAAAAAATTTCTAGTCCCCGTTTGGTTTGGGATAACGAAGATTGAAATAATTTATTTTTCTTTTATTATCTCTGAGATAGCTTATTATTCTGAAATAGTCAGGAATAAAAATAAAATTATGTTTTGTTTGTAATACTGCTATTTTAAAAAATAATTGAAACTGCGTTTCGTTAATTTTATGAAATAGTAGAGGACAGTAGAAAAAAAAAAAAGTCATAGTTAAATTTAATATAAAATATAATTTAATAAATTATTTATCAGAAAAATAATTTATAGTATATTTAATAAAAATAATTTATTATAAACTATGATTTAATAAAAATAATTTTTATAATATTTGAGTACAAATAATATGTATTATTATTACAGTACAATTAATAATTTTTATAATAAAATATTTTATTATAATATGTAATATATTATTTTTATATAATTTACTTTAGTTCAATTTATAATCTGAATAAAGTTTGGAATTAAATATTGCAATAGCACTATTCCAAAAAAAAAGGGTGAAATAGTTTATCCCAAATTATTTTGGGATAACAAAAAATAATAAAGTTTGATCGGAATAAAACATCTCACTCGAAATAACAAGAATTGACCAGAATAAAATGTCCTAATGAAAAAAATACTCCGTAAATAACAAGAATTGACCAGAATAAAATGTCCTAATCAAAAAAAAACTCCGTTTCGCACAATAGCATGGATAATCTCCGTTAACCACCACCACCACCACCCCCCCTCTTCTTTTCTAAATAGGGCCTTAAGTAATTATTATTCGCTTTTGTGTTTGTTGAAAGAAGCCGAACTAAAATGCATTGCAAGCTAACAAATAGGAACAGCAAAAAAGTGCATATGCCGGCATGTCCAATCACAAAGAATTTATCAAAGAAGGACTTAGGCTTTCTTTCATTTTTCTTTTTTTCTTCTTATTTATTTATAAAATCAAATTCCATGTTGTTCGATGCCCCCACGGACCATGGTGACAGAAAAAAATAATAATAATAATAAATTAGTGATGAATTTTTTTTTTGCTTCCTCGTTTTTTTTTCTTTTTTCTTTTTTCTTTTTTCTTTCTAAAGAAAGGTGACACAAGGCTTAAATTCTAACACAAATTGGCAGGATTTTTTCTAATTTCAAAAGCAACAAAAAGAAGACTCTTTTTTTCAAATAATCTCTCAAAAAACTTTTAATTTGCCAAATAACTCTATCAAAATTTTATTAAATTTTATTTGGTCCTCCAATAACCCTAGATGGTTCAAGTTAGCACCAAGGAGGAAGAACAGATACTAAATGGTGAACCGTTAACCGTCTTAAACAAAATTTAAAAAAACGGTGAATTATTTATAGCTTCTTTTTAAGCTTTTTTTTAAAAAAAAAAACGGTACACGATTCAACGTTTTTTTTTTTATTTCCTACAAAAAATCTTAAAAATTACATAAAAAATTCCAACAAATCACATATAATCTTAACAACCTAAAAAATTCTAATAATTTATCCATACAATCCTAACAATCAAACAAAAATTTTAATAATTCACGTACAATTCTAACAATCTCACTAAAATCTGACAGTCCATACAAAAAAAGCTATAAAGAACAATAACAATTTAAAAACGAAGAATAATTCACCGTTTTTTAAAATCTTAACAATTTATCCATACAATACTAACAATTAAACAAAAATTATAATAATTCACATACAATCCTAACCGTGTCACAAAAACCATCACAATCCATACAACAAAAATCTATAAACAACAATAACAAACTAAAAACGAAGAATAATTTATTGATCTCTTTGATATCAATGATAATGATAGGATACACGAGATACGACACGATTTGGACACGACTCGGCAGCTTCCAACCCGACTTCTAAAAAATTAGAATACGGACACGTAAATAAATTATGATATTATTAATATAATATATATATTTATTATATAGAAATTATTAATTTTGGTAAAATATAATTTTATTTCTCATACGAATAAAAGTTAGAAAACTTTTTATTAATAGTTCATATTTTTTTTAATTTATTTTTAATATATATAATTTATTTATATTATCAAAAAAAAATTATATCCGTACATCAAAAAGTTAAATTATTTATTATCTTATATTATTTACATCGAACAGATACGAGTCCGACATTGACAATCGCGCTTCCAACACTCCTTGTAGAAGTGTCCGTGATATAGCTGTTCTCTAAAGACTATGAATCATCATTGTTCTCTAATAAGTGACCGTTTGGTTTGGGTACAAAAGGGAAATATCCTCCCTTTGTATCCAAACACATTTGGGATTGGGGCGGGAGGGATAGGATATGCCCCCACTTACCGGGTTATACCGATACAACCCGATAAGGAGGGGATATCCCATCCCCCCCTCCCTTGAACTATCAATTCTAGCCCCTTCCCAAGGCAGAGGAAGGGGCATTTGCTTTTTTTTTCTTTTTTTTCTTTTTTCTTTTTTTTTTTTCTTTTATGCTTCTTTTGATTTTTTTTTATTAAAATTTTTAAATTTTAAAAAATATTTAAATTTTAAATTTTAAATTTTATAAATTTTATATTTTAATAAATCTAAAAATTTTATTTTATTTTTTAAAAAAATATTAATTTTAAAAATTTAAAATTTATATAATTTTTTTATAATTTTTTAAAAATTTATATAAATTTAAAAATTAAAATTTTTACTCCTACTTAAAATTTTAAAATTAATTTTTTTTTTGCTCCCACTTAAAATTTTTATTAAAATTAAAATTAATAAATATTAAAATTTGAATAAATTTTAAAATTTTAATTTTAAAAAAAATATTAAAAAGAAAAAAATATTTTAATCTTTTAACCCAAAAGTCAACTCTTTATTCCTTTTATTCTTCAACCACTACCAAACACTAATTTTCTGATACCTGGTACTAACCTAATTCCCAACCAAACACAAATTCACATTATACCTAACTGATTCCTAACTTTATACTTATCTCTGATACTACTAATTCTCTCTTATACACGAACCAAACGAAGCCAAACGAAGTCTATTTAAAAGCTCAGATACGTACTTAATGCACCGTAAATTCAGCAAGGTTACTATGATTTCAACCTACTAAAACACATGTTAAGATATAATTCCAAAAATTTGGCTTCTACCTGTACAAGACGAGTTCGTTTCCGGAAGGCGTGGGCTCCTCATTCTTCTTCTCGGCCTCTCGATCGGTTTGGAGCTGCTTGAGCTGTTGCTCGACGGCGGCGGGGAGGAGGTGGGGGTGAGTGACGAGCATCTGCGACAGGAACTGCCCGATCGGCGACTCCAATCGCAGGGGAGCGATCGGAGACGACGACGAATAGCCCGACGAGGAGGACGACGACAACGATGATGAAACCCTAATCGCGCTTCTCCTACAGGGTCCAAATGGCCTCTGCGACCGCTTCAGCACCGAAATCGAGCCAAAACCCTATCAAAAACAAACCGATACACACCAAATTCAGAACAGAAAAAAGAAAACCCTAACAGGAAGGATCGAGTGGAGAAGTATAATCCCATACATACCTTGATCGATCTGGCGGAAAAACGGGGTTTCGGATCGAAGGAGAGGATCTCGCCGCGGGCGAAATCGAGAGCTCGGGAAGGGTAAAGAGGAGGAGGAGATCGAAGCGCCGCTGCCGCTTCCATGGATCGAGATCTATCTCCTGGAACAGAAATTCTAGATTCGGAGAAATTGGGAAGAGGGAGCAAGTAAAATCAGATAAAAAAAACCTAGATTAAGAGGGGAGGCGGGGGGAGAAATCGATCAAAAAAATACCTGAAATTAGGGTTTGAGATCGATCAAATGAATCGCTCGCCGATGGGTGTGAGTTGGGAATTGGGGATCGGGATTTGGAAACGGGATGGGGAATTGGGGATCGAAGTTGACGAAGAAAAAGAAGAAGAAGAAGAAGAAAGGTTTTACACGGCCTTCGTGTGGGGACTATTATGTGGTGCGAGGTGACACGATGTTGTCGGAGGAGATTTTATTACGAAACCGTTAATTTTATTAATTTTTTAAAATTAAATTTTAATTATATAATTTTTGAATTTAGATAAAATACTACCAATAAAAAAAAAAATAGAGTGTTTACTATATAACTTTCTACATTTGAATCAATTAAATTTGTTATTCAAATTTTTAATCAAAATTTGAATATAAATTTGAATTTAAAAATTGAATTTACAATTCAAATTTAAGTTCAAAGCTAAAATTTAAATTTAAAACTATAAATTAAAATTTATATTTTAAATTCAAAATTAAAATTATAATTTAATATAATAAATTTATATAATTTATATTTAAAAATAAATAATTATTAATGAAAAAAAAAAAAAAAAAATTCTATGTTACTCTGAAATCAAAGTTGATGAAAATTATTTTTGAGGGATTCACATTTTTTCGAAATAAATATTAAAATATCAATCTCTCAATCGAAACAAACTTATTCTAATTTTCATTCAAAATATCAAATACCTGAAACAAAACATGCCCTAGCTTTCTACATTTGACACATTTGACTCAATAATATAGTATAATCTTCAAAAAGTTAATAAGTTAATATAATAAGCACTATTCCTTCCCTCCTAAAGGGATGTTTGGTTCAAAAGAAAAATTAAAAAAAAAAATGAAATTAAAAATAGAATAATAATTTTTTAAAAAAAAATTATTTGGTTCGTAATAAGAGAATGGGAGTTGGAATTGGAGCTATGTCCAAACAAAAATTTAAAAGTATAAATGTTAATTCAAATTTAAATTTACTATTCAAATGCGTAATTAAAAGTTGATTCCAAATTTGAACTCATAATGTGAACTCAAAATTTGTCTTTTACAATTCAGATTTAAAATTCAAAGTCCAAAATTTAAATTTAGAACTAAATTAAAATGTCAAAAATATGAATTTTGAAACTAAGAAATTTAAAATTTAAAAATTAATTTATAGTTCAAACTAAAAATTTAAAATTAAATTTTTTATATTAATTAATATTTAAATTTAAATAATTGTTGGCGAACAAATAAGGTTAATTCTCAATCATTTCGGAATCAAAATTATTTCCAACTCTATGGTGAGATTCATTTTGAGGGATTAAATTTTTTTAGAATAAAAATAAAAAAAATAAATAAACATAAAATACTTTAGTTTTTATTTTAAAGTTTAATTTTTTTAAATCAACTTATCGCATATTTAAGATTGAAAGTTAAGTATGCTCGTTATTAATATCAATATTACTCTAAAATTGTATTTTTCCAGATAACTCACATATTTGAAAATTTTAAATTTACTAATACAAATTGACAATCATAATACCATTTTATTTAAAGATTAAAAAAAAAATAATAAATGGATTATGCTATCAACGTAATAAGTAGCAAATCAATTTTTTAGTTCCAATATGCATGATTTAATATATGTCCAAAATAATAGTCCAAAATATAAATATAAAATTTATATAATACAAAAATAAAGACAACCTAATATGATACTATTTAACTAATAGTTCCAATCTCATCTTTATGATCATACCAAAAAACTTAATAATAATTGCATAATAAAAATTATTAATCGTATTCTAATCTATATATTATGAATATTTTTATAGTTCTTATTTATTCGTATCGAATACACACTTATTCATATCGAGTTTGTATCCACACGATATGAACGTTTAATGCCAGTCCATAATGCATCCCATTAAATTATATATATACTTATTTTATATTATTTTTTTTATACATATATAATATAATATAATAATATTATTATATTTTATTAATGGCGTCGCATGTTAATTTTTTAAAAATTATCAATTTATTTTGTCCTTATATTTATTCACAGACTTTAATTTTAATTTTAGCCTGGTAATAATTTGAATAGTTGATATTCAATTAATGGCATGAAATTTTTTTTATTGTAATTATTATACCACATGAATGGTCACTTTGGTGAATGTTTGTTAGTGATGGCGACTTGTTGGTCCCTTTGCTTGAGTGATGGAGATCTTTGAACTACGTGAGTTCACGAGAACACGCCACCTACTCTCCAGAGAAATCACTCTTGGATTTGATAACAAAAACTAAGTTTTGAGCTCTCCGCCACCATTAACATGGAACGCAAAAAAATCGCACAGTAGGGCAATCAAATTTGTGGTCTGTTTCTGTGTTGCAATATGTGGTCAAAAGAGTTCATGACAAGTCAAGATATACACCTCAAGTTTTTTTTGTTCTGTTTTGTTTTATTTTGTATTTTTGTTCCTCTCAAAATGAGAGGATGAAATTTTTTTTAATTTTTGAATAATTTACTATAACAAAATTATACTATAGCGATAATTTTACACTATAATAAAATTAAGTTATACAGACACATATTTGTGATATTTTTTTGCAAGTGTTCTATTTATAGTCCATCTATATCCAAAATTAGATTATTAAAATACATTTTTGGGACACATTATAGTAATGTATCGCTATACACTCTATTGACGGCACATATAGCGACACTAATGATAAGTGTTAGTATATTTTCTAGCAGTATTTTTTTTAGTTTTTAGCAACACTTAATAGTGTCGTTATATTATAGTTTTGTTGTAGTGTTAAATATTTTTAAAATTTGAAAAAAATGCTGCTGACGAAAATACCGACACTTATTATTAGTGTCGCTATGTGTGCAGTCGCTAGAATGTATAACGATCCATTATTGTAATGCGTTCCAAAAATATATTTCTATAATCTAATTTTGATATAGATAGAATATAGATATGACACTTGTACAAAAGTGTTGTTGGAATAAAATTCAAAATTTCAAAATTTCTAATAAATTGTTTTATTATTAATTTAATTTTAAATTTTTAAATTTATTTATTAAGTTTATTTTTATTTATTATGATTTAATGCTTATTAATTTTCTAATTAATTTTGAACGTTTTTTTGCACTCAATGTGGGCTTTTAATTGCTCTCTTTATGGTGATGTGAATGTTGGGTAACGTTCACTTTACACATATATATAGTGTTGTGTACATGTTTACATATATATATACACACTCATACATATACACAAGCAAGAGATAAAAAGAAAAACTTTAGAGATATTTGATTTATATTTCGATTTAGAGATATTTGATTTATATTTCGATTTTATTTTCTTATATTCTTTTACTATCAAGTGTTGAAAGAAACTTCGTCAAACCTCTTCTGCGGTCGTGCTCGTAGGAAGGGGAGTTTCGGTCATACCTTGGGGTGGTATTTTCGATTAATCCGCACGAAGAATGGAAATACGCCTTAGAGCAGTACCTCGCACGCTTTCGGATCAATTTTATTTTGATTTATTTCTTCTATAGTTTCTGGATTATTTTATAGCGCTTTACGGTAAATCTGTTATTTTAATTTATTCACAATTTTGTTAGATAATTTAATCACAATCAAATTTAGTGCGAATATTTTTCTAACAGTCTAAAGCGTATTTCAGATTTGATTGTGATTATAATCTAACGAGTGCTAATCCAAAAAAATATTGCATATTACATATAATTTTGTTGTCAACTTATTTGTATGTTTAACATTTAAAATTTAATATGCTAGAATTAGAGTTTTAAAATTTTAATTGCATATAGTTTCTTGCAATTTTAGTTTATCTGTTAAATTTAAAATTAATTTTTTTAAAATTTTAAAATACATTGTAATTTTAAAGAATAAATAAATAAATACTGTTTTTGATATAGCAAAAATCTTTTCTCTATAATATATATATATATATATATATATATATATATATATATATATATATATATATATATATATATATATATATATATATGTATATATATATAAAATTTCTACAGTATATTTATTTCGCTACTGTAATTCAATTAATAATAATAATAATAATAATAATAATAATAATAATAATAATAATAATAATAATAATAATACTGTTTTAATTATTTTACTACAGTAATTTTTAACAAAAATATATTACTGCTTGCTATAGTAAAAAATTGTTGTTTTAATTATTATTATCTTACAGTAAAAAAATGATAAATAAAATAAAATAAATTTTATTTGTTTCAAGCAGGATTCGAACTCACAGTCAAAATCTTTACATAAAAACCTTTAACCAATCAACTCAAAGAATACTTTTATTCTATATCTATTCGGTGCGATCCTCGAGCTGTAATTATTTTTTGTAAAAAAAAATTGATAAGTTCTAAGACTAACCGACATATTAAATTGAGACAAAAGTATGTTAGAGGGTTAACTTCTAATAATATTGTTTTCTTTGAGTTTTATCATATCTGAACAGAATCTTGCAGATTGCTTCATAAAAGACTTGAATAGGACTAAGGTCCTAGAGTCATCGAGGGGGATGGGACTTTGCCTATAAAGGGTCTTCCTGCAGTGGGAACCCAACCTTTGTGATAGGAGATCCATGGAAGAAGGTTCAATGTGGTAAAAATAAACTGTCAGGTTGGCCAAAGAGCACTTTCTACGGTTTATTCAGAGGAACTTTAGTTCTAATTCCATCCCTATGATGAGTTGTGCTCTATGTAGTGGTTGAGGTTGAGCTTATAGCTCTTAATGGAATCTGAAATGATAATTTTTGCGAGATGTGACTCTACACACATCCCTGGAGGAGGCCACCTATATAAGAATATTCGTATAAGATCGCGACTATGAGATGTGGGTTGTCCATAGAAATTTTTATAAAAAATCAAGGTACTGTGCATGGCCTTTAACACACAGACTCGCGATGAAGAATTCTGTACTATGTGTGTGGCAGTTGAAGTCAGGGTCAACGAAACGTAGTTCAAGACCTGGTTCACTCCGATTCTTTCTTATTAAAATTGCTTACACTAAGTGAGGTTAAGTCTCTTAAAGATACCTTACCTATTACATAATATAAATACCCGATAATTTTATTTTATTTGTTTTAATTATTGAATTTAATTATTATTTCGAAATTTTAAATTTTGTGGGGGATTGTTGGAATAAAATTCAAAATTCCAAAATTTCTAATAAATTATTTTATTATTAATTTAATTTTAATTTTTTAAATTTATTTATTAAGTTTATTTTTATTTATTATCATTTAATCCTTATTAATTTTTTTAATTAATTTTGGACCTTTTTTGCACTCAATGTGGGCTTTTAATTGCTTTCTTTATGGTGATGTGAATGTTGGGTAACGTTCACTTTACACCTATATATATATATAGGGTTGTGTATATGTTTACACATATACACATACTCATACACATACACAAGTAAGAGAAATAAAAAGAAAAACTTTAGAGATATTTAATTTATATTTTAATTTCATTTTCTTATATTCTTTTACTATCGGGTGTTGAAAGAAATTTCGTCAAACCTCTTCCGCGGTCGTGCTCGTAGGAAGGAGAGTTTCGGTCGTACCTTGGGGTGGTATATCCGATTAATCCGCACGAAGGACGAAAATACGCCTTAGGGTAGTGCCTCTCGCACGCTTCAGGATCAATTTTATTTTGATTTCTTTCTTCTATAATTTCTGGATTATTTTATAACGCTTTACAGCAAGTTCTGTTATTTTAATTTATTCACAATTTTGTTAGATAATTTAACCACAATCAAATTTAGTGCGAATATTTTTCTAATGTCACAAAAATGTGTCACTATAATCTAATTTTGTTGTAATGATTTGAAAATTTTTATTTGGAGATTTGAACTTGCACATCTTGTTCGGCAAGTTTAAATTCTAGAATTTTTAAAAATTACTCATTTAGATCATATTTACCATTATTATTATTATTATTATTATTATTATTATTATTATTATTATTATTGTCAATTTAGTTTTTATATAAGATGATTGAGACAGAATAATGAATTAGTTTCACTTCTTGCATTCAAAATATTTATTTGTCAACAAAATATAAAATAAGAAACTAATATATATATTTTTTGGCTTACAAATTTTATTTTAAATAAATTATTATCTATTACTCGGCAAAAATGTCTTGCAAGCTAAGCGAAAAAAAAAAAAAATTAATCATGAGACGAATATATTAAAATTTATAAAATTAGTGTTTAAATAATAAAATAGGACAACAACACCGAGCTAGACAGATAGCGGGTATTGATTTTAGAATAGTACTATGGGTACACCCCTGTTAGAGGTGTACATCATACACCCATTACAGGGGTGGCTGAGATTCATTTAGAATCAGGGTCCTCCTATTCTCTCACCTCTCACTTTCTACTTTCTTCCCCCCCCCCCAACGCACACTCTCTGTTTCTCTCTAAAACACAGCCGCGGAAAAATTTCCCTCCCTTTCGCTTGCAGTAGCCCTAAACCCGCACCTCTGTCGCCTCTGCCATCTTCAGTGCTCTCGACCAGCACCCCCTGCCGCTGAAGAGACTCCGTCGCCACTATAATCAAGATGCCTTCGCGAGGGCGACGCCCCCGATCAGGCCACGGCCCCCTCCGTCGACGACGAGCTCTAGGCATAATTTAATCGCCTCGCCTCCCCGACAGGTAGGGTTTTCTCTCCTCGCCCCCCTCCCCAATCCATATTATTTTGAACATCATTCCTGCCAGCATGCTGGTTTTTCAAAGAATGCTCTTTCTCCCCCTCTCTTGCTCTCTTCACGAGCTATTCCTTAATAAATTTATGAAGAATGCAGCAGTGTACCGGTACACATTCCCCCCTACTCATTCTCTATCTTTTTTCTCAATTCTCAGTAGTGTACTGGTGTTCCGCATGAGTGTACCGGTACACATTCTGTATCGGTACACTGGGAGTACTAGTACATACTGTATTGGAGTTGTGGGAGTACCGGTACACCATGCACCATTACATACTGTGCAGGTACACTAGGATAATGTTATTTCTCTTTATGAAAAACCTAATCTCAATTTTTTAATTAGCTATTGAAGTTGTATGTGTGTTGGTTTTCCTAATATGTGTATTGGAGCACTAGAAAAGAGATCATTTCTAGTGCTGGTTTTCCTGATACAAGTATTTTTCTGGTGGTGTTAATAACAATAGAATGTTTCCAGCTTGTAGAATGTGTGTTTTTTAGAAGCACCAAGTTCCTTATTTATAGGAAGTGTTCTCCTATGTTTATGGAATTTGTTTGCATGATCTGTTTTTTTTATTATTGAATAGATTTTAAAATGTCAACTATTCCTATTGATCTATAGATACTTTATTTGTGAGAAGTGATTAATGTAAGAGTGAAAAGAGATCATAAGTCTGGAAGGATGGCGCAACTCATGTATACACTTGATTGAATTCTATTTTAATTAGCTATTGAAAGATCCCTTCTCATTCTCAAACAAGAATTTAGTTTTTCTTAAATTTTTGTGTGTGTTCCATCTAATTTAATGAGATGTTGAATCCAAAATATTAAGCATTATTCTCTTCTAATTTAAGCTTTTTAGAATAATTAATCTGTTGGTACACGTGATTTCTTAACAGAAAAAACCCGACGAGAGAGAGAGAGAGAGAGAGAGAGAGAGAGAGAGAGAGAGAGAGAGAGGAAAGGTGACGAGAGATAGAGAGAGTCCTGAATATGTGTAAATTGGTTTAGGGAACAGCTATATATATGTTTTGTACAGTCATATACACAAAAGGAAATACTTGTAGGCTTTCCAAACCATTGAATAGTCCATATATAGCTCTTTAAACAGTCAATATATTTATGTTGTACTAATAGATGAGTTTATCAATGCAAGCTGATATGCTTTGTAGTCAGTTGATTTATGCTAACTTATATGCTGATTATAATGTAGGTGAAGATATGGTTTCTACTAGAGGTATGGCGTCTAGTAGATTTGCCCAGGAGGTCACCACTAGTAGGCAAGGCACTACTTCCAAGATTCATGAAGAAAGAATAGAGAGATCAATTGAAGATATAGCAAAGAGGATGCCGAAGATTGAATTTGTTTGTGGAAGATGTTTTCCAGTCCATTTATATAATACAATGATTGTAGAAGAGTCTCAAAGACTAAGGGCAGCTATACGATCGCGGGCCCAGCACTACGGGAAGTTATGTCTATGGAACAAATGAACTGTTGAGAACAACGCCATTTGTTTCATACCTCGACCTCCCACCACTAAAGCAAGACTTAGTATTAGTTGATAGTCTCCTCAGTTTTTGGGATGACGAGAAAAGAGGAGTTACAATAGGAGAAACTTTCTTTCCCTTACTTGCGAATGAAATAGCCGTTTTGGTCGGGCTATCGACGCAGGGGGAGCCGATTGATTGGGCTCAAAAGAGTGTGAAATCAAAGATTTTTGATAAATACTTTAACGGCGATTATAAGCACGTCGATAGAAAAAAACTCCGACATATTTTGTACAGTCTTGCTGGTCAACAGGGAAAGGATGCAGTCAGCGATTTTGTCACGGTATTTATATTATATGTTTTTGCGACGGTCCTCTTTCTAACGAGCCACTACAATGTTCCGAAGGCCTTATATAGATATATAGATGATGTACATAGAATTGGCGACTATGTTTGGGGGCATGCCGTATATAATTTTCTTGTAAGTTCTATATCGAAAGCATTTCGACGTGAAAAGCGTCGGAATAGTGGGCACGAAAGAAACGCCGGCTATATTGATGGGTGTACAATAGCCTTCATGGTGAGCACAATTAAAAAATAGTGTGTTAGTATATTTTTTATTTTGTAAATCTTCATTTGTTCATTCCATTGCTGATAACTGGTGTTGATCATAAATGTAGAGCTGGGCTTTTGAGCACATTAAGGGTTGGGTATTTTTGATGGGGACAAGGCTATTCCACGGATCAGAAAATGGAAAGCTTTAGTAGCTTTTAGGAGCTATAATAAGCTGATGAAAAAATTATTGTCTTATTTCTCTTCAGAAGTAATAAATTATATAATGAATGTTAATTTATAAAATTTCCTTAAAATAGGTATATTTTAGATAAATGTATCTATCTAATTCCATATATATATATATATATATATATATATATATATATATATATATATATATATATATATATATATATATATATTGCAGGTTATACCAACCTTTACATATCGTCCAAAGGAGATGTATATATTAAATCGTACCGCATGAGTTGGGCAGCCGCCGTAGGTATTATATAAGTTAAGAATTATAAATGTTATTGATCTGGGTTACTTTACGTATTTTTCTACTTACCGTCTTTTTTTTGTTTCTTTATTTATTTAGATTCAAGCGGCAACTCCCGTGACTACTACCTCCAGCGCTGGGGATAGTAGCAGTATTCGTAATTTACTTACTAATTTGGAACAAGCTATTTTGCCCTCGAAGAGCGCAATAAATTCTTGGAAGCAGAGAATGTCAAGCTGAAGGATTTAAATAAGAAGCTTTAGGACCAAATTTTAACCGGCTCTACTGTTGCAGCAAGAGAAGGCGCAGCGGAAGGTGATGTAGAAAAAGAACATATTGAGGATCAGGCTGAAGGTGGGCATCACACCTTAGTAGAAGAACCCAGCCAACATCCTGTTGATGCTGGTCAGATGAATATAGTGGTGCCCACTGCCGATATTAGAACCGACATCCCTTCGAGAATTGAACGAATTAAAGGTCGTGAATGGAGGCGAAAGGAATTATCTGAGGATTTCACGGTCGAAAAGGGATATTATACTAGAAAGTGCCGTCGAGATTCTAAAGAGCAAGGGTCAAAACAAACTGAAGCTTCAAATTCTGCCTCCGTGGCCATTACCGACATTCTTATGGTAATATTGTATTAAGTTCATTGTATTTTGTCGTAACAAATCTATAAAGTAGCAAATCTATAAAGTATGACAATTGCATAATATTTTGGATGCTAACAGGAATTTAAAAAAGAGTTTAGTGATCCAGAAGGTGGAGTTTCATCCATCAATGTGCCGGATGAACCCTCTCTGGATAGCTCACCGGGACTTATTATGGAGCATCGTCGCGATTATCTCGATCGACATAAAATTCCTAAAGAGGAAGATTTTGTAATAAAATTTTTTATATCACAACTAATAACGAAGTTAATCCACCATTTCTTATATTCTTTTCCTAGTAATATATATATATATATATATATATATAGCAATTTAATTGATATATATATGTCTATTTCAATTTTGTTAATTTTTACCATAATATATGTATTTTTTTTTTATAGGGGAGCTATATGGGAAGATAGCACTAAAGGGTCGGATTCGCCTTCTATTAGTGGCGAAATCCTTCGTAACTTCTTATTTGGAGGTCCGACCCACGATGAGGTTCATGCCATGCAAACGACAATAAACTAGTTAAAGCTTGTAATATATATATATATATGTGTGTGTGTGTGTGTGTGTGTTTTAACATAATTTATTTTTATTTTCTAATATAGGTGATAAATATATATTTTCATATTCTTAATACGATTGATTTGAAGGGTGTACAGAAATTTAGCTATCCTGCACTTTTTTGTCGAACTAAAGTTTCGGTGAGTTTGATATTTGTTTCAGTACTATATTATTTTTTCAAAGTTACATTTATGTATATATCACTTTAATGAAACCACGAATTATACGAGTCCTATTAAGATCAAATATAGCTATTTTGTATATATATGGCAACACATTTGAGAATTTAGAATGTACACTGCAATATAATTTTGTTCTCTTATATTGTGACATCAAAGTCAGATCCAAAGTACGTATATCGCACAAATAGAATGCTGAAACAGTAAAGCCTCTGAACGGTTAAAAACTATCACGCCCCAGGTGTAAACCAGAACCCGGGCCTGTCTACAGATCCGCCGTGCACACAGAATTTTTCGCGTACACGAAGCGCCAGTAACCTGCTCAGATATAAGAGATAATAATAAAGAACATAAAACAGAGTTGAACTAAAAACTAATACATCTCAGACTGAAGCTGGAAATAAAATACAGTGCATCTGTAAAAATAATATTTCTATCTCTCCTAGCTCACCAAAAAAAAATACAAACAGCTAGCTAAAGCCAGACCCAAAAGTAAAGTACAACCGTCTGAGGAAAATGGGTACACCAACAGTCCAACTAACTCGCTCATCCTGCCTCGAGATGTATCTATTCAGCCGTCCTCTCTCCTCGACCCGCCCCTAAAACCCATTAGCACCCGCAGAAGACACTGCAAAACAAAGGAGAAGAAAAAGAGGAAAGAAGAATGGGGTTGAGAACTACTAGTAAACCAGTAGCCTCCCATAGTGAGTAAATCCTCAAACTCCGACGCACCCACTAGGTCTACCAGAGGCAAAAGGGAAAAAAAAGTGGTAAGCAATAGAGACTGCTGAAAAAAGAAAACTACCACTACTATGCCTCTAAATGCAATCCCAAAATGAAATAACCATATGCATCAGTAACCAACCGACCCAAATAAACCCAATCTATGCCGCCCTCATCATCGGGCAAGCAGCGCCGATGTGATAGCAAAAACTCCTGCTGCCGCCCTCATCATCGGGCAAGTAAGCCGCGCCGATGTGATAGCAAAAACTCAATGCCTGTTTGAACCCCCATGTTCCGGAGGGGAACTCGAGGGGAGCTACCCACACGAAGAAAGTAACCATGTCATAAGTATCATAAAAGTAGGACTGGATCACTACAATGCCTAAGTGGAACAAATCCCTCCACTAAAGAAAACTCTGATCCCCAATCTGATGCATAAATACCCATACGGTCAACCGCCCAATATCCGCGGGTGCCGCAATACCCCACAATCCACGACTATGTCCCGCAACTGACATCTGGTCAACCGCCCAATATCCGCGGTCGTCGCAATAACCATCAATCCACAATCGGGTAAAATAATCAATATCCGGTCAACCGCCTACTGTTCGCGGTAGCCGCAATACCCCACAACCCATAATCAAGTACCACCTGTCCCCGACCCCAAGGTCCCGGCTACACTATCCCAAACCGCTGCTCAAACCCGAGCAACAAGAACCACATGACTAAAGAATAAGGAGAAAAAAAGCAAACGTGGTTTCTCCTAAGTCAAATTCCAACATGATAGTGTAGCAATAAGAGATGACCTAACTAGATGTCCATACAAGCATGCAAAAGTTCCGAAAAGATAGAAATAATACAGATATCATTTTCTGACTATTGTTTTAGCATGATAACAATTCCTGCCATTCAATATAGCATGATATCCCAAGTCCCATAACCGTTCTCACATGAATAGCAAATATTAATCATAAATCTCATTAAAACCGCTTTTTGCCCACAAATAAACTATCCACCTATGCATGTCCAAAAACATCCCCAAGTGGTACCCACCATCCAGGTAAATTACATGGCCTCAATATTATAATCAACTCCATATGCAAGGTTACGTGCTAACATAGCAATCCACATGTCCAAACCCATATGCATAATCCCAACCACGAGTATTGATCAATCAATAAGTCCAATAAAAGGATCTTTCTAATATTCCTACTGAGTATGTCAGAAATAGAGGGATATAGCAACCACCCACCTGAAAATGCGCAACCCACACGTGTAAAAGTCTCCTCGCTGTCCAGCACTCTTTTCTCCGCAAAACTTCCAAAAACTGCGAACCACAGCAGAACAACTCACACGGCGTACAATTAATCCAAATAATTTACAATAACCCGCAGTCCATACAACCAGTCCTGAAAATGGCCAAATTTTACCTGCGAGAAGAACTCAGAAAAAATAAAAAAATAACTGCTGCGATACTCGCGGCGAACCGATCGAAACGAGTACTTGCACGTCCAAATCCGGCACCTATAGGCCAAGATACAAAATAAACACCGCGGTACCCGCGAAACTCCCAAAACACAAGTCTATAATAATCCACCCAGAAAAGGTAGGATTTTCACCTTCGTGCCAACCTCCAAAAATTCCAGTAAAATCACGGTGATGTTCCTTGCGTCGCGTAGATATGAATCGAGTACTTGCACACCTCAATCCGTCGCTCGAGCGCGGAGAAATCCCATAAAAACACCCATGCTGTCCAAAACTCCGCCCCAGAAAAAAAGGTCACAAAATGATCCGAAAAGCCCAAGAAAACCTCGGAATGGAAGGAAACTGTAAACACAGGAATCGTAGCTGTCACGCCCCGGGTGTGAACCAAAACCCGGGCCCGCCAACAGATCTGCCGTGCACACGGAATTTCCTATGTACACGAAGCGCTGGTAACCTGCTCAGATAGATAATATACAATAAAAGAGCATGAACAGAGCTGAACTAATAGAACTAAAAGTAATCTCAGACTGAAATAAACTACAGGCTAACATAAAAGTACAATATACTCCCAGCTCACCATAAATATACAACCAGCTGGCTAAAGCCAGTCCCAAAAGTAAACTAATGCAGTCTGAGATACAAAAGGGGTACAATAAAAGTCCAGCTACTCTCACAGTTGGGGTAGATGATCTAGCTAGTCCGCAATCCTCTTACCTCGATCCGCCGCTGAAGGCCCAGCAGCTCCCACAGACGACTCTGCGAAACACAGGGGAAAAGAACAGAAAACAACAATGGGGGTGAGAACTACTAGATAAACCAGTAGCCTCCCCTAGTGGGTAAAACCTCAAATGCTGACAAACCCACTAGGAATAAAGAGGCAAAAAAAAAGGAGGGAACAGTAGTAAGCTATAAAGGCTGCTGGAAAAGGAAATGCTACTACAATGCCTCTAAATGCAGTGCCAAAAAGATAACTGTATGCATACAACTATAAGGCTAATCATGCAACTATAAGGCTAACTGCCCAAAGAAACCCAATCAAAGGGCCGGGAAGTACCGGCACTGCCTGCTCTGTCATCACTCACAACTCACCAACTCTGTCATCACTCACAACTCACCAACTCACAATGGTGCCCGGTGCTCGGCACGGTGTAAAGCCTACTCCGGAGTGGCACTCGAGGGGAGCGACCCACACGAGTAAAGTATGTAAAGTATCCCTATATCAAGTATCTCTGTAAAGTATCCCTGTATCAAGTATCCCTGTATGTAAAGTATCCCTGTATGTAGAGTATCCCTGTATCAAGTATCTCTGTAACCAATGTCTCATAATAGCAGGACTGGATCATGACTATGATCAAAGTGGGAAATATCCATCCATTAAAGTAACCCTGATCCCCAATCAGATGCAATAGTAATCAACAAGTAGGAAACACCATCCACTAGGAAAATTTGAAACCCAATCTGATGCATAAGTGAACACCCGGTCAACCGCCTAATGTCCGCGGTCGCCGTAACACCCTATAAGTCCAAAATCTGATAAAGTAATCAACATCTGGCTAACCGCCTCAAGTCCGCGGTTACCACAATGCCCCGCAATATATATAATCGAGTCAAACCTGTCCCAGACTCAAGCCTCAACTACACTATCCCAAACCCTGCTCAAACCGAGCAACATATATCCGAATGCGAAGGAGAATAGTGAAGCATGGTTTCTCCTAAGTCAAGTCCCAAAGATAGTGCAGCAATAAATAGTAGCCCATCTAGATGTTCAAACAAGCATGCAAAGGTTCGCATTTAAAAACAGAAGGAAAGTATCGGATATTTATTTAGAAAAAAGATGGTTTTATGATAAGACTTTTGCATGCGATGATAGGTTACAGCATATGTCCAGCAACAGTGTCCCAGTTTATCATAAATGAGCTATCATATTATTTGTGGGGTTTACTTATGCATTTCATGATTAAAAGTACCGATTATCAGTTTCAAGTCGGGAGTCTCTAATACTCCTAGTGAGATAGTCAGAAGTGAGGTAAACAACAACCACCCACCTCGAAAAGCGTGCACAACACACCAAGAAAATACCCGCTGTCCTCTAAGCACACCGTCAGCTGAAACAGTATCCTACAACATCACATAAGTGTACACGGTATAAAAACTACAAGTCTCAAAACAGATTTTGCTGTTTTTATAATCAGCACACAAAACGAGGAATTTCACCTCTTTCCCGAGCTTCTAAAATCCCAGAAAAATAACAGTTGCATTCCTCGCGAAAAGTAGCCCAAAATCGACTCTTGAATCGCCTCGATCTGATATTCCTACGCGGAGAAACAATTCGTCAAAGTCGCAGCTGTCCAAAAACCCAAACAGCAAAAAAGGGGGTCAAAACACCTCGGGAATCGTGCCAAGGAATCGGAATCCAGAGAAACCACCAACGAAAAATGAAGCCCTACCTCTCAGGAACACACTGGCGAAGAAATCGTCGAAAAAGGACTCCTGCACTGCGCAGGGGACTCCTCGGACTGAAATGCGACGATAACGGGCCAAGATTGGGGAAAAACGAGGCACACTGTAAAATCCGGATCGCCGCTGTCGAACTTCCAGAAAATTTGGGAACGCACCACGAGGTAGAAAAATCAGTGAGGAACAACTTCTCTTCAATGGCCTCTCTCTGGTTCTCTCTCTATCTCCTGGAAAAAGCAGAAGAAGAGGGGAGGGGAAGGGCTATTTATAGGCCCACAAAAACAATTGGGAAAATTCCCTTTTTGTCCCAACTTTCGGGCGCCCGGTCCAATTCGGGCGTGAACAGTGCGGCCCGGCCCGGGATTTTCCGGGCGCGCACAGTGCGGCCCGGCCCAGCCCAGCCCGCACACGGGATCCTGCCGCGTCCAACCGTCCGTCCGACCCGGCCCAGGGCCCGACACGTGTCCGCCAAACAGGCGGCAGCCGTGCGGGCCCAACGGGGAAGCGCCATGTGTCCCCCGTGATTGGCGGCGCGGTGGGCGCGCCCGCCAATGGTGCGGCGACACGTGGCCCGCGCCCGACACGGCTGTCGGCGGCCGCCGCCGCCCACGCGCGCCCACGTGCGCCCACGTGCGTACGGCCGCAACCGCGCAGCTCTGCATGCGCCACGCGCACATGGGCCGACCAATCCGGGGCCGCCACGTGGCGCACCCCGGTCCACCGTGCACCGCGCACGCGCCGCACCTGCCCGGCCTGCCCGAGCTGCCCGCGCCTGCCCCCGCGCGCCGAGCGCACTACACCGGGCCAACCGCGTGCCGCCACGTGGCCCGCCGGTCCACCGTGCACCGGCGGCCTTTTCCGTGGACCGAGAGTGGCGCGCCGGCCCAATAAGAGCCTGCCACGTGTCCCCGGCCGGTCCACAGCTCCCCCCATGCACCATTTTGCACAGAAAACTTCCGGGGGTCCATTTTTGGGCATCCGGACTCCAAAATAAATAAGTAAATAGTCGTTTTCAAGCATTTTTCCGCGCTGAATCCAAATACGGCCTCCGTTTGGCCCAAAGCCTTCTCTAAAATTTGGCAAATACCTCCGAAGGCCAAACCAACAGTAAGTACCACACTGTGTCCATCCGTAGCATCCCTTTGATGCACTGTGGGCCTAATACACCAATGATAGGTGTTTCACACCAAGGATTCACGGAAAAAACTATACGGAATCCTAGACCACTACAGTAGCCCTACCTGTGGTGAAAACAACGGCGCAAGAATCGTCGAAATTCCTTTGGGGTAGCACGGGGGAGTCTGCGCACTGAAACGCGATGGGAAGGGCCGCCAGAGAAGAAGCATCAATGTGCGCTGCAAAATCGAAAACATCGATGTAGCAACCTCCAAAAATCCTAGAACTCCATCAAAGGGTGGAGGGGAGGGAGATGAAGAAGTTTCCTGTAGAAGTCCCCCCAGAGAAACAGGCCAGAAAACCCAGAAACGGAGCTCCAATGGGCCTATTTATAGGCCCACCAAAATAAATCCTGAAATTCCCCCTGGGTCCCCGGATTCGGGCACTCGGACCAAATTCGGGTGCCCGAATCCGCTGCGAGAGCCCAAACACTGAGCGCCCGAATCCTCCTCTAAGCGCCACGTGGCCCCGAACAGCGGACAGCGGCCCCAGCCACCTAGAACGCGCCACGTGGCCCTTGTCTGGTCAAAGTGGTGGGTGGCGCCTGCCAATGGAAGGGCGCCACGTGGCCTGCCCCCGACCGCGCCCACGCACGCCTGCCACCCTGCCACGCACGCTTCCCGAGGTGCCCCTCGTGCACCCCATGGACCGCGCCCTCGAGAGCCTGCCAACCGGAAGCCGCCACGTGTCCCCGCCGGTCCATGCGCCACCCCGCGCCTCTCCAAGGACCGCGCCTCCTGCACCAGCCAACCCGCAGCTGCCACATGTCCTCAGTCAACCAATGGGGATTCGCCACGTGGCACACCCGCTCCGCTGCACTGCGCCAGCCCGCGCGCCCAGCCCGCGCTCCTGCCCGCGCCCGCTCCCGTGGGCCGAGCCCACTGCGCCGCCTTTTCAGCTCTGCCACGTGGCGTACGGCACCAATGGGAGGCCGCCACGTGGCACCGCCCACGGTCCACCGGTCCACCGTGCACCCAAAAACACTGAAAACTTCCGGATGTCCGTTTTCGGGCGTCCGGACTCAGAAAAATACATTCAAGCAGTCGATTTCCAACGTTTTTCCGCGTTGAATCCAAATTCGATGTCCATTTTGCGCAAAACCACTTATAAAATTTCGACGGGTGCCTCCGACTACACTTGGGATGTCACGTCCCGGGGTCGAACTGCGACCCGGGCTCGCCAACAAATCCGCCGTCTGTACGGAAACTGCCGCACAGATGAAGCGTCTACCCTGCAAAAGATCTATAGCTAAACATGTATCAGAGCTAAAAAAGAACTAATAGCTATAGAAATCAACTGAACATCTGGATAAATAAAAATTCTCAATACATAGTCTGCCTAGCTATGAAAAATAAATACAATCCTCACAAGTCTCTCAGAATGTCCAGTACAAAAGTGAAATCATAAAAATACCGGGTACATCTACCTCTGACTCTCAATGCTGGTAAGGAACTACTCGGCCACGTCCTCACCTCGATCAGCTGTCTCCGCCTGAGCTAAGCCGGAGCAGCAACCTCCGAAACCTGTCACCGCAGCGGGTGTGAGATCTACAGCAGAAGGTAGATCTTAGTGGGTACCGTCACCAATATCCACGGTATGCCCACTAAGTCTATTGGAGGCAAACAGATAGGTATGCAGATAGATAGATAGGTAAAAGGTAAGCTGAATGAAAACTACAGCTAAAATGTCTCAACCATCATGCTCAAAAAGGAAACTCTATAATAAACATGCTATGCATACACTCGCTACTGCTAAAAATACCTCAGTATCAATGCTCAAAGGAAAGATCCATCTAAGAACATAATATGAAACCACCCGCTCAAATCACCCAATCTCAATGACTACCTCATAGGGTCCAGTCAAGCCTGCGCCAAACCTACTGCCACCTCATCCATACTGGGACGGGATTTACGTAGGGCGTCCCACACGGACTATCTCAATCTCAAGCGAACTCTAGTGTATCAACTAATCGCATCAACAACATGCACCCGGGGCGTAGCTCGAGGGGAGCGACCCCACCGAACTCAAGTATCTCATCAGTCTCAACTGTCTCATAAGCGGCACATGCAGGCTATAATCCACGATCAAACAGATCGACAACTCGATGCTCAAAAGCACAACTCAGTCGAAAAAAGACTCCACGACTCAATCAGAAAAAGCCCAAACACTCACAGCTATGTCGGATAACCCTCTACGACTCAGTCTGATAATGCACAATCCATGGCCAAGTCGGAAAACCATGACTCAATCTGCCAGAACCCCAAAACTCTCAAAGCTAAGTCGGAGAACCACCTCCACCACTAAATCAGAAAACACGACCCATGATCTACAATAATCCCATCAATCCCAACAAGGAAGTATAACTCTCATGACACTAGAAACTCGACACACAATGCTCTAAAAATCCACTTGGCCCTCCGGCACGAGTACACATGCATCCTGAACCAACTCAACCCCTCTAGGTGATCTCACTATTTAAAAATCTATTTTTAAAGCCTAATTTTTTATTAAAACACGTCCGACGATTTTTAAAACGGTTCAGATGCCAATCTAATGCCAACTAATCATGCAGTCCAGTGTCAAATAGTATCACGAGTATGCTAAAAATAATCTGGGGTTCTAAAGAATTTTCTGTAAGTTTCTAGGCAGCTATCAGATTTTACCGCAGTGAAATATGGCATAAAAAAATGATCAAATTACATACAATAGCTTTAAAGGGCATTCCACACATTTTGGAGAAATTCCAATCCACCTGGAACGCTTCCGTAGGCAATCGCTGAAGTCGGTGAAGTGCGGCTAGCTCACTAACGCAGATCTGCTGAAGTTGCTTCAACGGCGCGTGGCTGCTTCTACCTCTGCTACAAGCTAACAGCACTAAACAGGAGTCTAAAGCCCACTCCAAGTCCACCACATCACCATAGGCACACATAAAACACCTGCTCTCATAAACACCAAATACCTAAGTCCACCCACACACACACAAGTCCATAGCACACTTCCTACTCACCCACAGCCAACAAGCAGCACAAAATAAACCCCACACACTTTCACTAAAAATCTCACAACACACACAACTGCTGTGGACAGGACACCCCAAGCTCCAAAATTCCCATAGCTCTGAGGAAAATTCGCGCGCTACTCACTGTCGGCTCCAACTGCTCGCGCGGCGCCCAGCTCATCGCGCGTACCAAACTGCTGATCCAAGCACAAAAGAGGAAAAGGAAAACTCATCAGTCTGGTCACGGCACAAAACACAAACTCAACGGCCAAAATCCAGCTCCGCCGACGAAGACGCCGCGTGCCCACGCAAGAAATACCCCACGCTCGCGTCGCTGTGCGCGGCGCTGTCGCTGCCAGCGCGGCGCCCGCGCCTGCCGCGCGGCGCCCGGGCCCGCCGCACGGCGCCTGCCTTACTACGCGATGGCCGCAGCAACTTTTCACGGTGCCCATGGTGCCCGCGCAGTGCCTGCGGCCTGCTGCGCGCAGCACCCCCTGGCACCTGCGCAGCACAGGCTGCCGCTGCGCGCGGCGCCCCTAGCACCGGCGCAGCGCCCTGGAGCTGCTGCGCGCGGCGCCCCTAGATTTTGGCCGTTGGATAGGCTAATCAGAGGTCATATTTGGATTCAGCGCGAAAAAACGTCAAAAATCGGCTATTTACTTGCCTTTTTCGGAGTCTAGATGCCCAAAAACGGACCCCCGAAAGTTTTTCGCACGTTTTGGTGCATGGGGAGGCCGTGGACCGGCCTGGTGCCACGTGGCACCTCCGGATTGGCCGGCGCACGCGGCGCGGTCCACGAAAACTTGGCGCTGGTGCATGGGTCGGCGCGGAGGACACGTGGTGGCTCGTGATTGGCGGGCTCTGTGTGCGCGGTCCACGGGGGCTTGCTGCCTGGGGCATGGACCAGGGCGCGCCACGTGGCGGCCTGCGAGTGGCCAGCTCACGCACACGCAGTCCACGCGCCAGGGGAGCAGTTTGGGGCAGGTGAGGTGACGTGGGGGCGCCACGTGGCGCCCCGCGATTGGGCGGGCGCAGCCGCCCCACACCCGCGTGTCGGGACACGCGGCGCTCCGCGATTCGCGGGCGCGCGTGCGCCGGGCGTGGGGAGAGCCGTGCGGCCACGTGGCGGCTCCAGGGCGATTCGGGCGGGCACAGTGTTGGGCCGGGCCCAACACTGTAGCCGCCCGAATGATCCGGGCGCCCGAAAATTGGGCCCAAAAGCCCAATAACTTTATTTTTTGTGGGCTTTTCGTGGGAGGGCCTATAAATAGGCCCTTTCTTCTTCCTTTTCGGGCTTTTTCCGAATCCTTTTGCCCTTGCACCCTCTAGCAAAGTTTTAGCTTATCTTCTTGTGCATCTGTTGAAGGAGTTTCGGATTTTTCGGAGAGCGCGGACTTGACGACTTCGGCATCGTAGCGCAGTGCGACGTTCCTTCATCGGAGGCCCGTTACCGTCGTATTTCGGTCTGCGAGGTCCACAGAGCTGCTTTGACAGTATTTTTGGCCGATTTTTGCTGCGTCGGTTTCATAAGAGGTAGATCTATGATTTTTGTAATGTCCACTTTTCTCAGATTTGAGCTTTTATTGGGATTTCTGGTACGTTTTTGACCCCTTTTGCTGCTGATGGAACTTTTGGACAGCAATATCTTGTCAGATTTTTATCTCTGCATCCGGGTATCGGAATTTGACGTTTAAGGGCTCGATTGATATCTACACTTCGCGAGGATCACCATCGTATTTTTATTGGATTTTTTGGAGCATTGCTTATAGGTGAAAAATGCGCATCTTTGGGACTGTTCCAGCAGATTGTTTGTACTTGGGTTTTTGCTGGAATAAAGTGTAATCTTGGACCTTTTGTTGTACCCAGGGGTCTTTGCGGGAGTTTTTGAACCCGTTGGTGTTGAAGAAAATTGGAGATTATTGTTCTTAGGTATTTTCAGCTGTGGGACCTTGGACAGTTAGCACTTTCAGGTGGGTGGCCTCGTCTTCAAGATCTATGAACTGATCATTAATTCTATTGATGTAGAATCATGCATGGTTGTGAATGTACTATGTAGCATGCTAGAATATGAGAATTAATATTTCCTACTGTTATATTGATTATCATGTGATCTTTCTGCTTTCTACAATCTGTCAAATTGTTGTTATCTTGGAACTTGACCTAGCACCCCCGCCATATGCAGCATGTGTAACCAGACTAGTAGAAAACTCTCACTTGGGCTAGGTTTATTTATGTTTTAGACATCCACACATTATACTCTATTCCAGTGGGCCGAGTGGTCGAGATTCTTCTTAGTGTGGGATGCATGTTACACTCGTGCTTGGGAGCAGAGTGGAGTCTGGTAGTTGTAGCTGGTCTTTTATCTGTGGCGGGTGCCGTTTGGGTGAACGGTAATCCCGAGATGTTTTGTTCTTTATTTCTTTTGTCGCCACTGTGTTAGTGGCAGCAGTATACCAGTGATAGCAGGACCTTGAACCCAGAATTTTTTTGGACACATACATGATTTTAGTCAACCAATATTTTCTTCCAAGCATCGTAGAGTCGCCGGAGTCTGTTCTTGTTTGATTGGACGAAGGCATTAGCTCTTCGAGGTTTGGATATAAAACTTGTTTTCAAACTATTTTTCTAAAAAGAACTAAAAATCATTAAAAATGAGGTTTTCTCAAATCAAGAGGGTTTTCAAAAAGGGAACTATTTTTAGTCCTCACCCCGTGTGGTTTTGAGTGAAAAATGGCTTTTAGTAATAAATGTCACCTTTTTCCATAAACTTTCCCACTCGAGATGATTCGGGTGGTCTGGGTTCTAAGGGCTGTCTTTTTCTCTGGGTCGAGAACAACGAGGGGCTACGCCTAGAGCCTGTTCTTGTTTGATTTGGGTTATAGGTTCTAGTCTTTCGGGGTTCTCGGACCCTTCTTTGTTGCTGGTTGTGGAGTATACCCGGCTAGTGAGTTGCATGTCGAGTTGATTTTCTTTCTGGGAGCCGTTGGGTTAACAGCGGTCCTAGCTGTTCGAGTGTTTCTTATTAGTGAGTCAGAGAGGTGATTCGGGTACTGTCGATCTTGTTGATCGTGGATTTGGACTATAGCCTGCATAAGCCATATTGAGCTCGACAGAGATGCACGGATACTTTCCTCAGTGGGGTCGCGCCCCTCGAGTGCCACTCCGGAGTTGGGCCTGTTACTTTGCTATCGCGACTTGTCGACGCAGTCCCTCTGGCTGGGCCAGTTTTGGCAGTCACGGACACCCTACGGTAGATCCGTCCTCTTGTGGATGTGTGGTAGTATGTGGGCGCAGGTTTGACTGGACCCTATGTGGCAGTCAGTATAGATTGGGTGATCTGAGTTGAGTGACAGTAGATGCATCATATTCCCTTCCGTTCCACTTCTTGAGCATCTAGTTAGAGGCATAGTAGCTGTAGAGTTTATTTTTCCAGCTTTTCCTTTCAGCACTGTATTTGTTACCTTATGCCTCTAGTAGACTTAGTGGGCAGACCGTCGGGCTTGTTAGCGGCACCCACTGAGAACTACTGTGGGATGTAGTTCTCACACCCGTCGTGGTGTCTTTTTCCCTAGGGACTTCTACTCCTGTTCCTACTGCTCCAGTTGCTGATTTTGCTGATCGAGGTAAGGGAGTCGCGAGCTAGATCCCTACCAGTCGTCTGCCAGAGAGAGAGTAGTTGTACCCTATTTTGGTGATGTATTAGCATTTAGGGTTCACTTTTGGGACTTTTCATGTATATTTCTTTTACTTTTGAGAGTTTTATTTTGAGAGACTTTGTAGTGAGGTTCAGACTTGTACTTTTTCTTTTGGAGTTGTATTATTGTTATTTCTGTAGTTTACTTTTCAGCTCTGATATCCGTATAGCTTTAGTATCCTACTTTTTGCAGGTTAGACGCTTCGTCTATACGGGGTTCACCGTATGGGCGGCGGATCTGTTGGCGGGCCTGGGTCGCAGTTTCGACCTCGGGGCGTGACAGGACGTGTAACCCAGATAGTAGGGAGAGATGACGTGCGCCTCTCTGTTGCCGGGCGCACCAACGGCTGTATAGTTTGGGCAGTATGCGGCATAGACTTGACTGGATTGTTGAGTCGGTCAGTTCATGATTGGGTTCAGTGTACCGTTGAGTTGGTCGGTGTCGTGCTTGGTGTTTGACTTTGGGAGAGTGAGTTCTTGCTTTTCCTTTGCAATTTTCCATTGATTGTAGGACTGGGTTAGTGATGCTGTGCGTTTGGTGTAGAGGCATGTCTGCGATCTCGAATGACTCATGTCGCGCGGTTCACCACTCTTTTTTTTCTCGGTCGGGGTTCCCGTGGGATGGTATTCACGATTCAGATGAATATTTTTATGGGGATGGGTATTTCTGGGTATCAGGTATTGCGGATCCATGACTTCCAATAGACGCAAGCATCTATTGTTAATTACCCCCATGTGATTGGGGCACCTTCGATTAAGAGACCTTTATGAGGAGGATAGAATAAATCGTATCCTAATGATTGACCAAATCCTAAATATATGTGTTAGGATTTAGCTGGATTTGAAATTGACTTGATCCTGCTTATATGTGTTGAGGACTAGCCGATATTAAACTCTAATTATATGTGTTAGAGTTTAATTGGGTTCAATTGGCTCTAAGTATATGTATTAGAGTCCAATTATATTTGATTCCATATTTGGCGTATGTTCCAAAGTGGAGGGACCAAACCCCAAGGATATGTATTGAGGTGGGTCGGATTTGATGCTACTCGAAAGTAGGAGGTGGCTAAGTCCTATATGTGTTAGGATTGGCCGAGCTTGATATGTTTTTTACTCTAGTTATATGTGCTAGAGTAAAAGGTTGACTAACCCTAAGTTGTGAGGACCCGAAATCCCCACTTAAGGGTTTACTGTTGGATTTGTGGCTTCAGGGTGTGTGTGTGCACGTGTCGGGCTTTAGAATTGGATTTATGGAGAATTTAAAGCAGTATTTGCCTTGTAGGAAGTCCATTTTGGGGTGATTAAGGTTTTGCGCGCTTATTGGAACCAAGGATTTGACCCGGCGTGAAAAGAGGATCAAGTTAACTTTCACTAGAATTTTCGGAAAATTTTAGAAGTGGAATTTGGCCGAACGGACCTCGGATTTGAATTCAGCGCGCGAAAACGAGTGAAACGGACTATTTACTTGAATTTTTCGGAGCCCGGACGCGAAAACACGAAAATCGAGGCTTAGGGTTACTGTTCCGGCCGCCGGAGATGCGCCGGCGGCGGCGGAGCACGGCGGAGCACGGCGGTTGGCGGCGGCGGAGGCGCGCGGTCCACCGCGGGGGTCGTGCACCGGGCGCGGGACACGTGGCGCCTCTCGGTTGGCGGGCGCAATGGGCGCGGTCCACAGGAATGGCGCGGGTGCACGGTGAACTGGGGTTGGACACGTGGCAGGTTGTGGATGGTGCGGTGTTGTGCGCTGGGTCCACGGTGCTGGAGTTGTTGCCTCGGGAGGCGTGCCCGACCCGGAGCCGGCGGCGGCGCGGCCGCGCAGGTGGGCGCGGCGTGGTCGTTGACCGGGGCGACATGGAGGTGCCACGTGTCGCCCCGTGGTTGGTCGGGGCGCAGCGGAGCACGACCTCTGGTCGGGGCACGTGGCAGCGCGGGATTCGTCGGTGCGCGTGCGCCGGGTGCAGGGAGCAGATCAGGGACACGTGGCGGCCTCTGGGCGTTTCGGGCGCGCACAGTAACGGGCCGGCCCGTTACTGTAGCAGCCCGAAAAATTTCGGGCGCCCGGTTTTGGGCCAAAAGTCCAAAAGGGGGATTTTTGCGGGCTGGGCCTATAAATACCTGGCTTGTGAGGGATTTTTCGCCCCTTTCCCGAGCTCCTCAGCCCATGGTTCCTTTAGAAAAGTTCTAGATCTTCGAGTCGCGCATCTTCTGGCAGAGGCCCGGATTTTCTGGAAGCTCCGGCGACGACGTTTCCGACATCGTAGCGCAGTGCGACGAATTTCAGTTGGAGGCCTGTTATCGCCGCATTTCGGTCTAAAAATTCCACAGAGCTACCCCGACAGTCTTTTTCGGCGATTTTTGTGGCGTTGGATTCATGAGAGGTATATCTTTGACTTTCGTGTTGAGTGTTTTGTCTAGATATGGGTTTTTGGCACGGTTTTCGAGGCTTTACTGAGCCCTATTTTGCTGTGAGAATTCCTGGACAGCACCCACTTCACGGATTTTTATTTCATCATCCAGAAATCGGTTTTCAAAGATTCAAGAGCCTATCGACATCTACACTTCGCGAGGATCGCCGTGGTATTTTTATCGGAATTTTTGGAAGAATATTTTCAGGTGAAAATTTCGTAGCAAGAGGACTGTTCATGCAGGATTTTTGGAACTTGAAAATTTGTGTGGATTTGTATGTAATTGTGGATTGTTGTTGTACCCAGGACATTGTGAGCACTACAACGGTGTTGCTAGCTTGGAGGATATTGTGTTTTGGCCGTTTCTGGACTTTCTTATCTTTACGACCCTGGACAGTTGTGCGCTTCCAGGTGGGTGGCCTTGTCTCCAAGACTTATGGAACGTTCATTAATTCTGCTATAGTAGGATCATGCATGATAGTGATACTCTTATGTAGTATGCTAGAAAGTGTTAGTTGATAATCCTTGTATTATTTGATGATCATGCAATCTCTTGTTTCCTACTAGCTGTAATTAATGTTATCTTGGAACTTGACCTAGCACCCCCGTCATATGTATCATGTTTAGCCAGACTTTAGAAAACTCCAACTTGGGCTAGATTTATTTTGCTTTAGACATCCACACTACTTTTCTTCCTGTACATAGTGTTTTACTCGCCCGGGTAGTGGGCCGAGTGGTCGGGTTTCTTTAGTGTGGGATGCTTTTTACACTCGTGCTTGGGAGCAGAGTGGAGTTGATCGTTCATCTGTGGCGGGAGCCGTTTAGGAGGACGGCGGTCTCGAGATATTTCCGTTTTTATGTTATTTGTCGCCGCTATGTTAGTGGCAGCGGTTTACCTGTGTTAGCAGAACCTTGAACCCAGAACTGTTTTTGAACACACATATGATTTTAGCCAACTAATGTTTCTTCCAAGCATCGTAGGGTCACCCGAGTCTGTTCTTGTTTGATTGGACAAGGGCTTTAGCTCTGCGAGGCTTGGGTATAAAACTGGTTTTCAATTGTTTTCCTAAAAAGAACTAAAAATCACTAAATATGGATTTCTTTCAGACCAAATGGCTTTCAATAAGAAATGTCACCTTTTTCCTATAAATTAACCACTTGAGATGACTCAAGTGGTCTGGGTTCTAAGGTCTGCCTTTCCTTCGGGACGAGAACAACGAGAGGCTACGCCTAGAGCCTGTTCTTGTTTGATAGGGTTGTAGGTTCTAGTCTTTCGGGGTTCCCGGATTTTTTTTTTTATTGTCCGTTGTGGGGATAGTATGGCTATTTTGTTGAGTCATGTGGGTTAGCACCAGATTATTGACTCGGGTATTGTTTCGGCAACCGCGGATTGTGGGCGGTTGGACCGATTAGTGTTATGCATCAGTTGGGGCTGGGTTTTTGCATGTGGATAGAGTGAGTCTCCACTTGAGCATAGTGTCGACTTATGCCTGCTTGACTGTGATACTTGACAGAGATACCTTGCAGAGATACTTGATATGGGTTACTTATTGACTCGAGCGGGTCGCTCCCCTCGAGTGCCACTCCGGAGTAGGCAAGACCGGGTTGTAGTACCGGCGTTGAGATTGAGCTATTTACCGGGTTGGTGTACCGGATGTTGACGATTGAGTTCTTCTGAGCAGATGCATCATATTTTAATCTGTCCCGCTTTTTGAGCATATAGATAGGGGCATAGTTGCTGTAGAATTTATTTCCCAGCTTTTTTCCTTCAGTACTGCATTGTTCTTCTTGCCTCTAGTAGACTTAGTGGGCAGACCGTTGGGCTTGTTGACGGCACCCACTGAGAGCTACTGTGGGAGGTAGTTCTCACACCAGTCGTGGTGTCTTTTTCCCCGGGATTTCTACGCCTGTTCCTGCTGTTCCAGCTGCTGCTTCTTCAGATCGAGGTAAGGGAGTCACGAGCTAGATCCCTACCAGTCGTCGTCGTCCTGAGAGTAGAGGTACCCCTACCAAAAGATTAGAGTGGTTTGTTGAGCGGCCATGTAGTGAGGTATTGAGTTGTACTGTTCTGTTTTTTTTTTATTCTGAGAGACTTATGTATTTTTTTTGGTGAGGACATGTTGTATATTGGAAGAGTTGTATTTTATATTTTTATTTCTAGCAGTTACTCTCAGCTCTGATATCTGTTTAGTATAGTACCTTTCTTTGCAGGTTTGACGCTTCGTCTATACGGGGTTCACCGTATGGGCGGCGGATCTGTTAGCGAGCCCGGGTCGCAGTTTCGACCCCTGGGCGTGACAGATTAGAGTGGTATCAGAGCCTAGGTTTTAGGTCATTGAGGACTTAGGAACCCTAGGCTTGTGGTTGGACCCTAGGATGACTCACGTGAGAGCCGTGATTTTAGCGGAAGTCCTGATTGGGTTTGTAACTCTTCCGAGCGGATCGGGATGAGTGATTGACATGTCTTCCTTCTGTGGCAACTATGTTGGCTGCAGACAACATAATACTTCGGGAAGGGGGACATGCCTTTAGACTTCCGCTGGATTGGGTCGAGTGTTGTTTGGTGTTGTCTTGATGTTTGCTTGTGGATTGCAGGTGGGCACGATGCCTCCTCGACGCAGGATGTGGACGCGTTCTCAGCCCTCCTCCTCCCATGAGCCTGAGCAGGAGGAGTCAGCACAGGGTCAGCCGAGTGAGGTACAGGAGCTTCGGGCTCAGTTGGCTCATTTGTCGGAGACCTTCCGGCGTCAGGAGGAGACCGTAGATCGGATGGTGCGTATGATGGAGCAGAGAGTACAGTCAGCTGTGACGCCCCCAGTCGTACCCGCAGCACAGGCAGCCCCTACTACACCGGTTACCAGTGGTCAGCCGTCCGGGACGGCAGGACAGTTGACACCTGCAGAGCAGCGTGAGGCAGTGGATCTATTGATAAGGTTTCGCCAGTTTGATCCACCCCGTTTTTCTGGATTGAGTGCGGAGCCGTGGGCGGCCGAGTCCTGGATCACGGCCATGGAGCGCCATTTCGAGAGTTTATTTATTAAGGAGAGGTTTCGAGTTCTGTTGGCCACTCACTTCTTGGAAAGCAGCGCCGAGGCTTGGTGGCGGCGTGTGCGACCTACTGGTCCGCCTGGGACGCAGCTTCTTTCTTGGGCGGAGTTTCGCAGCCTATTTCTTGGAGCCTTTTTCCCGGAAAGCGTCAGACAGAGGTTGGAGGAGCAACTGAAGAATCTCCGTCAGGGAGATCGTCCCGTGCAGGAGTACATCGCAGACTTCAACCGGTTGCTGGCCTGTGTACCGCACGCGGCCAGAGATGAGGCGCATCGGATTTATATGTTTGAGCGAGGTTTGCGCCAAGAGATTTATCAGTTTGTCCGTTCGCACAGATTGCAGACGTTGGACGCATCTATGGAGCAGGCACTTTATGTTGAGTGCGGAGAGGCGGTGATGGATGAGGTGGCTCCAGCCCCCGCAGTGATTCCTGGGGCGAAGCGCCCAGCACCGGTAGATGAGGGACAGACGAGTCAGCAGGCACCTCCGAGACCTCCACGATCTCACTCTGAGGGTCGTGAGTTTCAGGGGCGACAGAGATCTGGTGGACAACCGCAGCAGCCGCGGTATCAGCCTAGACAGTAGCTCCGGCAGCAGCGACGTGAGTGCGTCATCTGTGGCGGCCCTCATCCCCCGTCGCAGTGTGACCAGAGACAGGGACGGTGTTTCCTTTGTGGAGAGTTGGAACATTTTCGAGCAGCTTGTCCCCGAGCTATTCTGTCAGTGCTACCCCTAGCTATAGCACCTCCCTTGCCTGTTCAGGAAGCAGAAGCCCCTCCGATGCACCATCAGACAGAGTGGGGTACGACGTCGGGACAGACGGGACGACGGTCTTCAGCACCTAGTGGATGGGTTTATGCAGCCCTGGTGGAGGGCACTTCGGCAGCAGATCCTTTCGTTGCAGGTATGGTTTTAATTTCTGCCAAGTTGAGTGAGTTTTTGGTACCCCGGCACCCTTTTGCATGATATCAGGGCATTTGCATCTCTGCATGATTAAGGGATTGGAATTTTGTGACATGCATTAGTGATTGGATTCTTCCCAGTATCTTCAAGCAGAAGCGAATTTTGGGGCGTGATCAGAACAGCCGAAACTCTGAGAGGTACGCCGACTGTTGTGACGGTTCAGTTACAGCTCCACGACTCAGATTGAGCACTTGGGATGGACCAGCTGGTGCGGTATCGTGCAACTTTTGATTGCGGATGGAGAACAGCGGCCTTTCCGCGAGTTGGACAACAGGAGATCATTTCCACTGGACACCGAGGCATCCTTCCTGCAGCAGTGGCTTCAGCGGTTTCGGGTTAGGTGCGACTTGTCGAGTGTAGGTGACGCCTAGGACTAGAGGGTTTGTCTCGAGGGGTCTCGGATAGTGTTGTTTTTTTTCTTTTTAGGGGCACGGATAGACCGTAGCTTCCGTTTTTGTTGCCACAGCAGGAACGGCATCAACACTTCTCTCCCTTTTTCTCGCTCTTGTGCTGAAATTTGCGAACAGGATGAAAGATTCGAAAGACTACTCCAGAAATAGGGACGGTGCCCGAACCTGTTCTTGTTTGATTGGGGCGAGGGCACTGGTCTTTCGAAACTTTCGAACTTTTTGCTAATTTCAGTTGTTTTCTAAATTGGAGAGTTGGGGGTTGATGACTTTCCTACTGGTGGGGCCCTTTCTTTTTCTGATAAGTTTTGCGGCGTAATTCGGGTAGTTGGACGCGTAGAGTTGGCTGTTCTTCCTCGTCCCCAGTATTGGGAAATTCCTGAGGTTTATCCGGCTGTTGGACTCGCCTTGTGGAGTTTGTGCTGATGGATGCTTACCTTTGGGCTTGGGGACTCCCTTTTGAGCCGTGTTTATTTCGAGGACGAAACTTTCTTTTAGTGGGGGAGGATGTGAGGACCCGAAATCCCCACTTAAGGGTTTACTGTTGGATTTGTGGCTTCAGGGTGTGTGTGTGCGCGTGTCGGGCTTTAGAATTGGATTTATGGAGAATTTAAAGCAGTATATGCCTTGTAGGAAGTCCATTTTGGGGTGATTAAGGTTTTGCGCGCTTATTGGAACCAAGGATTTGACCCGGCGTGAAAAGTGGATCAAGTTAACTTTCCCTGGAATTTTCGAGAAATTTTAGAAGCGGAATTTGGCCGAACGGACCTCGGATTTGGATTCAGCGCGCGAAAACGAGCTAAATGGACTATTTACTTGAATTTTCGGAGCCCGGACGCGAAAACACCGAAATCGAGGCTTAGGGTTACTGTTCCGGCCGCCGGAGATGCGCCGGCGGCGGCGGAGCGCGGCGGTTGGCGGCGGGGGAGGCGCGCGGTCCACCGCGGGGGTCGTGCACCGGGCGCGGGCCATGTGGCGCCTCTCGGTTGGCGGGCGCAGTGGGCGCGATCCACAGGAATGGCGCAGGTGCACGGTGAACCGGGGTTGGACACGTGGCAGGTTGTGGATGGTGCGGTGTTGTGCGCTGGGTCCACGGTACTGGAGTTGTTGCCTCGGGAGGCGTGCCCGACCCGGAGCCGGCGGCGGCGCGGCCGCGCACGTGGGCGCGGTGTGGTCGTTGACCGGGGCGACGTGGAGGTGCCACGTGTCGCCCCGTGGTTGGTCGGGGCGCAGCGGAGCACGACCTCTGGTCGGGGCACGTGGCAGCGCGGGATTCGTCGGTGCGCGTGCGCCGGGTGCGGGGAGCAGACCAGGGACACGTGGCGGCCTCTGGGCGTTTCGGGCGCGCACAGTAACGGGCCGGCCCGTTACTGTAGCAGCCCGAAAAATTTCGGGCGCCCGGTTTTGGGCCAAAAGTCCAAAAGGGGGATTTTTGCGGGCTGGGCCTATAAATACCTGGCTTGTGAGGGATTTTTCGCCCCTTTCCCGAGCTCCTCAGCCCTGGTTCCTTTAGAAAAGTTCTAGATCTTCGAGTCGCGCATCTTCTGGCAGAGGCCCGGATTTTCTGGAACCTCCGGCGACGACGTTTCCGGCATCGTAGCGCAGGGCGACGAATTTCAGTTGGAGGCCCATTATCGCCGCATTTCGGTCTAAAAATTCCACAGAGCTACCCCGACAGTCTTTTTCGGCGATTTTTGTGGCGTTGGATTCATGAGAGGTATATCTTCGACTTTCGTGTTGAGTGTTTTGTCTAGATATGGGTTTTTGGCACGGTTTTCGAGGCTTTACTGAGCCCTATTTTGCTGTGAGAATTCCTGGACAGCACCCACTTTGCGGATTTTTATTTCATCATCTGGACATCGGTTTTCAACGATTCAAGAGCCTATCGACATCTACACTTCGCGAGGATCGCCGTGGTATTTTTATCGGAATTTTTGAAAGAATATTTTCAGGTGAAAATTTCGTGGCAAGAGGACTGTTCATGCAGGATTTTTGGAACTTGAAAATTTGTGTGGATTTGTATGTAATTGTGGATTGTTGTTGTACCCAGGACATTGTGAGCACTACAACGGTGTTGCTAGCTTGGAGGATATTGTGTTTTGACCGTTTCTGGACTTTCTTATCTGTACGACCCTGGACAGTTGTGCGCTTCCAGGTGGGTGGCCTTGTCTCCAAGACTTATGGAACGTTCATTAATTCTGCTATAGTAGGATCATGCATGATAGTGATACTCTTGTGTAGTATGCTAGAAAGTGTTAGTTGATAATCCTTGTATTATTTGATGATCATGCAATCTCTTGTTTCCTACTAGCTGTAATTAATGTTATCTTGGAACTTGACCTAGCACCCCCGTCATATGTATCATGTTTAGCCAGACTTTAGAAAACTCCAACTTGGGCTAGGTTTATTTTGCTTTAGACATCCACACTACTTTTCTTCCTGGACATAGTGTTTTACTCGCCCGGGTAGTGGGCCGAGTGGTCGGGTTTCTTTAGTGTGGGATGCTTTTTACACTCGTGCTTGGGAGCAGAGTGGAGTTGATCGTTCATCTGTGGCGGGAGCCGTTTAGGAGGACGGCGGTCCCGAGATATTTCCGTTTTTATGTTATTTGTCGCCGCTATGTTAGTGGCAGCGGTTTACCTGTGTTAGCAGAACCTTGAACCCAGAACTGTTTTTGAACACACATATGATTTTAGCCAACTAATGTTTCTTCCAAGCATCGTAGGGTCACCCGAGTCTGTTCTTGTTTGATTGGACAAGGGCTTTAGCTCTGCGAGGCTTGGGTATAAAACTGGTTTTCAATTGTTTTCCTAAAAAGAACTAAAAATCACTAAATATGGATTTCTTTCAGACCAAATGGCTTTCAATAAGAAATGTCACCTTTTTCCTATAAATTAACCACTTGAGATGACTCAAGTGGTCTGGGTTCTAAGGTCTGCCTTTCCTTCGGGACGAGAACAACGAGAGGCTACGCCTAGAGCCTGTTCTTGTTTGATAGGGTTGTAGGTTCTAGTCTTTCGGGGTTCCCGGATCTTTTTTTTTATTGTCCGTTGTGGGGATAGTATGGCTATTTTGTTGAGTCATGTGGGTTAGCACCAGATTATTGACTCGGGTATTGTTTCGGCAACCGCGGATTGTGGGCAGTTGGACCGATTAGTGTTATGCATCAGTTGGGGCTGGGTTTTTGCATGTGGATAGAGTGAGTCTCCACTTGAGCATAGTGTCGACTTATGCCTGCTTGACTGTGATACTTGACAGAGATACCTTGCAGAGATACTTGATATGGGTTACTTATTGACTCGAGCGGGTCGCTCCCCTCGAGTGCCACTCCGGAGTAGGCAAGACCGGGTTGTAGTACCGGCGTTGAGATTGAGCTATTTACCGGGTTGGTGTACCGGATGTTGAGGATTGAGTTCTTCTGAGCAGATGCATCATATTTTCATCTGTCCCGCTTTTTGAGCATATAGATAGGGGCATAGTTGCTGTAGAATTTATTTCCCAGCTTTTTCCCTTCAGTACTGCATTGTTCTTCTTGCCTCTAGTAGACTTAGTGGGCAGACCGTTGGGCTTGTTGACGGCACCCACTGAGAGCTACTGTGGGAGGTAGTTCTCACACCCGTCGTGGTGTCTTTTCCCCAGGGATTTCTACGCCTGTTCCTGCTATTCCAGCTGCTGCTTCTTCAGATCGAGGTAAGGGAGTCGCGAGCTAGATCCCTACCAGTCGTCGTCGTCCTGAGAGTAGAGGTACCCCTACCAGAAGATTAGAGTGGTTTGTTGAGCGGCCATGTAGTGAGGTATTGAGTTGTACTGTTCTGTTTTTTTTTATTCTGAGAGACTTATGTATTTTTTTTGGTGAGGACATATTGTATATTGGAAGAGTTGTATTTTATATTTTTATTTCTAGCAGTTACTCTCAGCTCTGATATCTGTTTAGTATAGTACCTTTCTTTGCAGGTTTGACGCTTCGTCTATACGGGGTTCACCGTATGGGCGGCGGATCTGTTAGCCAGCCCGGGTCGCAGTTTCGACCCCGGGGCGTGACATAAGTATATGTATTAGGATTAGTTGAGTTGATTTGGTTTCTACCCTAGATATATGTGCTAGAGTAAGAGGTTAACCACACCCTAAGTATGTGTATTAGGGTTAGTTGGGTTGGTTTGGATGAACTCTAAGTATATGTGTTAGGGCTCGATCAAATTTGATTTGGCTAAATTCTAAGGATATGATTTAGAATCTAGTTGGTTTGGATATAATTTTGCCTTAATTATATGGGTTAAGGCGATGGGATTGAATGGGTTTTGGGTTTTATTTATGGATTGAATGGGTTTTGTGTTTTTTTATTTGTGGATCGAATGGGTTGTGGATTGAATGGGTTATCAGTTTTATTTGTGGATCGAATAAGTTTTGGGTTTTATTTGTGGATCGAATAGGTTTTGGGGTTTTTTTTTTTTTTTTATTTGTGGATCGAATGGGTTTTGGGTTTTATTTGTGGATCGAATGTGTTTTGTATTTTATTTGCGGGTTGGAATGGGTTATCAGTTTTATTTGTGGATCAAATGGGTTTTGGGTTTTATTTGTGGATCGCATAGGTTTTGGTTTTCTTTTATTTGTGGATTCAGCTTATATTATACCTGGACTGGATTTGGGACCCGTATGTGGACTGAGCCTTATTTTCATATGGGTAAATTTGAGGCCTGCATATGGGTTGAGCCTTATTTAATAAATGATTAGTCCTTTTTGAATCGGACTTAGACTCCAAGTTGATTATGACTCATTTGAATTTTGTCTGGATTCAAAGAAATTCTCATTTATTTCGATATCCCCTTTTATTTTATTTTATTTGGGGTCAGAAGAAAATTTCCTAATTTTATCTTGGGGTTCGAAGAAAATCCTTTATTTTATCTTGGGATCCGAATAAATTCTTTTTTTTTTTTTAATTATTTCGGATCCGAAGGAAATTCACTAATCTTATCTTGGGGTTCAATCCCTTTTATCTTGTAATTTGACTTGGAATCCGAAGCGATTCCTTTTTGGCTTAACCTAAGTTCAGATGTCCGAAGAAATCATCTGAATCGGTTTTGGGATGAGCCTAAAGTTAGGGCGTCTGAACAGGATCCGAACCGGCTTTATTAAATTTTCTTTTTCTTTTGAGCCTAAAGTTAGGGCGTCCGAAGAGGACCCGAACCAGCTTTATTAAATTTCTTTTTTTTTTCTTTTTCCTTTTTTTTCTTGAGCCTAAAGTTAGGGCGTCCGAAGAGGTCCTAACCGGCTTTATTAAATTTCCTTTTTTTTTTCTTTTGAGCCTAAAGTTAGGGCGTCCGGAGAGGTCCTAACCGGCTTTACTGACTTTCTTTTTTTTCTTTTGAGCCTAAAGTTAGGGCGTCCGGAGAGGTCCTAACTGGCTTTATTGAATTTCCTTTTTTTTTTTTTTTTTTTTTTGAGCCTAAAGTTAGGGCGTCCGGAGAGGTCCTAACCGGCTTTATTGAATTTCCCTTTTTTTTTTATTTTATTTTTTGAGCCTAAAGTTAGGGCGTCCGGAGAGGTCCTAACCGGCTTTACTGACTTTCTTTTTTTTCTTTCATTTTTTATTTTTTGAGCCTAAAGTTAGGGCGTCCGGAGAGGTCCTAACCGGCTAGGGCGTCCGGAGAGGTCCTAACCGGCTTTATTGAATTTTTCTTTTTTTCTTTCTTTTTTTTTTTTGTTTTTACCTGAGAAATACGTCTGAAAATATGGCCGAGGAAGTCGATAGGAGGTGCTGAGGAAGTCGATAGAAGGTGCTGAGGAAGTTGATCGGAGGTGCTGAGGAAGTTGATCGGAGGTGCTGAGGAAGTCGATCGGAGGGGTTGAGGAAGTCGATCGGAGGGGATGAGGAAGTCGATCGGAGGGGATGAGGAAGTCGATCGGAGGGGTTGAGGAAGTCGATCGGAGGGGTTGAGAAAGTCGATCGGATGGGTTGAGGAAGTCGGTTGTGCTATATTTTTTTTTTTTTTTTTTTTTATGTGGCGATGAGGAATATGTGGTGGAATCTGGGAGGAGTTTTTTTGTGGTGGAATATGGGAGGAGTTTTTTTTTGTGGTGGAATATGGGAGGAGTTTTCTTTTGTGGTGGAATATGAGAGGGGTTTTTCTTTTGTGGTGGAATATGGGAGGAGTTTTCTTTTGTGGTGGAATATGGGACGGGTTTTTCTTTTGTGGTGGAATATGGGAGGAGTTTTCTTTTGTGGTTGAATGTGGGAGGTTGTCTTCCGACAAAGGCAAAGAAAAATCGTCCTTTCTTTTTTTTCCTTTCTATTTTCTCTATTTATATTGGGGAGTGGGAGAGAAACGTTGCGTAGAGTTTGTTGGGATTTGTTAGGATTTGTTAATGGATTGGCGAGGAAATGTGGGTTTCTTATGGGAAAGACGTGTGTGGGAATATGGGTTTGTTGAGGAAAAGACGAGGTTCAAATTTGAATTTGAGGAAATTATTATATTCAAATTTCAAATTTTAAATTTCAAATTTCAAAATTAAATTTTAAAATTGAAAGGATATGTTCAAATTTTAAAATTCAAATCTTAAAATTGAATATGTTCAAATTTCAAAATTGAATGGTTTTGTTCAAATTTCAGTATGTTTAGGGAGTATGGTTATGTTCAAATTTTAAATTTTAAATTTCAAAATTCAAAATTGAATATGTTCGAATTTAAAAATTGACCGATTATGTTCAAATTTCAATATGTGTTCAAATTTCAAAATTGAACGGTTATGTTCAAATTTGAGGAAGTATGGTTGTATTTAAATTTTAAATTTTAAATTTTAATATTGACTATGCTCAAATTTGAGGAAGTATGGTTGTATTTTAATTTTCAAATTTCGAAATTGAATATGTTCAAATTTCAAAATTGAACGGTTAACGAACGATGGAATTTACAGCAAAGTTTGGGTAAGTCAATTGAGAGATATTTTAAAATGTCGTTTAAGATTTGGATAAGTGCGTTTGAGATAATTGACGCATGAGGAATTTCGGTAGGATTCAAAAATTTAAATTTGAGTATATGTGGCATTTGAGAGATATTTTGAAATTTCGTTGAAAATTTGAAATTCAAAATTCAAAATTTAATTTGAACATAATTTTTGAAATTGAATCTTTAAACAAGAGGGCAGAAAAAAAATAGGATCCGACTTAAAAAATCGACGGAGCTTTGATGAGACCCATAAGCTTGTGTTCACAAATGGCCTATTAAAGAATTGAATTTGTTGGACCCAAATTATTAATATGTTAAAAATTTTGGGCTTTTACGGGGCTTATATAGACAAATCAATATTACGGACCAACCATAATTTTTCCCCCTATTTTTTTTATTATAATTTTTTTTTTTATGCCAACAAGGCACAATAGCGTGGTGTTGTGTGAGTTTTCCTTTATGTTCTATTTCTCGCTTATTGTTACATTTTTTTCTGTCTTGCCACTGGTATACCTAGTAGGTAGGCAGTGGTTGTCGCCAACCGAACCCACTGGGAACTACTATTTTGTAGTTCTCATGCTCTCTTGTGGTCTACTTTTCAGAGCCTTTCGAGCCAGCTCCAATTCGAGGTAAGGGGTTTACACCGTAGATAGTAGCTCCTACCCAGTGTTGTTCCGGTAGAGGTAGACCACGAGCTTGTAGTTTTGATTAGATTACACTGTACATTGGGACAAGCGAGGTCAGGGCCTTTTATTTGTATTATATTTTGGGAGTTAGATCTTATATTTTTGTACAGTAATAGGTGATAGTTTAGTTTTTACTTATACTCTGGTACATGTTTAGTTGTAAACTTTTAGTTCTCTTACAAATTAGCTTTGGATGCTTCGCGTGCATAGGGTGCATCCTTGGACACGTGGCGGATCTGTTGCGTGCCCCGAGGGCTTCCGCTATGGGCCCGAGGCGTAATAGTCACAATCAGTTGAGGATTAGAAGTATATGTCAAATGTTCCTTAGTCTAGTGTAATTAGAAATCTTATGTATGCGATGGTTTGCATTCGTCCAGATACCTTACATGCTATCAGTGTTATGAGTAGAATTATGGCTATTCTCAATAAGGCTAATCTCGATAAGACACATTGACAAGTGGTGAAGTGAATTCTTATATAATTAAGCGAAACTTCTTATGTATGTCTGAATTTTTGGAGATCTGATGACTTTTTAGTTGGTTTTATTAATTTAAATTTTGTAGGCAATTTGGACAAATGAAAATCACTTACAAGATATGTTTTTTCACTCGGTAGTTGTTCTATTAGTTAAAAAGTTACTCTGCAGTCTATTGTTGCTTTATTCACTACTGAAGTAGAGTACATTACTATGACGGAGGTTGTAAAAAAAGTTATTTGATTAAGAGGTTCAAATGACAGCTTATTTCTAATTAGGAGACTACTATCGTCCATTGTGATGGCCAGAGTGCCATATACTTTTGTAAAGATCCAATATTTTATAACATAATAAAATACATTGATGTTCGTTATTATTTTATTCATGATGTGATAGCATATGGTGATATTGTCGTGGACAAGATTGGTACTGCAGATAATCCAGCAGATATATTGATTAAGCCTCTTTCGGTGATAAGTTCAAACATTGCACGAATTTAGACGGTGTGTGCGGCAGCACTTGAGGAACCCCTTCAGGGTTTTGATGGAAACTGTAAAGAATTCAAATCAAGATAGAGCTTATTTTGTAAGCTCGCCGCTGCGGTTGAATACTACAAATCAAATCAAGGTGAATATTGATAGATTTTAGTTAGATTTGTAGTTATTTGAGTCGGAATATAATTCTTATTAAATTAGAATAAAATAAGATATAAAGTTTGGGGTTAATTGCATACGGTTCTCCGTAAACATATCGAATAACAGATATATATCCCTACAAAGTTTAATTTTTCATATTTATTCCTTCAAAAGTCCTAAGTTATTCATATATATTCCTTCGGTTTATTACCGTTAGTTCATTATTTATTTTTTTACATATTATATGTTAAATGACAGTTTTGCCCTTTTAAAAATGTCCCTCCAAAAGTCTCAACGGTTAAAATAACACAAAAATATCTAGAAGGGTAAAAAAATAAATTTACCTCACTAACTAATTAAGATTAAGTATTTAACCGGTTAACTAGATTTTTCTAACAGAAATAGACGGTAGGGATATATATGAATAACGTTGGATTTTTGAAAAGATAAATATGAAAAGTTGAACTTTGTAGGAATATATCTGCTATTCGATATGTTTACAGGAGCCGTATACAATTAACCCTAAATTTTATTAGGAATAAGTAAAATTTAATTATAAGTCTAATTAGACTAAAATTTTAATTAAACTTATATTAAGCCATGATCGAACGACTTGGGTCCTTGGAGAGAGGTAATTTTTGTACTCCGTTTATGAGAGTAATAAATGTTATTTTGGTCGGTGACCAAACCATATATATATATATATATATATATATATATATATATATATATATATAATTAGACTAGAATATTATTGATAGCACCAAGTCATTGGTGCTATCAAGTTTTTAACCGTTGGATGAAAAAATATGCGGTTGGGATTATAGTGGTCCCCTAGGTGCTATCAAGTTTTTAACCGTTGGATGAAAAAATATGCGGTTGGAAATAGTATTCTAGTCTAATTCTCTCTCTCTCTCTCTATATATATATATATATATATATATATATATATAATTTTGCTTCTTCTATATATCTTTCTCAGTCAAATACAATTATAATTTAAAAAAAATATATAATTATTGGAATAAATATAGTAATTGCAATGTCTTTTTCTCACATAATTTACAATGTAAAAAACGAATTGAAGGTTTCACAATTGGCGTAAAAATCTGATGCAAACGCATCCTATTTCTTACTCAGCTAAATCTGCATCTTAGAAATTTTGTGGAAAACTAGGGTTTCAAAAGAAAACAATAATAAAATGTGAAGTTTTCGTAGAGGCTATATGATCTTGGGCAAGGCGACTACGACACTGACTGCGACGCCGAAGAGGAGGATGAAGAGGCCGGTAAAGTTGATGACCTGCGTCTCAGAGACCGTCAGTCCGCCCTTGTCGACCAAGCCAGTTTCCGCAGTGCAAATCGCCATTAGGAAGATCGCAAGGCCTGCGGAGGCGTGGAGCGGCTTCACCATCGCCCGATTCACCGCCGTACCTCGCCGAAACCAAAAGTAGAAGAACCCAAACAACCACTGCATCAAACCATTAATATTAAAAAGTTAAAATATAGTGTCCGAAATACTAAAAAAAAAAAATCTAAAATGTAGTAGTCATCATAGGTAGTTAATTCGGATTCGGCAAAAATTCGGTTCGAATATAATACGGATAAAATTCGTATTATGATTTTTAAATTCGTTAAAAAATTCGGTAAAAAAACGGACTCGATAATTATTCGGATTCGTGATTTATACGGGAATTATACGTTTCCCAATTAAAAATTTGGGATCAAAAATTCAGCTATTAAATTAATTTTTTTTCTAGATTTATACTATGAGCATTATAACTTCTAAAAATATAAAAATAAATAGATATAAAATAAAATAGATAGGCTAACAAGATTTCAGGTTTAAAGTTTGAAGATTGAAAAAACATCAAATTTTTTATTATAAATAGCCATGTGCTGTGAACTGTGAAGAAATTTATTTTTATTTTTTTTTCTTGAAAAATGAAGTGTTGTATGCTGTAAAGCATTGTTGGACTTGGACCGGTTAATGCAGTGTGCACCATTAATGAGTGTTGGACTCTTGGTTAAAAAGGATTGGGTAGTGTGCACCATCAATGAGTCTTGGACTCTTGGTTAAAGAGGATTGAGTAGTGTTTGGGTTTAATTTTTGAAATTCAAAAAAAAAAAAAAATAGTAACGAATTTTTCTCTTGGTTAAAGAGGATTGAGTAGTGTTTGGGTTTAATTTTTGAAATTCAAAAAAAAAAAAAAAATAGTAACGAATTTTTGGGGGAAAAATTCGCAGTTCGCGAATTATTCGCAAATAATAATTTTTGAATTTTTTTTTCGAATTAATCCGAATTTTTGAAAAAAATCGAAAACGGTCCGTTTAATTCGGATTCTCAATAATTCGCGAATAATTCGCGAATAATACACGAATTAACTAACTATGGTAGTCATATGAATGATATGGCACCTCCAACCAATCAAATTGCTCTCTTATTAGAATTCACATCGTAATAAGAATTCACCTCTCTTATTAGAATTCACCTATTTCATTATAATTTTTTAAAAAATATTTTTATTTTATTTTTCTCTAAAAATAAAAAAGATTTGACTGGCTGGATATAGATGATGGGGCGTGACTACCACATAGTAGACTTCTTTCCTCCTGAAATAGGGAGAGAGATAGAGAGATGTCATATCTAATGATTTAAAAATTAGATCAAATCGAGACTAGTCCGATTGTGACCTAGTGCATAAAACGGTTCAATTCAACTCTTTGAACTAAATAAGTCTAAAATTCGTGCTGAACCGTTTGAACCGGTGATTCAACCATCGAACATGTAAACCAGTCTGGTTTAATCAAATCGGTTATTTATTATTATTATTTTTTTTATTGAGCATATTAAAATTTAATGGTTTAAAATTCACTTAACTTGAAAAGTAAAACTTGAAAATTTATATCTACTTAATTTGGTTTATAAATTAGTATTTTATATAATTAAGTATGATATTAGAATAATAATAATAATAATAATAATAATAATAATATATATATATATATATATATATATATATATATATATATATATATATATATATATATATATATAAAATAAAATAAAAAATAATAATTAAATATTTATAATGCCATGCTGATGCAACGGTTGACCCACTGGTTGAGCCAGTGACGCTTATTTGACTCGGGTCTTAAAATATTGGCATACCTTCAAGTAATTATATTTTTTGGTAAACAGAGCATATCTGAACTATAGAATATTTTTAATTCGCTATCCAAACTTTCAAAATTTTGATTTACTATCCAACTTGTTAATTTGTTGGTTTTGAGTCAGTCAACGATATTTTGACTTTAAAATTTAAAATAATTATTTATTTTAATAAATTTATAGTTACAAGAATTGCATGAAGTATACTAATTTAACTTGTAAAGATAAACAACATATTTAAATGTTAATGTCAAACGACCATTGACTGACTCAAATCAAATATATTAAAAACTTGGTTAGTAAAATTAAAATTTTGAAAAATTAAATAATCAAATCAAATTAATTCATAGATAAGTTTTGTACATTTTTTATTTTATTTAACTATGGTATTTAATAGTACAACCAGGTGCATATATGTTAATTTGTTGGGATCAAGTTATATATTTTTAAGTCACACAATTTTTTACAGCGGTAGAAATTCAATCATGGGAACATCAGAAATGAAGATTAGAAAGGTGAAATATGATCTACAATATATATTAAAAAAACCTAAGTACAGAAAATTATAATTATTGAAATCTTTATCTTAAGTATTCAACTTTGGATTTTTTTTGAAAATTACAATTAGTTGATTTTAATACAATTTTATGCTTAGGAAAAACATTTTCAAATTCTGTGAAACTATGTGAGTATGCTTTAGATGTTCTTGATCGATCGCATTGAGTTGTTTACATCTTAATTTTAAGATATTTAAACTTATATTTCACAACTATAAAACATGTATATGCAAGCCTATTTGGCATTGTCTTTGGAACTACTGCTATTCTACAGTGGAAAATAGTAGTGAAATATTTTGCAAGAAAAAAAAATACTAGCCTTTGAAATAGCAGAAAGCTTAAGGCCGTGTTTCCATAAAAAATATTATCGGGCAACCATATATATTTTTGATATACATATAAAACATATAAAATAAAATTGTAACGATATGACTAATTAGTAATAAGAATTCGATTGTGAGTTCAAATCAATACTAGCAATAATAACTCATGTGGGTTCATACCACCCACCTAAAATACTTAAGTTTAATTATTATTATTAGATTGTATGATCTATTATAAGCCTAATCAGTATCTCTTTCCTATCTACCAACATCATGCACACTCATTTTGCCCATATTCATAATCATAAATCTTTTTCCCATCTGCCCACATTATGCATGTTCATATTTTGCTCTTGCCCCTTACCCCTCCATTATGGATGTTCATTCGACTACTATTCAGTTTTGATATCAAATGTACCAACTTGATTCATTAACAACAATAACTTATTATGTCTAAATCACCAACCCAAAATGTTTAAGCCCATTAATTACTATTAGGATGTGCAACCTCTTATATTTCTAATCAGAATACCTTTTTAGTCCTATGTAGGATTATTAGAACATTATAAAAACTTTTAGCAGGATTGGAGCAATCCAAATATCCCCATAGGCTGCCCAATTCGTGGGGATAGCTATTCCGTGAATTCACGATAGGCGGGTGTTGAAATCAAAAAAATCGCCATGTGACAAGCAGTACGGTCGATATGACCGAGCTAGTTGAATCGAATCAAAGGTGACAAGTGGCGTGAAAATCTGTTAACGAGTCAACTGATTTAAAATAATCGATTAAGATTGAGAATAAGAACCGAGATAAATAATCGGTCATCGGGTTTATAAGCCGATTGAAATCGGCCATTGGGTTTATAAGCCGATTGAGGATAATAAATCGAGGTAAATAATCGGTTATCAGGTTTATAAGCCGATTGAGAATTGGACATCAGCTTCATAAGCCGATTGAGGATAAGAACCGAGATAAATAATCGGTTAAAACTAAGGATAAGGACCGGAATAAATAATCGATTATCGGTCATCGGCTTTATAAGCCGATTGAGAATAAGATAAATAATCGGTCATCGACGTTATTAGCCGATTGAGGATAAGGATCGAGAATAAAAAAACACCTAAACTTAAACGGGAAAAATCATAGGCGCAAATCTCGTAATACTAAACTTTCTACCCTTTCTCATCTGAAATCTGGCGGAGGTCAACTGTAAAATAATCCGTTGAAACTGCCTGGTCGGTGATGATACTGTAGGGGAGGTCCTGCGAAAAAATAGACAAATCCTAGTCAGACTGACTTTGCAGCGGATTTTATGGCATCGGACGCAGAGGCATTCATTTTCTCACAATCTTCCTGTTAAGGATTCCTTCAAGGTACAACGGGCGGTTGTGCTCATTGGAATCCAGTAAGAAATCATCTTCTGAAATAAAAAGGGCTTTGCTTGCTTCAATTACCGTTCAGAGCCATCCAAAGCGTACCGGAATCAAAAATTTCGTGTGCCTTTGGGGGCTAGCGAAACCAAAAGGGTATGGATTACAGGAGATTGCAGAAGTACAGATTTTTGGAGTCTTTTTCTGTCTGGAGGGTGATTTTATCAAAAAATAATGCCTCAACTGGATAAATTTACTTATTTTTTCACAATTCTTCTAGTGAATAACGCGCAACGTGGATGAACGTAGACGGAAATGCACTATTGATTTTGAAGCCGAGAAATATGTAACAATTTAATTTTCAAAAATACTCCGTTATTTCCAATAATTTCTTATTTAATACGCCGTTATCTAAAACGGCGATTATTTTTAAGATGAGTCATAAATGTTTATGGCGAATCTTCTTAGAAAAAAGGTCCTGCAACCTCGTAAGCCAGTGACCACCTATGCTTTTCCATATATTCAATTCCTGCATTTATAACTTTCCTAGACTAAGTTTACCTCTTTCCTTATCGCTTTTCTAGATAGATTTTCTTACCAGCATTTACAACTTTCCTTATCGCTTTCCTAGGAATAGTCGTACTTATAATCGTTCTCTTGTAACCTTTTCTTTCAATCAATACAAAGCGAATTGGTTGATCCACCCATTTTGATCCATTCCCGTTTGTCCTAGTTCGGCTCCTCTAGGCCGAACTTCATTAAGAGTTCGATTGAGAAAAATTTGGCTGAGCGGATCCTTTCTCGGCCTATCATTTGGCGCATGGCGCATCACATCAGAGGGTCAATTCGGAGGCCGATCGCAGACCGGACCAGGTCAACGGTCAGTAGTGCCTTTCGGCCCCAACAGCGGGAAACATAAGCTATCCTCATGGGTAAACAAATTTAAGCAATGCTACTTGTACACCTAAAAAGAGATGTATATTCTACACTCCATCCATCCAAGAATGTCCATCCCCACCCATTGAATGGATGGGACGTGAGATGTACACCTAGGGGTGTAAAACGGACCGTGCCGTGGCCCGGCACGGTTACTGTAGCACTGTGCCAGACCGGCCAGTTTAGATTATTTGGGCCGTGCTGTGCCATCTTTTCAAGGCCCGTCGGCTTGGCCCGTGGCGGGTCTGGGCTGAGGTGCAGGCCCGCGGCCCGACACGGCCTGGACCGTATAGGCCGTGCCAGCCGGGCCAGCAAGGCTCGGACCCTAAGGCCTAAGGCAACTTGCATTGGGCTTTGGGGTCAACTCTTGGGGAGAAGGGTTCTTGGCCCTTCTCCCCATGAGCCTTGCTCCCAAGGGCTGTATGGCAGACCTTGGGAGATGTGGTTTTGATCCAATGGATCAAAATTTTATAATTCATTGAACCAAAATCCTTTTCCAATTTTTTTTTTTTAAAATAAAAATTTATAAATATTTTAAAAAAAATTTAAACTTTTGTTATTTTATAAATTTAATTTTTTTATCAAAATATAAAATTAAATAAAAATAATTAATTATTTTATATTTTTAAATTATATATATTTTTTAAAAAAAATTAAAAATAAAAATTTTAAGAGGCCAGCCCGTGTCTTTCGAGCCGGAGGGCCGTGCCGGGCCGAGTGCTTAGTGGTTCCGGCCTGGCACGGCCCGGCCCGGATTTGAATCCAGGGCGGACTGAGCCCTGGCCCGTTTTGGCACAGAAAATGTGGGCGGCACTACCCACATTACACCCCTATGTACACCCCAAAAGGGTGTACAAGAAGAATTTTTCAATAAATTTGTACATCTCTAGCCAAACACTATTGTAATTTTTAATTAATTGGACTACACTTTTCCTCTTAAATTTATCCATTACTGTTCCCGGAGTAACATGATCCTTTAGCCAAGCACTAAGTTTGGGACTTGTCATTCATTTACACGATGCAGCTGTTGAGAAAAGCACTTATTGGAACAAACAGGCCCTTAGTTTTCTCAACTAGGTTCTAATATTGCAACAACTTACTGGCTAGTTAAGTTCAAAAGAGTGGAATGTTACACTCATAGGCAACCTATACTGTTAACTAACCAATACAATTGGATCGCTCAAATTCACATGATAATGAATAGAATTATCAAATTTATTAATTAATATCAAAGTATGTAACGATCCGATCCATTAGTGGTTCATGGATCATCAGGTAGAGGAGGAGGTATCACAGGCTTGTCATATAGACTTTTTCTATTTGGATCACTCAAATTCCATCCGGCCCACTAAGGGTCCATGAATAATTAACCTAATGAAAATAATAATTTAGATCTTAGGTCCTTATATTTTCAATCACAAGTGATATGGGACAATAGGAATGTCACAAAGCCATCTTTATTTATAACATGATCCCCAAAATAATAGACAAAATAAAGCACGAATTAAAGAGTGATGTTATAGGAACCTGCAAGCCGAACAAGCAGATGGTGCAGATCCCCAGCCAAGAGTGCAGGCTTTGCATGTCAGGTGCTACGCTCTCCTTGTGGTATTTGAAGGCGGCGTAGATGCCGAATATCCCGAGAGTTAGCGCGACGAAGTGAAGCATCATATGGACGAATTTTTGCACCCTCTTCTCAGTTGGAATCGTCCTATAAGCCATTATAGCTGCTCCAATATAAGAAAGACCAATTTTTTCAAGAAAAGAAAACTGCATGATATATATGTGTTAACTCGCGACAATCTTGATATTTTATAACATGTGCATGGTTTCTCCATAATTTATTTTTGGGAAAATTGTTCTTAGAAAATTTATACCATGAATGGTTAAAATGATACGTGAAAGGTCCTAACATGTATACCTTCTCCAGTAACTATAATAAATCCCAAACTCATCACCAATGGGTGTACCTAAAAAAAGAATTAGAGTGTCATGATCAGCTTATGACGTATATATAACACATCAACATAAGAGCAAATACATCATACATAAGCGCTAATGCATAAATTACTTAGGTCGCGTTTGATTCGCGCTATATAGCATTTACAGGTTATGGTAACATAACTAGATATTTGAGATTACTAAATCGGTTTAATGTAATATTATAATATTGATGAATTGTAGTTTATATAGAACTATTATACTTGGTTTATTTTATAAAATTCAGTAATGCTGACTATAATTGTCTATTTCAAAATTGCGTCAAATTTAATATTATTTTTACTAAACTATAACTTTAATTGTAAGTGAATTTAAATTTAAAATTTGAAATATTAAATTTAACATCTAAATAAAAATATAAAATATAATATTTTAATTTAAAATTTTAAAATTTTAAAATTTAAAATTTAAAATATAAGTATAAATATAAAATTTAGAATTTAAAATCTAAATTGAAATTTTCAAATTAAAAATTTAAAATCTAATTTTCAATTTCAAATTTAAAATTTAAAATCTAAATTTAAAATTTAAAATTTAAAATCTAAAATCTAAATTTAAAATTTAAAATATTAAGTTTTAAAATTTAAAATTTAAAATGTAAAATTTAAAATTTAAAAACAATCTAAATTTGAAATTTTTAAATTTAAAATCAAAATTTAAAATTTTTAAATTTAAAATCAAAAATTAAAATTTTTAAAACTTTAAATTTAAAATTTAAATTAAAAATTTTAAATTTAAAATCTAAATTTGAAATATAAAATATAAATTTTAAATTTTAAATTTTAAATTTGACAATTCAAAATTTTAAGCTAAAATTTAAAAAATAAAGTATTGAAAGGGTTTAGGGGCTTAAGTGTAAAATTGTAATTTTTTATGATTTGCAATATTTTTCCGCCTTCGGTAATGTGAGATATCCGCACCCCTTCGGTAATATTTTGGATATAATTTTGTACTATTTGTAATGCTATATTACTAAACGGATTACAGACTGAATAAATCAAATACAATAATACTGATAAAATTACCTGTAATCTTGACCAGATAACACTACAACAAAACTATGCTATAGCAACACTTTTAAATATTTCTAAAATATTAAACAAATGTCGCTAGCAAAAATACAGATACTTATAATTAGTGTCGCTATATGTGCAGTTACTAGGTGTATAGCGACACATTATTGTAATGTGTCTAAAAAATGTGTCCGTATAATCTAATTTTGAATATAGATGAAATATAGATAGAATATTTGTATAAAAATATCACAAAGATGTATTTTTATAACCTAATTTTGTTGTAATGTAACCCGAATCAAACGTCCCTTAGGGTAAACATTTAACAAAGGTAAGAAATCGAATTAATTAAAGTCCAGCTACTATCCTCTCCTCTTAAGAGAACATAAGTTTTCATCTATCAAGTTATTTTAAATAATCAGAATACTAAATTAATAATTGTTATCGTTGAAATTGATATACACTATTAAAAGTATTTAAAATCAAATTTTATAATTTTTTAAAGTTATTATCAAATCTATCGAAAAGTCAAAAATGAACAGTAATAAATGAATAACTTTATGAAAATAAATATTAGACTTACATAATTCATAATCGGAGTTATCAAATATTATCTAAATAGTACATTAAATTTTTTATTAAAGATTTAAGTAGTTTGGATTACTCTACACCGTTAAATAAGCAAACATCTCATATAGACCGTAAAAAATTATCGATTTTACGATTCTTTGATCATTATGTAAATAAATTTTAAAATTTATAAAATTTAATTTTTATATATTTCAAATAATTTAGATAAACTTTCTGATAATCGACTCGAAATCTCTATCATTAAAAGTGATAGAACGAAAGGTCTCTGTCATCCTAAAAGATAATAGCTCAGTTCGTGTGTGTGTGTGTATATATATATATAGGGTCCGGTTACTATACTTTTATGAGTAAAATTTTTTCGTACTCATAAGTTTTCATCCTTTGGATGAAGGAATGCGCGGTTAAGATTATAGTAGTTCCTAAAATTTTTACTATTTTTCCAACAACCTAGTAAACCCTAGGGAGACCACTATCATCCTAACCGCACATTTCTTCATCCAAGGGTGAAAAAGTTATGAGTAAAAAGAGATTTATACTCACAAGAGTATAGTAGCCCTACGCTATATATATATATATATATATATATATATATATATATATAATAGAGTTTATATATTTTTAAAAATATAAGTCAAATCATAGTTGTGAATTTTTTTTTCTATTGGATTTGTATTGAGATTTGGGCAATTGTACTTTCTCTTTCTTTTTTTTAGTTAATTTCGTAACTCACAAATCTCAATACGGTAAAAAATTCACAAATATAATTTATAATTAGCTTATATATAAACTCTACTCATTCATATATATATATATATATATATATATATATATATATATATATATATATATATATATATATATATTATAAGGGTAAACTTGTGAAAAAGGGCCAACACACCTGTCTTGTGATTTCTTTATTATTATTTAGGTGTTTTGGTTTAGATATTTAAGTATGAATGTTATACTCTAAGTTTGGATCGGGTAATTGAAATTTGACCAAGAAAAACCGGCAATATACATTCTTTCTAGCAAACCATGGCCACTACTAAAAAAATAAAAAAAAAATTATAAAAAAAGTAAAAGGAAAGAACAAAATGGCACCCTTAGCAGTAGAAGGATTACACTTCTAATTAATTAGGTTCCTGGATCTACTCTCGATTAGGCTAAAATAGAATTTTGGGTTTCTACCCTGTACAAAAGCCTAGAGCTTTATATATTACGGATATTTTTATAAGTCTCGTGTATTTGTATCGGACTCATGTCCGATGTGGACACGCCCTGAACACGCGTTTAATGCAGTTTCATAGCACATACAATTAAAAAAAAAATACATATTTTTATTTTACTTGTTTTATATATATATATAATATAAAGTGATAAATATTTTAATTTTTTTTTTATGAATGTATATAATTTTTTTTTAAATAATATAAATAAATTATATATGGTGGAGAATTTATTTTTTTTAAATATATTAATAAGCAATAAAAATTTTACTAATTTTTATTCCTATGAAAAATAAAATAATAATTTACTAAAATTAATATTTTATATATAATAAATATATATATTAAATTAATAATATTATAATTTATTAGTCATGTTCATTCCATATTTCCTTTGTCTCATGTTTGATTTTTCGTATCAGCGTCTATAACATCTATCTAGAGGCAAATTAAGAAAAACATGAATGGCAAAATATGACCAATCTGAATCGTCCAATAATCTAGACGAGTTAGAATCATTGTTCTAATAATAGTTTAAACATATAATTCATATTTTAATAGTTTATTAATTACTTGGAACAAATGAAACATCATCAATTAATCTTACAATACTTTGTGTTTAGATTGAAATTTTGATTAGGTACGTATGCATTTTTCATATAATCTCCTAAACCAAGGTAAACCTAAATTAGGTTTAGCTTTGTACATAGAAATGACACTGCTCGATTCTATGTTTAATTACATAGATATAAGGGGTCAAGATATAGTTTGTAGTTAATTGCTGTAGCGATTGTCCGAATAAGGTTTTAATCATGCAGAATGGAAATTAAGGAAGAAAGAGAATAGTAAAAGAAAAGCTAGTAGCTGCAGTTTGCTCTTTTAAGTAGCGTATTAACATATTTATGAACAACTTATTTACACCTATATATATATATGCCATTAACTCGTACAAAATGAATGAGACACATACATTGAAGATCAACTCAGGGTCCTGCTCCGACTGCAGATTTGCGCCGCCCCGGAAATGGAGCACCCACACGAGCATGAGGATCACCGCTATCAGGGCCAGTATATGAGCCACCGTACGGGCGTGGGTGACTACGTGGAGGAACCTAGGACTTACGGTGAGAGCCATAAAAGTTCAACTGGAGCTAGTGAGGGAGAAAGATCAACAATGAGATAGATCAATCTAGCTATTAGGTTATGGTTGGTTTTTATGAGTGCTTCCATGCAATAATATTATATAACATTATTTTCTCTGTGGGAATCTGTAGTTGCTGCTATTGATAGGTCTACTGGGGGACAAATGTTGGGTTTGGTATACTTGAAAGGGACTAAGTTGGGTTCAAAAGCAAGGCATCTGAGATATGTACTTTTGCATGGAGAGAAAGTAATCTCATATATTTGTTTAGTTAATCCCTTATGTCTCAGTGCATTTAATTAGGAGTTGTATGGTTGCACATTTTTACAACTAGCTTCACTATAATTATAGAAGCATGCAACTTTAATATTTATGTTTGATTTAATGCAGTTGAGTTTAACTGTTGTAATTACAACTGCACAAAAAGACTCAAATACTGTAGTTAGAACTATATTTAAATTGGCTACAGTTCCAACTACAGTAGTTGGTGAGGAATAAAATTATCTCCTAATTAACAATAATAAATAAATAAATAAATAAATAGCTAATGTGTATATATATATATATATATATATATATATATATATATATATATATGAGTAAGTCTTCCGTGCTTTCGAAAGTACGAGAGCCTCCATACTTATAAGTTATTTTCGATGATGAGACATTCAATTCGACGATCAACTCGTTAGACATGATCTACGCTATTAGAACTATTTAAAAATTAAATTTCATAATTTTTCGACATCATTTACCAAGCGATCAAAGAGTCTCAAATATTACTATTTTAACGATCGATGTGGCACGTTTATAAGTTCAATGGTGTAGAACAATCCAAATTAGGTAAACTTTAATAGAAAATTCTACTTAACATCAAGAGTAAGATCAATACTTCCGATTTAAAATTTGAGTCTTTTATCACTATTTTTTATGAGATTTTTATTTTCAGCCGTTCATTTTGAGGCTACTCGTTCACTATGCAAATAAAGTAAAAAATTATGAAATTTGGTTTCTACATAGTTCCAACATTTTAGATCATGTTTAACCGAGCCGATCCTCGATCGGATATCCCATCATCGGAAACAACTTACAAGCAGGGAGGTTTTGGTACTTTCGAAAGCATGGGAGCCTAGCTAATATATATATATATATATATATATATATATATATATATATATATATATATATATATATATATATATATATATATATATATGTGTGTGTGTGTGTGTGTGTGTGTGTGTGTGTTTGTGTTGAGATCAGAATTTTCACCACTCAAGGAAGCAACACGTGGCGTATACAGCAGGCTAGAAGTATCAGCCAAAGAAGGATCCGCGCCCCGATCCAGACCAATCTTAGCAGCGTGAGAGCGCAGCCTGCGATGCCTGCTATCGGTTGATGGTATCAGCCGATAGGAGAAGTAGCCGACAAGAGGGAGGCAATAAAGAATGACTCATGTCACACCCCGGGTGTAAACCAGAATCCGGGCCCGTCTACAGATCCGCCGTGCACACGGAATTTCCCGCATACACGAAGCGCCAATAACCTGCTCAGAAATAAGAGATAATAATAAAGAGCATAAAACATAGCTGAACTAAAAGTAATACATCTCAGACTGAAGCTGGAAATAAAATACAATACATCTGTAAAAATAATACATCTGTCTTTCCCAGCTCACCAAAAGATACAACAGCTGGCTAAAGTCAGACCCAAAAGTAAAGTACAACCGTTTGAGGAAAAAGGGTACATCAACAGTCCAGCTAACCCGCTCATCCTGCCTCGAGATCTATCTACTCAGCCGTCCTCTCTCCTCGACCCGCCGCCGAAAATCCATCAGCACCTGCAGAAGACACTGCAAAACAAAGGAGAAGAAAAAAGAGAAAAGAAGAATGGGGGTTAGAACTACTAGTAAACCAGTAGCCTTCCCTAGTGGGTAAAGCCTCAAACTCCGACGCGCCCACTAGGTCTACCAGAGGCAAAAGGGGAAGAAGAGTGGTAAGCAATAAAATTGCTGAAAAAGGAAACTACCACTACAAGGCCTCTAAATGCGATCCCAAAATAGAATAACCATATGCATCAGTAACCAATCGACCCAAATAAACCCAATCTATGCCGCCCTCATCATCGGGCAAGTAAGCCGCGCCGGTGTGATAGCAAAAACTCCTGCTGCCGCCCTCATCATCGGGCAAGTAAGCCGCGCCGATGTGATAGCTGTCACGCCCCGGGTGTAAACCAGAACCCGGGCCCGTCTACAGATCCGCCGTGCATGCGGTATTTTTCCCGCATACACGAAGCGTCGGTAACCTGCTCAGATATAAGAAATAATAATAAAAGAGCATAATCATCAGAGCTAACTAAAACTACTGTATCTCAGACAGAAGCTGGAAGTAAAAGAGTACAACAGAGGAAATAAAATACAGATGTCTCTCCCAGCTCACCACCAAAATACAAACAGCTGGCAGAAGCCAGACCCAAAAAGAAATAAACAAAAGCTGTCTGAGAAGACCAGGTACCCAAAAGCTCCAGCTACAACCCTCGGTGGCTCTCTATCTAGTCCGCAATCCGCTTACCTCGATCAGTTGCTGACGGCCCAGCAACTCCCACGGAGGACTCTGCAAAACAAGGGGAAGAAGGAAACAAGAAAAGACAATGGGGGGTAAGTACTACTATAAACAGTAGCCTCCCCTAGTGGGTAAAGCCTCAGCTCAGATATGCCCACCAGGTGATCAGAGGCAAAAAGGGGAAAGGAGAAGAAAGGGGGGTGCAGATAAATGAGCAACTGATAAAATGCTATCCCTAATATGCCTCTACATGACCAACCAACAAGGATGGAGAAAGTGATGCATCAGTATCAAGAAGCCTGTCAAAACGACCCAATCTGACCGCCAGTGAACACTGGCACTGCCTGCTCTGCCGCGACGGGTATGCCAGCCTACGCATAACACCGAAGCAAAAGGAGTCCCCAGGACTCAAAGTCTGTCTGCCGCGCACTCCGGAGTCGCACTCGTGGGGAGCGACCCACACGAGGAAAGTAAGTAACACAAGTAACCTGATATAGCAGGACTGGATCAAGACTCAATGAAGTGGGAAAAACCCTCCACTAAAGAAAGCCCGATCCCCAAAACACCCAATCTGATGCAATAGTACAACCCGGTCAACCACCCAAGATCCGTGGTCGCCGCAACACCCTGTCACAAGCCCCACCTGTCCCAAATCCCCAATACCTGACTACACTGTCCAACACCCGCTCGAACCCGAGCGACTATGCCTCAAGTCTAGCAATAATAGGAGAAGAAAAGAATAAATGCATGGTTTCTCCTAAGTCAAGTCCCAAAAGATAGTATAGCAGTAAAAGATGACATGATTAAGTGACCCATTTAATTATGCATTGTCCTCATAATTCATCCATTTTCCAAGAATAAATAGTTCAGAGTGACATAGGCTAGGGTGACAGTCTCATATGAAAAATCATCAATTTTGCAGTCCTCAATTACTATTTTGCCCCTAAGCATGCAGTCCAGAATAATTAAGCGATTAAATAAGGTGATCATTCTAACAACAATTTATCATGGATCAATCAACCAATAATTAATTTCCTAGAGCATGCAAGTCTACCAACAACAAATTTAGCATCATCAAATCAGGGGTATTCTGACATTCCTAGTGGGCATACCAAAGGAGAGGAGTACAACAACCACCCACCTGAAGTGCGAACTGTCCGGATCCGTACAGATAGAAAATACCAAAACTCCAAATCCTTGCTCCAACAAATTCAGCACACCCGTAACACTCCTGGCACAAAACAAAGTCCACAAAAACATTTAATTCCCCAAATACAGAGCATACGGTCCACATACAACTACAGTCCCAAAACTGCTAATTATCACCTGCAGAAAGTGCCCAGGAAATTCCAAGAAAAATATCACGGCGATCCTCGCGTCGATAGCTTCGCAACGGTACCTTGCACGCCCAAATCTGAGTTCGGTAAGTCAAGATATAAATTCGGCAAGGGGGGTACATTCATACAAAAATCTGTGCTAAAAACTGTGCAATGTTCACTGAGAAAACAGTGATTTTCACCTCCAAATAATCCTCTAAAAAATCCAAGAAAAATACGAGCGCGCTCCTTGCGATCCGTAGATGAAAAAGTTGTATAAGCTCATTTCCGTCTGACGCTCGTGCGCGAAGATACGGCCAAAATACCTCAGTGCTGTCAACAATCCACACAGAAAAAGGGGTCACTGTTTGCCTCGGGATCCGTGCCAAAACCTCGAAACGGGAAAGCGCGACCAAAACGAAAGATGAAGCCTACCTCTTAGGAGTCAGCCGGCGCAATAATCACTGAAAAAGGACCTCGGGGTAGCCCAGGGGAGCTAAAACACTGCTGCTGCGCCGAAGATGAACACAGGAACCACAACGTCGCGCCGTGCCGTAAAATGGAGAACCTCGGGATGCGTGCTCCTAAAATCCTAGAACTTGGCAGGAAGATCAAGGATTAAGAGATGAACAAATCTCCTTAAGGTGGCTCGGGCAGATGATGCGCGGTTTGAGAGAAAAAAGCCAAAGAAGAGGGCTCGGGTTGGCTATTTATAGGCTGAAGAAATCATTTGGGAAAATTCCCATTCTGTCCGATTTTTCGGGCGCCCGAAAATTTTCGGGCGCGCACAGTGCGGCCCAGCCCAAAATGCTCCGTCGGACGGGATCCTTGCTTCCTCCGACCCGCCCCGGCGCCCGCCACGTGTCCCCCGAACACGCTGCAGCCGTGCAAGCCACCGCGGAGAGCACCACGTGTCCCTGCCCGCGTCAACGTGGTAGGTGGCGCCCGCGAATCAGCGGGCGCCACGTGGCGCTGCCCCACGTCGCCCCACCTGCCCGCGCCTGCCCCGCGTACGGCCACCTGTCCCGACCTGACCCGCGCGTCGCGTGGACCGCGCGCCCGTGAGCCCGCCTATCCGGTGCTGCCACGTGGCGCGCCCCCGGTCCACGCCTCCCCGGGCACTCTCGCGGACTGAGCGCACCTGGGCCACCCAGTCAGGCACTGCCACCTGGCGCGCCCCCGGTCCACGCGCCCCGCGGTGCACCCCGGCCCTCTCCCCTGCACTCCGTGGACCCGACCACGTGCGCCGGCCAATCAGGGCCTGCCACGTGGCACCCCCGCCGGTCCACGGCTCCCCCATGCACCAGAAAACCAATAAAACTTCCGGGAGTCCTTTTTGGGCATCCGGACTCAGAATTTAGCAAACAAAAAGCCATTTTCAAGCGTTTTTCCACGCTGAATCCAAATCCACCCTCCGTTTGGCCTAAATCCTTTTCTAAAATTCGGCAAAAGTAGCCGAAGGCCAATACAGCTAACCAAAGCTCACAGGGTCCATCTGTGGCATCCCTTTGATGCACTATGGGCCAGATACACCATCAATAGGTGTTTGCACAGTGGATTCACGGGAAAAAGCTGCATGGGGTTCAGGGGTCCTACATCCTCCCCCACTAAAAAAAAGTTTCGTCCCCGAAACAAGGAAAAACAGAACAGACGTACCTCAATCAGAAGCCTCGAACAAGAAGGGGTAGGCATCTCTCATCTCTGTCTCCAGCTCCCATGTAGCCTCTCGCTCCTCATGATTGCTCCACAGGATCTTCACATAAGGAATGGCCCGATTGCGCAATTCCCTCACCTCACGAGCAAGAATCCGCAACGGGCGCTCCTCGTAGACCAAGTCCTCGCCGATCTCCAACGAAGTGAAGTCAATCACGTGCGACGGGTCAAAAACATATCTCCTCAGAGCTGAGACGTGGAAGACATCATGAACTCCGGCCAGGCGTGGGGGTAAGGCAACTCTGTATGCCACAGGACCAACTCTGCCAAGTACCTCAAAGGGTCCAATAAAGCGGGGACTGAGCTTCCCCCGCACTCCAAATCTCCGGACCCCTTTCGAGGGCGAGACCTTCAAGAAGACATGATCACCAACCTGAAACTCTAGGTCTCGCCGTCGAGTGTCGGCGTAGCTCTTCTGACGACTCTGGGCTGTCTCAAGATGTCGGCGAATAATTCTGACTTTTTCCTCTGCCTCCAAAAGCAAATCCGGTCCCAAAGTCCTCCTCTCACCCACGTCACTCCAATACAAGGGAGACCGACACTTGCGTCCATACAACGCCTCAAACGGAGCCATCTGGATGCTCGCCTGATAGCTGTTGTTGTACGCGAACTCAACCAAAGATAAGTGTCGGTACCACCCTCCTCCAAAATCCATAACGCACGCTCTCAACATATCCTCGAGGGTCTGTATGGTGCGCTCTGACTGTCCATCGGTCTGTGGGTGGAAAGCGGTGCTAAACCTGAGCTGAGTCCCCAATGCAGACTGTAAACTCCCCCAAAAGCGCGACACAAATCTCGGGTCCCTGATCTGAAACAATCGAAGCAGGTACACCGTGAAGCCTCACTATCTCATCCAAATATAACTGTGCCAGACGCTCCAGTGACCAAGTCATCTGAACCGGTAAGAAAGTGTGCCGACTTGGTGAGTCTATCCACAATAACCCAAATCGCATCTGCCCCGCTCTGCGCCCTCGGCAATCCAGTGACGAAATCCATAGTGACGTGGTCCCATTTCCACTCGGGAATTGGAAGACTCTGCAACTTGCCAGCAGGAACGCGATGCTCTGCCTTCACTTGCTGGCAAGTTAAACAATGAGCTACGAATCTCCCAATGTCCCGCTTCATTCCGGGCCACCAAAACTGTGCCTTGAGGTCCTTATACATCTTAGTACCTCCAGGGTGGATGGTATAAGGTGTATAATGGGCCTCCCTCAAAATCTGATCTCTAATCTCCTGATCCATAGGCACACAAACTCGGTCCCTGTACCGCAGTACTCCCGAGCTATCCACAGAAAAATCCCCTGTCTGATCCGCCTGAAGCTGCGTCCTGATCCTCGTCAAGTGGGGGTCCTCACTCTGAGTGTCCCTGATCCTCTCCAACAGAGTGGGCTGCAAGACCATAGACATGAGTCTAGCAGAGACCCCAGGGGATACTACCTCCAGCTGTAACCGCCTCATCTGCTCGATCAACGGCGCCTGCTGCGAGATCAATAAGCTCAGACTCGTCCTCCTACTCAAAGCATCTGCCACAACATTGGCCTTGCCGGGATGATAAAGGATACTCAGATCATAATCCTTTAACAGCTCCAACCACCGGCGTTGCCTCAAATTCAGCTCCTTTTGGGTGAACAGATACTTCAAGCTTTTGTGATCAGTATATATCTCGCAATGCTCTCCATACAAGTAATGCCGCCACAGCTTCAGAGCAAACACCACCGCTGCCAGCTCAAGATCATGAGTAGGGTAATTTTTCTCATAGTCCTTCAATTGCCGTGAAGCATAGGCAATCACCCTACCATGCTGCATCAACACACACCCCAGACCACTATGAGAGGCATCACTGTAAATCACAAATCCTTCCCCCATAACTGGGAGGGCAAGGATCGGAGCGGTCATCAATCTCTGCTTCAGCTCCTCAAAACAGCTCTGGCAAGTCTCGCTCCAAACAAACTTAACCCCTTTCCTGGTCAGACGATTGAGGGGAGAGGAAAGCTTCGCAAAGCCTTCCACAAAACGCCGATAGTAGCCCGCCAAACCAAGAAAGCTCCGCACCTCGGTGATAGTCGTCGGCCTCGGCCAATCTCGAATAGCATCCACCTTGGCCGGATCCACCGCCACTCCAGCAGCTGAAACAACATGACCCAGAAAGGCGACCTCCCGGAGCCAAAACTCGCACTTTTTGAACTTAGCATACAGCTTCTTCTCTCGCAGAAGCTGTAGCACAGTCCTCAAGTGCTCCTCGTGCTCCAGATCACTCCGGGAGTAGATCAGAATATCATCGATGAATACCACCACAAACCGGTCCAAAAACGGCTGAAATATCCTGTTCATCAAGTCCATGAATGCGGCAGGGGCATTTGTCAACCCAAAAGGCATCACAGTAAACTCATAATGCCCGTACCGCGATCTGAAAGCCGTTTTGGAGATGTCCTCGGCCCTCACCCTCAGCTGGTGGTAACCGGACTGCAGATCAATCTTCGAGAACACAGACTCCCTGCAGCTGATCAAACAAATCATCAATCCGGGGGAGGGGATACTTGTTCCGGACGGTCACTTTATTCAACTCCCTATAATCCACACACAACCGAAGTGACCCATCCTTCTTCTTCACAAACAACACAGGCGCTCCCCACGGAGAAACACTGGGTCTGATGAAGCCCCTATCTAAAAGATCCTGAAGCTGGGCTTTCAACTCCCTCAACTCAGCTGGCGCCATCCTATAGGGTGCCTTTGAGATTGGTGCAGTCCCCGGGACCACATCAATCACAAACTCAATCTCCCTCTCCGGCGGCATCGTCGTCAACTCAGGGGGAAACACATCTGGGAACTCTCGGACAATAGGGATATCCTCGAGTCCCAGTGCCGCCGTAGGCACCTCCACCACAGTGGCCAAAAAGGCAGTGCAACCTCTGCTCATCATCCTCCTAGCTCTCGCCGAGGAAATGGTCGCTGCGAACAGCGTGCTCTGGCAGCCTCTGAAGATGAACTCCTCCTGTCTGGCTCGCGAAGAGTCACCGTCCTCTCTCTGCAGTCGATAGTGGCGGAATACCGTGACAGCCAATCCATCCCTAGCACCAAGTCAAAATCCTGGAGCTGCTGCAAAACAAGCAAGTCTGCAGGCAAAATCCAAGGCCCCAACTGCACTGGGCAAGCCACACAACGCTCCTCGACATGCAAAATATGATCAGGAATCCGCACCTCTAATGCACATGATAAGGACTCTATCTCTAGACCATGAAGGGATGCAAATGCTCGACTAATGAAAGAATGTGAAGCTCCAGTGTCAAATAAAGTGCGAGTCCGAATACCAAAGAGTAGAGTAATACCTGCCACCACATGGTCTGCCGCTGAAGAATCTGCTAACTGGGCGGCATACACCCGCCCGCTCGGTGCTGGAGGTCGGAAATCTGTAGGATAAGAGGTGGACGGCCTGCTCGCTGGAGCATAAGGCCGCTGAGCTGGTGGCCGCTGCTGCTGAGGGGAAAATGGAGCCGATGCCGAAGAAGGTGCCGAGGAAGTAGTAAGGGGGCAGGTAGCTCGCACATGCCCCGGCTGTCCACAACGGAAGCATCGACCCCATCTCTGGTCACAAGTAATGGCGGCATGCTGACCCCCGCAGAAAATACATCGGTCCGAAGATCGGGGCTGTCTCGGCTGCTGCTGCTGCTGTCTCGAGGACTGCTGCTGAGATCTCTGCTGCCTCTGCTGCGATCTCTGCTGCTGGTGCTGCTGCGGTCTCTGGGGTCCACCAGGCCCTCTCCTATCAGATCGCCCACGGCCGTAAGACTGGGACTGCGGCGGCCGTGGCGGTCTCCATGAGCTGGCCTGTCCCCCGTCCTCTGGGGCTGGTCGCTTCCTGTCGGAACTCTGCGCGACCGCGGCCCTCCGTCTGGCCACCTCCTGATCACCTCTCTCCACCCACTGTGCATGCTCTGCGGCTGCCTCCAGGGTCTGAAATCTCTGAGCATGCACAAGTGTGTAAATCTCTGGACGAAGGCCTGCCTCGAACAACTCAACCTGGTGCGGACCGTCACGAGCGACGAAAGGCACACAGTTCAGCAACTCCATGAACTCCTGGAAATAGGCATGGGCCGATCGATCGCCCTGCTGCAGATTCTTCAAGTCGTCCTCCAACTTTTTCTTCACACTGGTAGAAAAATAGGTGTCCAACACCATCCGTTTGAACTCCTCCCAAGGCAACTGCCGAGTGATCCGGAACTCCAGTGGCTCTACCCGCTGCCACCAAAAATCAGCATCTCCGTCCAAACAGTGCACCGCCATGTGCACTCGATACCTCGGGTCGATGAAGAAGTCCCGAAAAAGCTTCTCCATCGCAGAAAGCCATCTCCCAACAGCCCAGGGCTGAGCATCCCGCCCTGAGAATCTAGGTGGTCCCCGCTGAACAAACTTGGAGAGTTTGTCAGCAAAATCCTGCTCCTCCTCCGCAGTCAAAGGCTGAATAGCTCCAGGAGCCCCGCTACTCGAAGATGGCGCTGACGGCACAAAAGGTGCAACAGGAGGCACAGGGGCCTCAGGAACAGCCGGGGGTGGTGCCTCTCTCTGGGCAAGCAGCTGGTCAATCCTCTGCTCCTGGCGGCGCTGTCCCTCTGCCAACTTGGCCACCAAGGCCCTCAACTCAGTAAGCTCAGAGGGTCTAGACTGCTCTGGCTCAACAGGGGGTGAAGGAGTACCCCGAGTAGGAATCCGGCGTCGAGGAGGCATCCTGCCACAAGAAACCAAACATCAGCAACAAAACCCCACACGACCCAATCTGGCGAAAGTCAAAAGACATCCCCCTATTTCTGTAACCTTATGTTGTCTGCAGCCAACATAATGGTTCAACAGAAATAGACTATGTCGATCCCTCTTCACTCACAGGAAGAGTTAACTATAAAAATCACCGACTTTCGCAAAATGTCCCGTCACTCACGCCCTATCATCCTAGGGTCTGTCCAAAAGCCTAGGGTTTCCTAAGTCCCTACTGACCTATCCCTAGGCTCTGATACCAACTTAATCTGTCACGCCCCGGGTGTAAACCAGAACCCGGGCCCGTCTACAGATCCGCCGTGCATGCGGTATTTCCCGCATACACGAAGCGTCGGTAACCTGCTCAGATATAAGAATAAATAAAAGAGCATAATAATCAGAGCTAAACTAAAACTACTGTATCTCAGACAAAAGCTGGAAGTAAAAGAGTACAACAGAGGAAATAAAATACAGATGTCTCTCCCAGCTCACCACCAAAATACAAACAGCTGGCAGAAGCCAGACCCAAAAAGAAATAAACAAAAGCTGTCTGAGAAGACCAGGTACCCAAAAGCTCCAGCTACAACCCTCGGTGGCTCTCTATCTAGTCCGCAATCCGCTTACCTCGATCAGTTGCTGACGGCCCAGCAACTCCCACGGAGGACTCTGCAAAACAAGGGGAAGAAGGAAACAAGAAAAGACAATGGGGGTAAGTACTACTATAAACAGTAGCCTCCCCTAGTGGGTAAAGCCTCAGCTCAGATATGCCCACCAGGTGATCAGAGGCAAAAAGGGAAAGGAGAGAAAGGGGGTGCAGATAAATGAGCAACTGATAAAATGCTATCCCTAATATGCCTCTACATGACCAACCAACAAGGATGGAGAAAGTGATGCATCAGTATCAAGAAGCCTGTCAAAATGACCCAATCTGACCGCCAGTGAACACTGGCACTGCCTGCTCTCGCGACGGGTATGCCAGCCTAAGCATAACACCGAAGCAAAAGGAGTCCCAGGACTCAAAGTCTGTCTGCCGCGCACTCCGGAGTGGCACTCGTGGGGAGCGACCCACACGAGGAAAGTAAGTAACCACAAGTAACCTGATATAGCAGGACTGGATCAAGACTCAATGAAGTGGGAAAAACCCTCCACTAAAGAAAGCCCGATCCCCAAAACACCCAATCTGATGCAATAGTACAACCCGGTCAACCACCCAAGATCCGTGGTCGCCGCAACACCCTGTCACAAGCCCAACCTGTCCCAAATCCCCAATACCTGACTACACTGTCCAACACCCGCTCGAACCGAGCGACTATGCCTCAAGTCTATCAATAATAGGAGAAGAAAAGAATAAATGCATGGTTTCTCCTAAGTCAAGTCCCAAAAAATAGTGTAGCAGTAAAAGATGACATAATTAAGTGACCGTTTAATCATGCATTGTCCAATAATTCATCCATTTTCAAGAATAAATAGTTAGAGTGATATAAGGCTAGGGTGACAGTCTCATATGAAAAATCATCAATTTTGCAGTCCTCAATTACTATTTTGCCCTCAAAGCATGCAGTCCAGAATAATTAAGCGAAATAAGGTGATCATTCTAACAACAATTTATCATGGATCAATCAACCAATAATTAATTTCCTAGAGCATGCAAGTCTACCAACAACAAATTTAGCATCATCAAATCAGGGGTATTCTGACATTCCTAGTGGGCATACCA